>JXCR01146482.1:185384-260980 GCA_002079205.1 Phalaenopsis hybrid cultivar
ATATATATATATATATATATATATATATATATATATATATATATATATATATATATATATATATATATATATATATATCTACTTATACTCTAGGTTTCAACAGTAATACACAATTTAAGGAGAATATGTTATAGATAGAAGAAGTGGTGTTACAATTGGGAAATTAATTACAAAGTCAAGGAACTACAATTAGAAATATTAAGAATCAATTTGGATAAATTGCAAATTCATTAAGTAATAAATCCCAAGGAACACTTCCTAGTAATACTGAAACAAATCCGAAGGACTAGAATAAAGAGCAAGTAAAAGCCGTTCAGCTTAGAAGAGGAAGAGAGTTGTAAGGTAGGATTCAAAAAGAAATTGAAGTAGAGAGAGAATAAATTGAAGAACCAAAAGAGGACACTCCAAAAGATTCCAAAAGACCTACTTCTCCACTTAAAGTTAACTTAGAAAAACCAACACCTCCATTTCCTCATAGACTTCATCAATAGAAGTTGGATAAACAATTTTCAAAATTTCTAGAGATTTTTTAAAAGCTTACCATCAATATTCAATTTCTTGAACCTTAGAACAAATGCCAACCCGAGAGGCAGGCACCTAAGCACCACTTATGCACGCTTAAGCGCCGGTTCACAAAATCTTGTTTGTGAAAGGTTAAAACTAAATTTTCGGTCCGAAAAAGCCATTTTTAACGCCTACTATCATCTTCTGTAACTTGAGTTCACGATTTTGAGGGCTACGAAAAGTGAAATTTGAAGATTTCTTGGTGGAATTAAGTGAGATTTGCTAGATCCAAGTTCCTTGAGGTAAGAGCTTTATTCTTATGCAAAAATTTTGGATTTTCATCATACCTTTTAAGCATATTTGGAAGATTTCAACAATTTACTATTCATGGTGAAAAGTGAAGAAAAATCAATGAAAATTGCTTGGGGAGTTTAGTTAGTGCTTTTGGAAGTTCAGTTTAGTGATTTAAACATCAATTTTTAAGTTATTTTTGGAATTTATCAAATTTGTAGAATGGTACCAAGAATGAAAATGAGCAAATCATCTCAGTGAAGTGACCAGAGAGAAAGCGACATTGAATTATTGTATTCAAGAGGGAAAGCCCATCAATATAGGAGCTTTGATCTATTAGACTATCATCAATTTTGCTACAACTGCTACTACTGCATGTATGGGATTTTCTTCCTTGATATTTTCTTTATGCGAGTAGGCCGAAGTAAAGTATGATAGTTGGGAGGAAATTATGTTACCTCTAAAGCCAATGACGAAGGTGAATGTGAAGAATTATTCTGAGCATTCAATTTTTGGCTGGAGATGAGGATTTTCCAGGAGCTGTGGATTAAAGACGTTTGTTGCATCTACCTCTGCTGCTTCTTCTTCTAATCCATCTACTTCACGTGCTTCTACATCTAGAGGTGATTCTACTAAGACTCAGGATGAGTTATTGCAGAAAATGATGGATAATATCAATATTACCACTGATAAGGTACAAAATTTAGAGTGTTTTGTAGATCATACTAATAGTTATAATAGAAGAAAGAGTGATTATCAAGAGAAATTTCATGCTTCTTTGGAGATCCTGATTAGAGGTGACACAGGAGTGCAATTTCCTCCATATCCTTAATATCCTGATTATGAGCCTACAGAAAAATAGTTTAGCGGTGATTCTGAGGATGAAGAGTAGAGCTGAGAGATTCATTTTATGATCGTAATATGATATGAACTATGTGGTCTGAGCTTGCTAAATTTGCGGTTGTGTGTTGTTTTGGACTACGTTGTGTTTTGGACTTTTATTTTTAACTATTAATATGACGTTTGTGGTAGTTAATATTTTATTTTTAAATTTTAAGGTAGTAACTTTTGTTTTGTGTTTAGTATTGTGATTTATTTAGTTTAGAACTTAACTTAATTTCATATCTATTATAAAGTAGAAAATCTTGCTAGCTTAGATCTTAAACTTGAAATTTAGAAACTGCTACCCTTTATTTTTCTTTTTATCATGTTTGTAATTTTATCTTTATGTTAAGATTGTGATGTCAGTAGTGTGTATGTTTGCTTTTATGTTTATACTCACTGTTTAGAAGTCTATTTGAATCTCTACATGTTAAAGTAAAATAAAAATATAGAAAATTTGATCAAAATTTAATTTTACTCCTGTCTTTAGTTTTATACTTGTATAATTAAGATGTAAAAATTCTTGTTAGGATGTTATTTCAATTATCATTTCCTACATATATAATTATCTGATGCTAAACTGTTTAATCAGTTAAAAATTTAAGTTTGGGGGGATGAAAAATATTTTCAAAACTGGAATTTTCTTTGTTCTCAAATTTACTACAAGTGAATTTGATTTTAAAAGAAAAATTGATTATGTATATGAAGTTATATTAAGGAAGTAAAATTTGATTCTAGCAATGAGTAAGAAAATTTAGTTAAAATTTTAAGTAATGAAGAAAAACTTTTAAACTAAAAATTTTTAGTATAGAAAATGATTAACATAAGTGACTATCTTTAGTAAGAAAAATTGTATTTTTGAAAAATTTAGATAATATAGACTTTTATTTTTAATACATAAAATTCTTTTATTAAATTGGTTTTCAAAACAATTATTATATTTATAGGTAAAAGTCTTATATCAAGACTTTACTTTAGGAAAGGAGAAGTGGAATTCAAAATCATTAAAAGCTTATCCAGATAGAGTAATCCTCGCCTGAAAAATAAAAAGAAGAAGAAAAAGAAAATGAAAAAGAAAAGAAAAAGAGAAGAAAAGAAAAAGAAAAGAAATGCAAGGGAGGAGAAGCTTGAGGATTAGTGCCTAATGAAACATTAGTTCTACATTTCATCTTTTTAAAGTATAAGACTTGACAAAATCATAAGCCTATAAATATAATATAGTAAGTAAAATTATTTTTCATAAAAATTTTTAAGTAGAGAAAATAAAAGAACTAAAACCTAAATTTAAAGAACTAAAAATATTTCTGAATCAGATAGAAACTCATATTTTCATAGTTCTTAACATTAAAAAGTTTCAAACTTTAAGTTGGTTTCATTTACTAATTTTTTTTTCTAAATTGGACTACTATATTTCTAAATCTAAATTTCAATAACTTCTAAAGAAACTCATATACATATCATACATATTTGGTTTTTAAATATTGAAGTGTCACTTGAGGACAAGTAACATTTTAAATTTGGGGGATTTTGATACACCTAAAATATATAGTATTTTTAGACACATTTTTATATCTATTTGAGATTGATGATACACCTAAAATATATAGTGTTTTTAGACACATTTTTATACCTATTTTTGAGATATTGTATTTTGATATACACCTAAAATATAGTATTTTTAGACAATACACCTAAAATATATAGTATTTTTAGACACATTTTTATACCTATTTTTGAGATATTGTGCTTTAATGGAAGGTGTATTTTTTGTGTTTTTCTTGCAGATACAAGTAAAAATGAAAAAAAAATGCTTAAAGCAGCGAAAAAGAAATTAAATTTGGAGCAAAAAGGTGAAACTTTGTGCAAAAGAGTTTTGGCGCTTAAGCGCCAGATCTGGAGCTTAAGCACAGGTTAAGTAGAGAAGGCTACGCCTAAGCGTCAAAACCCTGCGCTTAAGCACCAGTGGCAGCTACTAGATGAGTAAAATAGGTTTTCATGATTTGTTGAGATTTTTGATGCACCCATTGGCTTAATAGGTGGTTCTAACCACCATAAAAGAAAATTATCATGAAAGTATGTGTCTCTTGGGCAAATACATCTAATCAAGACACATTTTGAAGAGATCCCAAGGCACCTCTTGGAAAACTATAAAAGAAAGAAGATGACTTAGAAAAGAGTCTTGAAAAAATTAGAAAGTTTTGAAAGTCTTTCTCTGGGGAGTTAGTTCGGAGAGATTTTCAGGAACCACTTTTTATTTATTTTAACCTTTTTTGTTATTTTGTTTTGAGTGATTGTAAAAGAGAAGAAATTTAAAAGAACTTCAAGAGTTTGGTGGAGGACTTGAGATAAGTTTTTATCTTTTTCTTTTAGACTACCTTTGGTTTTAATCGAGACTTGTTGTTGATTTGATAATGATTTCTTCTTTTAAACTAAATTTTGGTTTTATCTTCTTCATGAATTCTGAGTAGTTCTCTTTATCTTTCTTCTTAAAATGATAAGTAATTAAGTTTTGGATAGAAGTTGTGGAGAGTATTGGTTATTGGAAGAAGTTGTGATGATTTAAATCCATGCACTTCATTTACTTCTTGATTTGGCCGATCCAGTTGTTAAAATTTATTATGAGAACATGTAAGAACCGGGCTGCTATTGTCTTAGTCAACAATTAAAAAGAATCACATGAGGTTGTATGAATGAGAATGTATTTTATATGATTAAGTGGAAATAAATAAGGGAAATATTCATTAATGGGTGCAGAGTTAGAGGACTTTAAAGTTTCTGGTTAAAGCCCCCAACTTGGTTTATTTTTTTAGGTTCTGATACGAGAATGTTAGCCCCAAGGAGGAGGGAATCAAGGGAACTCTAGAGTGAGAGCTAGTATCTTCCCTGCCTAGCCGGTCTTCAGATTTATTCAAACTTTAAATTAGCCATTGTTCATTATAGCATCTCTAGTAAGGGTAAAGAATATTATTGCTCATATTTGGCATAACACAATTTGCATACTTTCACAACAGAATTCCTATACTTATTACTGATTCAAGATAAGAAGAAATATATTTTCATATTAAGTATGTTTCATCTAGAAAAACTTTAATTATCTTTTTAAGTTGTTATTGTTTTGTTAAAATATCAAAAACACCAAAAATATTTAAATTTTAAATTCCTCTAAAAATCATTTTTTAGTTTAAGTAATTATTTTTTTAAAAATAGAAAAACTTTCTAAAAAGTGCATATTGCATAATCTTCCCTGTGGATTCGATATTCAGGTCTTAATCAAAAAGTCTTATATTGCTTGATAACAATACGTATACTTGCGTAGTATCCCAATATAAATATATATATATATTAAAAAGTTAAATTCTTAATTTTCTTCAGGATCAATTTTTTGGTTTTGTTGCAAAATAAGGAAATATAAGTGAAAAATACCATCAGAACTATTGTTATACTGTGGATAAGCATTAAGATCGGGGATCATCTAGCCATGACTTTGAGTCCAATTGATTATTCAACATTGTGTAGATGATTGTAATGAAGATTTTCAGTGAAGGATTGAAGTGATTTTGAGTTCAATTGAGGGTTCAATTTGGATGATTTTGGAATTTTGGTCACTTTGGGCATGTTGGGTTAGACTTGGGTCTAGATTGGGCTAGGCTTGAGTTAAGTCCAAATTGATTGTTGAAAATGGTCAATAGGAATTTCATGAAGAGTTTCTGACATAAATTGGCTGCCAATTTTGGGGCTAAGGAAATCAATTTGGTGGAATTTGGAGACATAGCAATTTTGGGTCAAATTTGGGCATTTTTACATTTGGGTTGAAATTAAATGAAACTTATGCCTCAACAAGAACAATTGAAAGTCAAGCTTGATATCTAGGAACGTTATGAAGAGTTTATGATGGAAATTGAGGTCAATTGAGTAGGCCATGGGGTTCAGTTTAGTGGGAATAGGCCATAGGACCAAAATTGGGGGTTTGACTTCGATCAAAATTGGGCTCAAAGCATGGGAAAATTAAGCTTGAATTTAGTTTAACTTGGTCATATGAAAGGTGAATTTGAGTTTAGGAATGAAATGGGGGGAAATTAGGACAAAATTGATGGACATTTGAGGTAAATTTGGGGAAATTGGGCCTTTAAAGGTAATTTGGGGGTTTTAGTCAAATTGGTCAAATTGGGTCATGTGGTAGTAAAGAAAAAAGAAATTGGGAATATTTGGAAGGTTTTCGAAATTTTTTGAGATTTTTTGGAAGTTTTGAAATTTTGGGCCAAGGAGGGGCATTTTGGTAAATTTGGCAATTTTTTTGGTGATTTCAAAAATTTGGATGTCTTCAAAAGTTTTAATATGATTTTTGAACAAATTTTGGTATTTTGGATAAATTTAGAAATTTTGGCCAAATTTAGGGTTTCAAGGGTACTTAGGTAATTTGGGGGAGTTCAGGGGCAAAAAGGCCAAGTTGGGTATTTTTGGTAGTCTTAGCTAAACCCCAGCCTAAGGCTAGTAGGTCTAGGGGACCATCTACATGAGTCTCCCAAAAGATTAAGGGATGAAAACTACGAAATTCTTGGGTTTAGGGTTGTGAGTGATTGTGGGTGAAGGTGAGTGCAAGTGAGTGTCTTAGCTCTAGAAAAACACCCAGGGTCAACCTTAAAGTCAAACAGTCCTATGGGGTCTCTTCTTGAGCTCCCTCATAATGACCCCACCTACTAAGTGCTAAAGGTCAGAATCAAGATGTAGAGCCTCAAGTTGAGCAAGGAGGAGTTTAGAATTTTTAATGGTGAGGTTTTTTTTTTCTAGTTTTCTAAGAATAGTGTTGGTACTATTTTGGGTTGGTGAGTTGGCCGTAAAAAGCTGTCGGTCGCCGAAATCAAATTCTCGTCGCTCGCTTCTTATGGACATTTTAATGTTTAGAAAAATATGAAATCAAACAATCCCCATATTTTTCATAATTTAAATGAAAGATCATTGTACCTCAAATCCTGTATCTATCCCAAGGGATAAACACATCTTGAGAATGAGGCTTTCTCAAATAAACTAAGACATATATGACGTTTATTTAGTCTGTGAAACCATTTTTTTGCCTATAATTTCCCTTATTTAATATCAAGAATTAAACAGGGTTTATATTAAGCTGGGTTTTGAAAAAGCTTCCTATAAGGGCAAGCCCCTATATTAATTACATCTTAGATAACCAAAGTCACCTAAGAAATCTCTTGATAAAAATTAGAAAATATTATGTTTAAGGAGGTCAAAGGATAGGACTTTTAAAGGATATTAGACAAAGAGGTGTGAAATGGGATTGACTCAAATTTGGAGCATTTTGTTTTTGGAATCCAAAAGAGGAAGAACTAGAGGATGTAATGCATCCAAAGGAGAACCTCGGTGACTTCCCAGTCTATCCTATGGTTTGGCTTCAGTTTTGAAGAGAAATATTTTGGTGTTTCATTCTGCCGAATGATCACACAAATGAGGATTTAGGTCGCAATGAATGAAAACCTTGGAATCCTAAGATGAGTTAGGGCTTATATTGTACAACAGAGCACCAAGGCCTAAAGATAAGGTGAGGGTTTATGTTGGATAAGTGGACAACCTCAAAATCCCATGGCTTGTTTGTTTATTTCTAAGGAAGGAATGATTTAGCTGAAAAAGATAGGTTTTACTGTTGAAGATGATCGTGCTGCCCACCATGCTAGCTCCAAGCTCCTTACCGTGACGAGTTTGAGTTTTCTAGGGTGTGAAGTTATGATGTCAAATTACGTGGCCCTATGGTTTAAGTTCTTTAAATTTTATGGGACATGTTACAGTTGATTAGAGCGACACCTGCTAGGATCCTATGGTTCCCTCGTTTCAGCACCACTATTTTCTAATGGATTCACTTAGTCCAAATGAATTTACTAAACTTAACTCAATAAGTTTCATACTTTCATTTAGACAGTACGAAGCCTCTTTAGCAACCGTAGGTTACCTCCTCCAAGGGATTCCCGATCATCCGATAGAGACGTCTTAATTTAGTTGCAATTTTTTTTTATGTGATGTTTGTTATTAAATTTTGAGTTGTCTTTTATTTTTAATGTTGTGGGGTGATTTTTATCTTGGTTGATTTTAGTTTTTGTTTTGGTTTTGTGGCTATCTTGACAATTTTGGCTTTCATGCTGGGTGACATCATTATTTAACACACAAGTTTGTATTTTGTTCATACATGTAGGTAAGTAAGCACAATGTGGAAAGCTTTAGAAAAGGCAATGTCGTAAAATATAAAAGTGTACCTAACGAGTCTTCTCGTTCGACCACCTGAAACTTAAAACGCATGTGAGGGAATTTTATATGAAGCAGGAAAGTAAAGTTTTTGTGACCTACCTAAACCTAGGTGATATCTTGATGGGTGCCTATTAATTTGATTAAGGATGATTTTTGTTAAGGAGAACATATTAAGTTTAGTAGACCTCCAAGGTATCCAATAGGTCTAGAGGAAGAAGTAGGTCCATGCTTCCCTCTGACTGCCTGGTTAAAAGTCTCGAGCTCAGTTTAAATTTATTATGTTGCTCAATAACTCATCCTGGTGAACATTGATGTTTCAATTATCCTATTGAGTAAGGTAATTATCACTTGTGATTTAATTTGAGGATTATGTGGGTGAGGACCCTTAAAGGGGCAAGTTAATGTTATTAAGGCACTCACCCAACTTTTTAATTTTATCTTGTAGAGTTTGAAAGATTTTCAATTTTTAACTATGTTCTCTTTTCTAATCCAAATTTAATTTGATTTAACCTAGGTCACTACTAAGCCCTTAAGATTTTAGTAGATGCCTTAGTTATTATTTTTTTTGAAAGAGATTGAATTTTAAGTGATGATGATTCATTTCTTAAAGTCATTTGAACATCAAATAGGGGTGTTAAATTGGTGAGTTATCAACACCCAAAATCATACCCCTAAGTCTAGGATCATTTAGTTGACTAGACTTCCAAAGTTTAATAATTTAATGAAATTACAAATTTATCCCTTGATTATGGAAAGAGTGAGGTTGATTTCTACCAATTAATCTCTTTGTGTTTCAATCATCCAAATAAGTTAGTTAAAATTAGAGGTTACCCTTTTCCCTCCTTGAATTAAGCCTAAATATTAATTAAGGCTAAATTTAAAAAAATCCATTTTTGCCCCTAAGGCTCTAATACTTCATAATTTATCAAATTTAATCCAATTGACTTTGGAATTTTTATCCTACCTCACTCATGGGTCATTTAAGACATCATAGGAGAAAATGTGATTTTTTCAAAATCTAATTTAATTTACATATTCATTTTCATTCAAAATTGGATTTTTTAAAGAAAATTTCATAACTTGACTAAGGCAAAGCCTAATCTTTTGAAATTTTTACTGGAGGTAAACTTAAACTAGAGAATCATTTGGAGGGTTTACTAATTATAAAATATTTTAAATGTGAAAAATTAAATTTAATATTTTTTTAAAATTTGCTTGAGGTCAGAGAACCCAGAGAAGCAAATTTAATGTTTTTTTTATTTTTTTTATTTATTGGAATTATTTTATTGAAAATTCATTTTTAGCCTTTATAAAAAATATTTTTTAAGTTTCAAAATTCAATATCTTTACTTAGAAAAAAAGGATAAATATTCCAATTATTCGTAAGTGCTTAGAAAATAGTTTAGAACATTTCCATGAATTTTATTAATTTTTGTGATTTTTATCATTTTTTAATTATTTAAATATTAAAAATAGGCTTGAAAATAGAATTTTTATTTTAATTTCAGATTTATTTTTAGAAAATTCCTCTGATCACAAAGAACTCCAAAAAATAATTTTTATATTTTTTAGTTATATTTTAATTATTAAAAATCATTTTAGTGCCAAAAATGTCATTTAACTTGAAAAATCAATTTGAGTTATTAAATGAGCTCCAAATATTTTGAAATTTTTATGGGGAATTCTATGAACTTTAAATATTAGTGGAGATTAAAAATCAAGTCATTTAGATGTTTGTATCACCCAAAATTAATTTTCTTTGTGTTTTAGGGTTGGTGGAAATTAGGTGTGTTCTCAATGACTTAACCCAGGAAATATTTTACAAAGGGTTCTCTGGTCACTTTAAACCTTCCAAAATTTTCTTGGAATTTTCTAAGGAAAAAGTTAATTATTACGATTAATTTATGCAAATAATAGACATAATATTAAAAAATATGGCTCTTTGTCTAGTGATCTCCTCTGACTTTGGAAAAGTCAAGGAGTGTTCCCTAAGACAGAGGCAACAACATGCAAAAATTTTAAGCCTTGGTGAAATGTCTATATGTATGGAGAATCAAAAGACTCAAAATAATGTTTAATTAATTAAAAATAAAACATGCATCAAATGGACCTCAAATTATTTCCACATTGTTCTCCTCTATTCATTGAGAAAGTGGGTGTTTTTATTTTATTTTTTTGACTACACCAAGATATGGATTTTTTAAGTTAGGGCTATTTAAATAAATAGGAAAATCCCTATTTTTATATTTAAACAACGCGGCGCCACCTCATCCTAGGCCTCTCCGAAGCTGCATGTGATGAGCTCTTGTTCGATGCCGCCATCCATGCCAGCAGCCACGCATCCCGCCTTTTCAAACCATGCTCCCATCCGGTGCAATCAGAGCCCTCCATCTGATACACATGTGATCCAACAGCGCTCTGTCATCTTCTCTGATGGTCTAACTAGAGAACCGTCCTTTTTCAAAGCTTGATATCTCTCTCATTTCTTAAACAAATTGAATAATTTTTTTTTAAAATGTTCGTCTTGATTAGTAAAACATATATATATGGTTAAGATGCCATGAAATCAACTCTAAGAAAATGGAGAGTGAAATAGGCTCGAGAAGAGGAGGAGCTCAATACCTTGGCTCTGAGAAGGGAAGCTTTAATCAGAGGTGCTCGACACATTTGTGGAGGTCCAAGGAGGTTAGAGATTGAGCTTCTTGCTGTGGTGAAAGGTCTAGGTATGAATTCAACCAAGCTCAATTTCAGGTGTTGGTCTAGAGCTATGCTAGGGTCTCTGTGGAAGGGGGATTTGATGGGGCTTCTCCTTCTTTCACTATGGTGAAGGTGTGGGTGACTTTAATTTGAGTTTGATGGACTGTGAAGGTGTGGTGAGCTCTATCCTGGTTTTTGGCTGAATTTTGAGCTCATAATTGAGTTTCCATAATAGGAATCAGTGGGGGAAGTGGTTAGCTTGAGCTGAGGAGGTCTCAAAGATTCTCTGGGAGCAATTTGGAGGTGTCTCTCTGAGAAATTTTTCTGCACTACCTCCATGGCCTTGGAGGTGAGCTTTTTATAAAAATGGCTTAAGGCTTGCTGCGGTGTCCAATGAGGGGGTGAAAAGTCATGCTTAGGTGGAGGGCAAAGAGGCTCTAACTTTTAAAGTGGATGAGGTGGCCTCTAGGTTTGAAATGGGTTTGATTCCATGGGGGTGGCTCACGATTTTAGTTTTTTCCGGCCATTAGGCCAGCAAGCCAAGCCAAGGGAGGTGGCCAGAAGGCTCAAATACCTCAGAGGAATATGTCACAACAATTAAATGGGTTTGGGCTTTATTTTGATAAAAAAATCTTAATCTTAATCAATTTTGGAAACCAAATCCCTTAATTTAAGGAAACTTTGATCCATGACTTAGCTTAGGTGGTTTTATGGAGTTTAGATTGGTCACTAGGGTCCAACTAATGGTTGTAGAGTTAGCAATTTGGTGGCTTTGGGGTGGTTAGGCTACCTTTAGTGCATGGGTCCAATGTGGGTTCAAATGACCAAAACCTGGGTTTGGGCTAGGCTAGCCACAATCTTGAGCATAATTTAATGATCAAAATTGTGTATATGATTGTAATGAAGATTTTTGAAGATGGATTGAAATGATTTTGAGTTCAATTGGAGGGTCAATTTGGAGGATTTTTTAAATTTGGTCAATTTGGGCATGTTGGGCTAGACTTGGGTCTAGATTGGGCTAGGCTTGGAATTTAGCTAAATTTAATGG
This sequence comes from Phalaenopsis hybrid cultivar, assembly GCA_002079205.1. Taxonomy (NCBI): domain Eukaryota; kingdom Viridiplantae; phylum Streptophyta; class Magnoliopsida; order Asparagales; family Orchidaceae; genus Phalaenopsis; species Phalaenopsis hybrid cultivar. The sequence continues at coordinate 197,056 of JXCR01146482.1, forward strand.
TCAAAATGATCAAGTAAGATGTTATAAATTTTTTATGAAGGGATGGAACGGAAATTTTGGGGCTAAGACAATCAATTTGGGGGATTTTTTAGACATTGCCAATTTGGTCCAAATTTGGGGATTTTTTGGATGTAGGTTGAAATTAAATGAAATTGAGGCTTCACCAAGGCTAATTGATGATCAAGTTTGATGTTTAGGAATTTTATGAAGACTTTGCAACATGAATTATGGTAAATTGAGTGGGCTATGGGTTTAATTGGGTGAGATTAGGTCATGTGGCCAAAATTGGGGCTTTGATTTAGATCAAAATTAGGCACAAATCATGGGCCAATTGAGCTTTTATTTGGTTTAAATTGGTCATATTAAAGGTGAATTTGAGTTTAAGAATGAAATTAGCGGAAATTGGGACCAAATTGATAGACATTTGAGGTAAATTTGGGAAAACTGGGCCTGTAAAGGTAATTTTAGGGGTTTTAGTCAAAATGGTCAAAATGGTCAAAATGGCCAAATTGGGTCATGTGGTAGTTGAGAAAAGTGAAATTGGAAATACTTGAAATATTTGGAGATTTTTTGGGATTTTTTTGGAATTTTTGGAATTTTTGGCTAAGGAGGGGCATTTTGGTAAATTGGTAATTTTTGGTAATTTTGGGTAACTTGGATATTTTCAAAAGGTTTCAAATGATTTTTGAACAAATTTGGATATTCTGGGTAAATTTGGGAATGTTGGCCAAATTTAGGGTCCCAAGGGTATCTAAGTAATTTTGGGGAGTTTAGGGCAAAAGGCTAAGTAGGGTATTTTTGGTATAATTGGGGTTTGACCACCACAAATAAGCTATTGACCAATGGAAACCCTATTTGGGTCCTCTATCTACTGGTCTTAGCTAAATCCTAGCCTAGGTACACTGGTTTTAGGGGAGCATTTACATGAGTATCCCCAAAAGTATATAGGGATCAAAGTCAAGAAATTTTGGTTCATGTTTGTGAGTGGTTGTGACTGAGGTGATAGCTGGTGAGTACCTTAGCTCTAGACCATCACCCAGGGCCAACTCTAAGGTCCAACAGTCCTATGGTAACTCTTCTTGAGCTCCCTCATAGTGATCCCACCTACTACGTGCTAGAGGTTAGGATCAATATGTAGAGCTTCAAGTTGAGTGAAGAGGGGTTTAGAATTTCTAATGGTAAGGGTTTCTTTTCTAGTTTTCTAAGAATACTCAATAGGAAAGTCCTATGGACAGACCTTAGGTTACTAAAGAGGAAGAGTAGACCTCAACCAAAAGTGAGGTCAACAAATAGTCAATAAGAAAGTCCTATGGCTAGATCTTAGGCTACAAAAGAGGAAAATCTAAATCTAAAGCAAAAGTGAGGTCAACAAATATACTTAATAGAAAAAGAAAGTTTGCAGATAATGAGACAGTTGTAATTTGTGAAGAGTGTAGCACTATACATCAGAAAAACTTTCCTGAAAAACTTAATGATCCTCATAGTCTTACCATTCCTTGTGCTATAGGCAATTTTTTTTTTTGGAAAAGCGTTATGTGATTTGGAAGATAGTGTTAATCTTATGCCTCTATCTATTTTCAGAAGGATAGGATTAGGAGAGATTTCCTCTACTACTGTAACCCTTCTGTTAGCTAATCATTCAATCACCTATCCAAAAGAAGTTGTAGAAGGTTGGACTGGTAAATGTTGATAAATTTATCATTCCTGTGTTGGTAAATCCTTTTAGTAACTAATGCCTGAATATTTATATTCCTAAAGTGGCTCTTCCTATCATTAATGATTACTTTCAACATACCAAATCTACCAAAGATTTTCTTTAATAATTTTGCTACACTTTGAGCCTCACAATTTGGAAGATTCTCTTCCTCAATATATTTTAAGAAATAGTCCATAGACATCAGAATATATAAATTCCCTAATGAAGATACAAAAAGTCCAATAAATTCTATAGCCCAAACATAAAAACATTTGAATCTCTAATGTAAAAATTGGGGTCATTTTATCACGCTTAGAAATACTTCCTACTATCTGGAATTTATAACAAGTTTTAATATATTCAATCACATTTAAAAAAGTTGGCCAATAAAATAAGATTATAAGATCTTAGAAGCAATTTTATTAACCCAAAAATGTCCCCCACATTCAGAATCATGACATTTCTTAAAAACTTCAATGGTTTCTTCCATTGGACACATCTCTTAATCTCGTAATCCTTACATTTTCTATAACGGTATTGGTCATCCCAATAATAATATACGGCACCATGGATAAATTTCTACCATTGATGATATGTCAGACCATATGGCATAATATCAGAATGAAATTTACTATGTCAGAATATCGTGGAATGTGACAATCAGTAATGGCAAATAGTTGCTCATAAAAAAAAACTCTCATTGATCTCATCTCCATAATCGCATGAATTCCCCTAATCCAGTCTTGCTAAATGGTTTGCTATTAATTCCCAGTACATTTTATATCCACCTCTTTGATATCAAATTCTTTCAATAAGATGATCCATCTGATTGATATTGGTTTGTCATCCTTTTTCAGCATCCGATATCAAATAGCAGAATTGTCATTACAAACAATATATTTAGTTCAAATTAAATAGGCCCTAAATTTATCAAATGCATATACTACAGCAAAAAGCTCCTTCTCAATAGTATTATAATTAATTTAAGCTTCATTAATAATTTTACTGGCATAATATATAGCTCTAAATATCTTATCATGTCATTTTCCTAATACTGGCTCAAATCACTCGCATCACAAATTAACTTAATTGCTTTCCCTCAATCAGTTTAAACAGTAAGGAGTCATGGCTAACTTCTTATTCAAAGTATTAAAGACATTTAGGCATTCACATTCAAAATTAAATAGAGCAATTGGTGGCCATCGGAGCAGCGGGTCGGATCACCCGGCCAAGAGGGGCGCGTGTCGTTTGTGATATTGTCTTTTTAAGAAGCCACCAAATCTCTGTCTTATCTATTTCTTTGCCCCAATTTATGAATGAATTATTCTATTCAGATTGTGTCAAGAATCCTTAGAATTTCAAGAAATTCAGAAAATGAAGTGGGAAGGACTAAGAATAATAGAAGTAAGAGAAATAAAACATTAGGTGATAAACCTATAATGGAAATCATTAGAATATGTCATTACTAAAGTTTTCCAAGAAAATTTTGTAACCAGAGGTTCTTTTTGGGTCCTTTAAGTCTTCTATAAGGGCAAGCTCCTAAAGTTAATTACATCTTAGATGATTATCTAAGAATATTCCTGATTAACGTCAAACAATGATTTTGAAGAGCTGAAGATTAATTGTTCAATCTCAAGAAAATGTCAATGTGTGTTGAAATTTAATTTTATGATTATCCTAAAAATTCTAGGTTTTGTCACTATCTTAAAAGGTTTAGGTTTTCTCATTGTCCTAAAAGTTTTAGGTTTTGTCATTATCCTAAAAGTTTTAGGTTTAGTTTTATGTCATGTGATTTTGTTTATGTCATTTTATTTTGTTTTGTTTGTTTTTGTCTGGTTTTGTTATCTTGAAACTCCGCTTTGAAATGTCATCCTGGAAAACAGAGTTATCACACCCTATAAAATGCAAAGGAAATCTAAAGCAAAATTTTGTTTTCATGTCTTCAATAAACCTGTAAAAGAGAACATGATTAACATAAAATCTTGTTGTCAAATTTATCAGTTCTAGTTGGTCATTGGTTGAATAATTCTTAAATGACCTAGTCAAAATGTCAATAGCTCCGTCGTCCCTGGGCTGTAATGTATTCAGATTTATTTAGTCCAAAAGGAATTTAAACTAGGACCGAAAGATTCTTGTCAGCAACCGTAGATTGTGTTGTCCAAGAATACTTCGTAAATCTGAACACAGATGTTTAAGTTATCTTTGGTGATCTTTGTTCATTAAAGTTCAAGTTTAAATTTTAATGTCTTTTAAGATAAATTTTACATCGATAAGTTGTATTGTTTATTTTTTTACGTCACATGTCAATTAAAGGATTTATATTTAATATGATTTTAAGTCCAATGTAGTTAGGACTTAAGGTATTTATGTTTGATGTAGGTAGAACCTAAGGTTTGATGTAGGCAGAACCTAAGGGTTGAATTGGTTTCTAGTCCAATGTAGTTAGGACTTAAGGTATTTAGGTGGGATGTAGATAGAACCTAAGGGTTGAATTGGTTTCTAGTCCAATGTAGTTAGGACTTAAGGTATTTAGGTGGGATGTAGATAGAACCTAAGGGTTGAATTGGTTTAAATCTAATGTAGTTAGGACTTTAATGGTTGAGTTGAGTTAGGTTCAATTTTGATTGAACCTAAAGTTTATGTTGATCTCGGTTCAATTTGAATTGAACCTAAAGTTAAGGTTTGATTTAGGTTCAGTATATGTTGAACCTAGAGTTTGGTTGACTTAGATTCAGGTTGGATTGAACCTAAGTTATAGGTTTGACTTAAGTCCAATATGGGTTGAACTTAAGTTTGAAGTTAATTTAGGTTGATCCTAATGCTTGGGTTAACTTGAGTTTACGTTAGGTTAAACACAAGTTAAGTTTTGGTTAAGTTAGGTTCAATGTTGGTTGAACCTAATGTTTGGGTTAACTTGAGTTAAAGTAAGGTTAAATTCAAGTTAAGTTTTGGTTAAGTTAGGTTCAATGTGGGTTGAAGCTAATGCTTGGGTTAACTTCCGTTCAAGTTAGGTTGAACTTAAATTAGGTTTTCATTGGATTGATTAAACCTAATTAGGGTTAAGCCTAATTTTGGTAAGGTTTAATTGATTAATTAGACTCAATATGGGTTAAGTCTAATTAAGTTAAGGTTAATTAAACCTAATTTAGGAAATGTTTAATTGATTAATTAGACTAAATATGGGTTAAGTCCAATTAGGTTAAGGTTAATTAAATCTAATTTAGGTAAGGTTTATTTGATTAATTAGACTTATTTGTGGTTAAGTCTAATTAGGTTAAGGTTAATTAAACCTAATTTAGGTATGGTTTAATTAATTAATTAGACTTAATATGGGTTAAGTCTAATTAGGATAAAGTTAATTAAACCTAATTTTGGTAAGGTTTAATTGATTTATTAGATTTATTTGTGGTTAAGTCTAATTAGGTTAAGGTTAATTAAAACTTATTTAGGTATGGTTTAATTAATTTATTAGACTTAACATGGGTTAAGTCTAATTAGGTTAAAGTTAATTAAACCTAATTTAGGTAAGATTTAGTTGATTAATTAGACTTAATTGTGTTTAAGTCTAATTAGATTAAGGTTAATTAAACTTAATTTAGGTAAGATTTAATTGATTAATTAGACTCAATATAGGTTAAGTCTAATTAGGTTAAGTTTAATTAAACCTAATTTAGGTAAGGTTTAAATGATTAATTAAACTTATTTGTGGTTATGTCTAATTAGGTTAAGGTTAATTAAACCTAAATTAGTTGAATTTTAATTGATTAATTTAACTTATTTATGGTTAAGTCTAATTAGGTTAAGGTTACTTAAACCTAATTTAGGTAAGGTTTAATTAATTAATTAGACTTAATATGGGTAAGTCTAATTAGGTTAAAGGTAATTAAACCTAATTTTGGTAAGGTTTAATTGATGAATTAGACTTATTTGTGGTTTAGCCTAATTAGGTTAAGGTTAATTAAACCTAATTTGGGTAAGGCTTAATTGATTAATTAGACTTATTATGGGTTAAGTCTAATTAGATTAAGGTTAATTAAACCTAATTTTGGTAAGGTTTAATTAATTAATTAAAAATATTATGGGTTAATTCTAATTAGGTTAAAGTTAGTTAAAACGAATTTAGGTAAGGTTTAATTGATTAATTAGACTTAGTTGTGGTTAAGTCTTATTAGGTTTAAGGTTGGTCAAGTCTAATGTGGTTAAGGCTTAATAGTTAATTAGGTCTTATGGGTTAGACCTAATTAAGGTTTGATTTTGTAATGAACACAATTTGATTATGGTCTAATGGGTTAATTTAGTCTAATGATGTCTTTTAGACCTAATTAAAGTTTGATTTTGTATTAAACCTAGTTTAATTAAAGTTTAATGTGTTAATTAAGTCTAACAATGTTATTTAGACCTAATCAAAGTTTGATTTGAGTTTAATTTGAGTTAAACTCAATATTGACTTAGTCTATAGTGAAATGAGCTAATTATGGTGAGGAGAGGATTTTTATGGTTTAAAATATTAATTTAAAATTAATAAATTTTAACCTTAATGTAGAAATGTCATTTTAAATTGTTTAACGGTTTGAGAATTGTCATTTTAAGGTTATTATCTGTCACCTTAAATTTTCTAACCCTTTTTTTCCTTAATTTTCATTTTTATAAATATTTAGAAGAAATAATTACAAGGTGTCTTAAAAATTAGGAACTTATGTTTTTAAGGATTTTTCTAGCTTAGGAAAAATCAGGGAGGATTCCTAAGGGCCTAGAGATAAATCCCTAAAAATTTTATATTTTTCTATCTTATAAATAAATTTTAATAATTAAAACACTCTAGAAAGTATTTAATTATTTAAAAATTAAATATAAATGAGAAAATTATAATTTTGTTATCATAACTTTGTCCTTTTCATGTTGAGTTCAGAGGTAGTTTTGTTTTATTTTTATGATTTTTGAATGTCAAGATATTGAATTTTGAAGTTTTAAGGTTTATCTTGATTTAAATAAATCCAGATAAACCCAAAGGAGCCCCGTGTGCTCAGACGGGTTGAAGACGCAGTTGATCCTCTGCGGGCATCCGAACAGTGGAGATGGCGATATTAAATCAGAGCCGTCTGTTTCCAAAACACGGAAACAAATGACATCCATTCATCACCTTCATTATATAATAAACCGTAGATGATCTATGAGCAAAAGCTCGCTCGATTATTGATGTATTAGAGCAAATTTTGTTTTTAGAGCTTCATCTAAAGATGATCAAGGCATTTATATGGTGATGATGAGGTTTTGAATGAGTTTGTTTCACAAAGTATCAAACCCGAAAGCCATTAGGGCTAGCTCAACCATACCTTAGCCAAGTCAATTTGAGTTCAATTTCGTTAGCTTGGAAATTTTTTTTTTGGACTTGAGAAGACATTGCCCTAACTCAATTATAGGTCAAATTAAGTCCTTGTATGAATTTGATCACAAGGTGGCTCGGCCTAGGAGGAGATGGCCAATTATTTGTTTAAAGGTTATCGGGAAGGTCAATTTGGATTAAGCTCCTCCTCACTCAGTCCCTAGATAGATTTAGGTTAGTAAATTTAAGGTTTTGTACTGTTTGGTTTCACTCTCCCAAAATGCCTTGTTTTGGGTCCTTTTGGGTTAGCCAAATTGAGTGGATTCAATGGGTTTCATCCCTTGATTCCATGGGGAATGAATTGCTCAGGGTGTATGGAGTACATTTTGTGTTGGAAGTTTTGGCAATTCGACAGTGTTTAGGGTTTTCCAATTTTTCATCCTCCTCTTCAAGCTCTCGGGTTGGCCCTATTTATATCCATGGTTGGCTTTGGGTGAGCTTGGGCTTGGTAGAATTTATTTGGGGGAGATTTCAACTTCCCCGTTATTGCTTAGAGATAAGATTTCAACTGTTGAGGTGGCGGATTTGAATTTTCCAAGCTTATCACCATGAATTTAACCATGGTGAGGATAATGATGCTATCTTGATTTTCCCATGGCTTTCTTTGATTGGATTGATTGTGAGGTGGTTATAATTGGTTATATTCTGATGGATCAACCTTCGCCAAGTGAATTTTTTCATGTTCTAGATGGAGCTTGGAGAGAATGCCACATAAGACTTTATCTTCCCTACTTTTTATGTCATGTCATTATGAGGTTAAACCTAGTCTAAAGAGTGGTTTGGCTAAGTATTTTCCTTGATTGGGTGATAGTTGAGGTGAGTAGTGACTCATCCAAATCATATTCCATGGATGATATGTTTGGTTGCCACTTTTCAAGCTCACTTATCATGGCATTATGATGAGTCTTCATCTTGGTTAAACATGGTAAAAGGGGAATCACAAGTGGTGTTTTATTCCCATTGGTTAATCCATAGCACATTTGAAATGCTTATTAAGTTGGCCAGCCACCTCATTTCATCTAAGTAAATGAGTCACACTTCATATGTAGGAAAAATTGACACATAATCCTCCCTTCCCTTATCATCATGAATTTGGTCATGTTGAGGTCAATCATGATATAAGAGATGAATTAAGACCTGATTTTCCTTCATTAAATGGGACTTAAGGTGCTTGATGATTGAACAAAAATTCCTCTAAGAATTAATGAGGGAATGACACCTCATTTCCCTTCATGATTAAAGTGTCATCATGTCTTTTAACCATGGTTAAGGTGACATGTCATGAGTCACCCAATGGTTTGATTTATTTTTAATGTGTCTTATGGGTTGTGTGTAACCCATATGAGGTCACCCATGATGTCATTAATTGGTTTGGAAATTGGAAAACCATTTACTATGTTATAAAAGGTGTCACATGTCCAAATTTTTTTTTATGGCTTTTTAATTGTATTTCTATTTTTAATTAATTGTGTAATTAATCAAAAATACTGGAAATTATTATTATTAGCTAATAAATTAATCAAGATATTTTTAGAATTAATTATTTGATTAATTTTTTATCAAAATTGGGTATTTTAACCAAATTTGATAAATGTTGATTGGAGTTGACCATTGTTGACCAATATTGACTATATGAGTCAAAGTAGACCAATCAGATTAATTGACTTTTTGGTCATCAAAATGACCTCTTAAGTCATTATTTGACCAAATTAGGACTAATCACCACTCACGTGATCATTTTAGGGTTTAAGTTGACCAAAGTTGACAGTTTGACCAAAATTGACTATATGAGTCAATATTGGTAGAGGGTAGGTGCTTAGTAAAAATGAATTAGTGTCAAACTTTGGAAGGTACATTTAGCTTAGATAAAGAAAAACTCAACTTATAGTTCCTCACTTACCAAGCTCCTCCCGCAGTGGTCAAGAATCTAATGTCTCATCTAACTCAAAATTGGTAGGGACGAAGCTAGAGTATATACTCCGAGGGATGTATCCCAATGAAAATAACACAATAATTTACAAAGGGGAGATATCCACCTACTTCTCCCTCACAAATGTTGAATCTTCAGAGGCATCAAAAAGGTTGGTGTAGAATTTCCTAACCACAGAAATCACTGTTACAGAAGTAGTGTAGCAAAAATTTTCCAACTCACGTCTAGCAACCATACTTTCCATCGTTTCCCGAGGTCTAGTGAATCCCTTCTCAGCTATCAACTTCTTTGATACTAAAAATTCATTGTAACACTCTTGAGCTTTGGAGCTTACAAACTTATTATTATCATACAAAAATTTAGACTTGCCTCCTTTTGTTTTGAGAGCCATAGGAAAGTAATAACAATGAAAATCCAATGGAATGAAAAAAAAATGATGTTGATGAGAACAATATGCAAGTTATGAGCTAAATCATAAATCTCCCTAAAAATTTCCCAATTACACCATCTTTACCAAAAATCTCAAATGAAAATTAGAAGAACAAGCTTATGGAGTTGATTTTACCTCACAGAAATGATTTCCCTTCACTAAAGCTTCAAGAATTGAGCAAACATGGAAGGCAAAGGAGAACGTTAAGTGTCGTCTGTCAGTCACTGAAAAAGAGTTAGAGGCGATTTCTTGAAAATGTCCTGAACCAACTTAGTTTAGGGCATAAATTTAAACAGGTGGTAGTGGTACCTAGGCACCACTATAGTAGTGCCTAGGCACTGCACTGCCTAGTGGTGCCTTGGGGCCCAATTTTATTGGCGTCCTAGGGTACAAAAACACTTCTAGTTCTTTAGTGTCAGAGGCACTCGCACCTATGTGCTTGGCCCAAATTTGGTCCTAGTCTTACAATTTGCAAATTCTTATCCTTCCCATGACCTTAATCACACATACACTATCATATGCTAAAAATAAATGAGGATCACTCATTCCCTTCTCATCACATATCCCTTCTCTACTTCTATATCTCCAACATAATCTCCTTGTATTGATGTTAGAAGCTTTTGTATATTTTTGTCTAGATAACAACTTTTTTATTAGTTAAAGTATGCACCTCTTTCAATTCAATGAAAGGATTATATAAATGCCCTTATAATAGTTGGTCTACCAAACCATCATGATAAAATAATAAGGTTAGAAATATGAAGTGAGGAACTGAGATGGACCTGTTTTATGCCTAAACTCAACATGACTCTTGTAAATCCTTATGTGCAATTCAGAACTAGGGAGTAGAGGACTAGGTTGATCCTACTACCATTAAAAGACATACTATAAAGTCTAGTCTCAATGAGAATACTAAGGATTCACCGCCATCAAATCACATAATCCTATTCAAAACAAAGCAATAACCAAACAAGCATAAACATAACACTCCAATACAAACAATCCACAGAATAAAAACAAACACAAACTCAAACTTATAAACTTGGCTTACTCACAAGTAACACTTAGTTTAATGTCCTCAGCTCCATGAATCTATATAATTATTCAGAATGACCCAACATTAAAATCTCATTTATAATAAGTCTTTCTCCTCCTAGGTAGGGTTTAAATCTCTGCGCATTTACCTTAATTTTTTTATAAAATCTTAATTTTTTTCTAAGAATCTATTGATCGTGCTACTTTGTTATTTTCCCTTTATAAATTCTTGCATTTTCATAATATTCTTGTCTAATCTCATAGCATTCATTTAATTGTAGTAACCTTTTCTTGTCAGCTTCTAGCTTCTTTCTTATTGCAGTTGAACTTGTTGATAGACAAATAAGCTTTATATTCTAGTTTCACCGGCAAGTGACAAGATTTGCAAAATATGAGCTTATATAAAGACATTCCTATAGATGATTTATAAGCAATCCTATGAGCCCGTAATGCATCATCTAATATGAAAGACCAAACCTTTCTATTTAGATAGGCAATATTTTTTAAAATGATTTTAATCCATTTATTAGATACTTTTGGTAAACCACCCAATTAGGGATGATATGTTTGTAAATCCTTTTAGTAACTAATGCTTGAACATTCATATTCCTAAAGTGTCTCCTCTTATCACTAATGATTACTCTCAACATACCAAATCTACTAAAGATTTTCTTTAAAAATTTTGCTACACTTTGAGCATCACAAACTATGAAATTTACTATGTCAGAATATCGTGGAATGTGACATTCAGTAATAGCAAATAGATGTTCATAAAAAAGAAAATCTCATTGATCTCATCTTCATAAACGCATGAATTCCCCTGATCCAGTCTTGCTAAATGGCTTGTTATTTAATTCCCAATACATTTTATATCCACCACTTTGATATCAAATTCTTTCATTAAGATGATCCATCTGATTGATTTTGGTTTGTCATCCTTTTTCAGCATCTGATATCAAATAGCAGAATTTTCATTATAAATAGTAAATTTAGTTCTAATTAAATAGGGCCTAAATTTAACAAATGCATATATTATAGCAAAAAGCTCCTTCTCTGTAGTAGTATAATTAATTTGAGCTTCATTAAAGGTTTTACTGGCATAGTATATAACTGTAAACACCTTATCATGTCATTTTCCTAATACTGGCTCAAATCACTTACATCACAAATTAACTTAATTGCTTTCCCTCAATCAGTTGAAACAATAACAAGAGTCATCGTTAACTTCTTATTCAAAGTATTAAAGACATTTAGGCATTCACGTTCAAAATTAAATAGAGTATCTGGTGGCGATCGAGGTACCCCCCGACGGGTCAGATCACCTAGCCAAGAGGGGTGCGTGTCATTTGTGATATTGTCATTTTGAGGAGCCGTCAAATCTCTATCTTATCTATTTCTTTGCCCTAATTTTGTAATGAATTATTCTATTCATATTGTGTCAAGAATCATTAGAATTTCAAGAAATTTAGAAAAAGAAGAGGGAAGGACTAAGAATTATAGAAGATAGAGAAAGAAAACATTAGGTGATAAACCTACAATGAAAATCTTTAGAATATTTTGTTACTAAAGTTTTCCAAGAAAATTTTGTAACCAGAGGTTATGTTTGGGTAATTTAAGTCTCCTATAAGGGCAAGCTCCTATAGTTAACTATATCTTAGATAATTTTGGAAGAATACTCCTGATTAACGTCAGACATTTATTTTGAATCGATGAACATTAATTGTTCAATCTCAAAAAAATGTCAATGTGTGTCAGAATTTAATTTTATGATTATCCTAAAAATTCTAGGTTTTGTCACTATCCTGAAACTCTTTTGTCATTGTCCTAAAAGTTTTAGGTTTTGTCACTATCCTAAAAGTTTTAGGTTTTTTCATTATCCTAAAAGTTTTAGGTTTTGTCATCATCCTAAAACTTTTAGGTTTTATTTTATGTCATGTCATTTTGTTTATGTCATTTTATTTTTTTTATTTTTTTTTTGTTTGTTTGTCTTATCTTGAAATTCTGCTTTTGAATGTCATCCTGCAAAACAGAGTTAGCACACCCTATAAAATGCAAAGGAAATCTAGAGCGAATTTTTTTTTTCATGTCTTCAATAAACCTGCAAAAGAGAACATGACTAGCATAAAAACATGTTGTCAGATTTATCAATTTTAGTTGGTCATCGGTTGAAGACCCTGTCCAAATGTCTATGGCTCCATCATCTCGGGACCGTAAAGTATTCAGATTTATTTAGTTTGAAAGGAATTTAAACTAGAACCGGAAGATTCTTGTCAGCAACCATAGATTGCATCGTCCAAGAAATCTTCCTAAATCTGAACACAGATGTTTAAGTTATTTTTGGTGATCTTTGTTCATTAAAGTTCAAGTTTAAGTTTGAATGTCTTTTAAGATGAATTTTATGGTTGTAAGTTGTATTGTTTGTTTTTTTTAGGTCACATGTCAATTAAGGGATTTAGGTTTAATATGATTTTAAGTCTAATGTAGTTAGGACTTAAGGTATTTAAGTTCGATGTCGGTAGAACCTAGGCGTTAAATTGGTTTTATATCCAATGTAGTTAGGACTTAAGGTATTTAGGTTTGATATAGGAAGAACCTAAGGGTTGAATTGGTTTTAAGCCCAACATAGTTATGACTTAAGGTATTTAGGTTCGATGTAGATAGAACCAAAGGGTGGAATTGGTTTTAAATCAAATGTATGTAGGACTTTAATGGTTGAGTTTAGTAAGGTTCAATTTTGATTGAACCTAAAGTTTATGTTTATTTAAGTTCAATTTGAATTGAACCTAAATTTAAGGTTTGATTTAGGTTCAGTATATGTTGAACCTAGAGTTTGGTTCTTAGAGTCAGGTTGGGTTGAACCTAAGTTATAGGTTTGACAAGTCCAATATGGGTTTAACTTAAGTTTAAAGTTGATTTAGGTTGAAAATAATGTTTGGGTTAACTTGATTTTAAGTTAGGTTAAACTCAAGTTAAGTTTTAGTTAAGTTAGGTTCAATATGGGTTGAACCTAATGTTTGGGTTAAATTGAGTTTAAGTTAGATTAAATTCAAGTTAAGTTTTGGTTAAGTTAGGTTCAATGTGGGTTGAACCTAATGTTTGCGTTAACTTGCGTTCAAGTTAGGTTGAACTCAAATTAGGTTTTCTTTGGATTGATTAAACCTAATAAGGGTTAGGCCTAATTTTGGTAAGATTTATTTGATTAATTATACTTAATATGGGTTAAGTCTAATTAGGTTAAGGTTAATTAAACCTAATTTATGTAAGTTTTAATTGATTAATTAGACTCAATATGGGTTAAGTCTAATTAAGTCAAGGTTAATTAAACCTAATTTAGGTAAGGTTTAATTGATTAATTAGACTTATTTGTTATTAAGTCTAATTAGGTTAAGGTTAATTAAACCACTTTTTGGTATGGTTTAATTGATTAATTAGATTTATTTGTGGTTAAGTCTAATTAGGTTAAGGTTAATTAAACCTTATTTAGGTAATGTTTTATTAATTAATTATACTTAATATGGATTAAGTCTAATGAGGTTAAAGTTAATTAAACTTAATTTACGTAAGGTTTAATTGATTTATTAGACTTATTTGTGGTTAAGTCTAATTAGGTTAAGCTTAATTAAACCTAATTTAAGTATGGTTTAATTATTTAATTAGACTTAATATGGGTTCAGTTTAATTAGGTTAAAGTTAATTTAACCTAATTTAGTTAAGGTTTAATTGATTAATTAGACTTAATTGTGGATCTAATTAGATTAAGGTTAATTAAACCTAATTTAGGTAAGGTTTAATTGATTAATTAGACTCAATATGGGTTAATTCTAGTTAGGTTAATGTTAATTAAACTTAATTTAGGTAAGGTTTAATTGATTAATTAAACTTATTTGTGATTAAGTCTAATTAGGTTAAGGTTAATTAAACCTAATTTAGTTGAGTTTTAATTGATTAATTAGACTTATTTTTTGTTAATTCTAATTAGGTTACGGTTAATTAAACCTAATTTAGGTAAGGTTTAATTAAATAATTAGACTTATTATGGTAATTCTAATTATGTTGAAGTTAATTAAACCAACTTTAGGTAAGGTTTCATTGATTAATTAGACTTACTTGTGGTTAATTCTAATTAGGTTAAGGTTAATTAAACCTAATTTGGGTAAGGTTTAATTGATTAATTAGACTTATTTGTGGTTAAGTCTAATTACATTAAGGTTAATTAAACCTAATTTGGGTAAGGTTTATTTGATTAATTAGAAATATTATGGGTTAATTCTAATTAGGTTAAAGTTAGTTAAACCTAATTAGGTAAGGTTTAATTGATTAATTAGACTTAATTGTGGTTAAGTCTAATTAAGTTTAAGGTTGGTTAAGGCTTAATGGTTAATTAGGTCTAATGGGATCGACTTAATTAAGGTTTGATTTTGTAATAAACCAAATTTAATTGAAGTTTAATGAGTTAATTAAGTCTAATGATGTCTTTTAGACCTAATTAAAGTTTGATTTTTTATTAAACCTAATTTAATTAAGGTTTAATGGGTTAATTAAGTCTAACAATGTTATTTAGAGCTAATTAAAGTTTTTTTAGTCTAATTTGAGTTAAACTCAATATTGAATTAGTCCATAATGAAATGAGCTAAGTATGGTGAGGAGAGGATTTTTATGGTTTAATATTTTAATTTAAAATTAATAAATTTTAACCCTAATGTAAAAATGTCATTTTAAATTTTTAACGGTTTTAGAATTGTCATTTTACGGTTATTGCCTCTGACCATAAATTTTCTAACCATTTTATTTTTCTTCTTAATTTTCATTTTTATAATTATTTAAAAGTAATAATTACAAGGTGTCTTAAAAATTAGGAAATTGTGTTTTAAAGGGTTTTTCTAGACTAGGAAAAATCAGGGAGGATTCCTAAGGGCCTAGAGATAAATCATTAAGAATTTCATATTTTTCTGTCTTATAAATAATTTTTAATAAATAAAACACTCTAAAGAGCATTTAATTATTTAAAAATAAAATATAAAGGAGAAAATTATAATTTTGTTATCATAATTTTGTCCTTTTCATGCTGAGTTCAGGGGTAGTTTTGTTTTATTTTTACGACTTTTGGATGTCAAGATATTGAATTTTGAAGTTTTAAGGTTTATCTCGATTTAAATAAATTCAGATAAACCTAAAGGTGTCGTGTGTCCTCGGACGGGTCGAAGACACGGTTGATCCCCTGCGGGCATCCGAAAAGCGGAGATGGCGATATTAAATCAGAGTCGTCCATTTCCAAAACATAGAAACGGACGACATCCATTCATCAGCTTCGTTATATGATAACCCGTAAACCGTTGATGATCTAGGAGCAAAAGCTCACTCAATTCTTTATGGATTCGAGCAATTTTTGTTTTCAGAGCTTCATCTAAAGATGACAAAGGCATCTATACAGTGATGATGAGGTTTTGAATGAGTTTGTTTCACAAAGTGTCAAACCTAAACGCCATTAGGGCTAGCTCAACCATACCTTAGCTACAGTCAATTTGATTTCAATTTTCTTGGCTTGGAAACTTTGTTTGAACTTGAGAAGACTTTGCCCTAACTCAATTTGATGTCAAATTGAGTTCCTTGTATGAATTTGATCACAAGGTAGCTCGGCCTAGGAGGAGAATGCCAATATGTGGTTTAAAGGCTATCCGGAAGGCCAATTTGGATTGGGCTCCTCCTCACTCAGTCCCTAGATGGATTTAGGTCAGTGAATTTGAGGTTTTTAAGTGTTTGGTTTCAGACTCTCAAAATTTCATATTTTGGGTTCTTTTAGGTTAGCCAAATTGAGGGGATTCAATGGGTTTCATGCCTTTATTCTATAGAGAATCAATTGCTTAGGGTGTAGGGAGTATATTTGGTGTTGGGAGTTTTGGGAATTCAGCAGTGTTTAGGGTTTTCCAATTTTTCCTTCTCCTCTTCAAGATCTCGGGTTGGCCCTATTTATAGCCATGGTTGGCTTTGGGTGAGCTTAGGCTTGATAGAATTCATTTGGGGGAGTTTTTAACTTCGCCATTAATGCTTAGAGATAAGATTTCGGCTATTGAGGTGGTGGATTTTCATTTTCCAAGCTTATCAACATGAATTTAACCATGGTGAGGATAATGATGCTATCTTGATTTTCCCATGGCTTTCTCTGATTGGATTGATTGTGAGGTGGTTATAATTGGTTATATTCTGATGGATCAACCTTCCCCAAGTGAATTTTTTCTTGCTCTAGATGGAGCTTGAGTAGAATGCCACATATGACTTTATCTTCTCTATTTTGTAAGTAATTTCATGATGAGGTTAAACGTAGTGTAAAGAGTGGTTTGGCTAAGTCTTTTCCTTGGTTGGGTGATAGTAGAGGTGAGTAGTGACACATACAAATCATCTCCCATGGTTGATATGTTTGGTTGCCACATTTTAAGCTCACTTAACCTGGCATTATGACGAGTCTTCATCTTGATTAAACATGGTAAAAGGGGAATCACATGTGGTGTTTTATCCCCATTGGTTAATCCATAGCACACTTGAACTGCTTATTAAGTTGGTCGACCACCTCATTTCACCTAAGTAAACAAGTCACACTTCATATGTAGGAAAAAGTGACACATAATCCTCCCTCCACTTATCATCATGAATTTGTTCATGTTGAGGTCAATCATTATGTAAGAGATGACTTAATACATGACTTTCCTTCAATGGATAAGACGTAAGGTGCTTGATGATTCACCAAATATTCCTCCAAGAATTTATGAGGGAATGACACCTCATTTCCCTTCATGATTAAAGTGTCATCAGGTCATTTAACCATGGTTAAGGTGACATGTCATGAGTCATCCAATGGTTTGATTTAATTTTAATGGGTATTATGGGTTGTGTGTAACCCATATGAGGTCACCCATGATTTCATTAATTGTTTTGGAATTTTGAAAACCATTTATTATATCATAAATGGTGTAGCATGTTCAAATTTCCTTTTTATGGATTTTTAATTGTATTTCTATTTTTAATTAATTTTGTACTTAATGAAAAATATTGGAAATTATTATTATTAGACAATAAATTAATCAGGATAATTTTAGAATTAATTATTTTGATTAATTTTTTATCAAAATTGGGTATTTTAACCAAATTTGATAAATGTTGACTATGGTTGACCAGTGTTGACAAAAAATGACTATATGAGTCATTATAGACCAATCAGATTAATTGACTTTTTGGTCATCAAAATGACCTCCTAAGTCAAGGTTTGACCAAATTAGGGCTTATCACCTCTCACGTGATCATTTTAGGGTTTAAGTTGACCAAAGTTTAAAATTTGACCAAAATTGACTATATGAGTCAAAGTTGATCAATTAAATCATTTAAGTGTCAATGTTGACTTTTTTATCATGAAGATGACCATTAAGTTAAAAATTTGACCAGGTTAGGGTCTGTAACCACTAATCTGATCATTTTATCATAGTTAAGATTCAAAAAGAATGTTATAAAGGTTATTTTAATTTCTAGGGTTTTAATGACCCTAGAAATGTCCAAAGAAGTCAATATTGGTAGACCCCTTTATCTTAATGACCAAAATGATCATTTTCAAGTATTTTGAATATGTCTAAAGATCTTAAGCCTTGAGATTCCTCAACTTAAATTTTTGTCCGTGAATGTTGTTTTAAGACCTTCACTAAAAGTGAGGTCAACAAATGGGCCGCCAATATGTGTGGGATACTAAATAAGTATGCCACACATATTGGCATTGACCGAAACGGTCAATCGCCAATGATGTCATAACCTGTACTCATGGGAAAATGAATGTCATTTTTCACGGAAGGAGTGGGATGCATTCCTTCTAAAAATGAGGTGGGATGCAGTCCCCCTCGTCATAGATATTAATAATACATCTATGTGGGAGACAACTTGATGGCATTATCCCCCAGGCAACAAGCCGCCTGATGATCTGGATCATCACTATAGGAATTGGGTCCACCTATTCATGTCGTAGAATTTCTGGAGGATTTCTTTCTTTTTCCTTAGCATAGTTATAGCAACATCCGTACTGTATTGTCAGCCTTCCCTTGCCACGTATCCACTTATTTGGTTGGGAGTAGGTTCTCTTTTTAAGACGTCCAGCCCGGCCTAAATCTCGAGCTTCCATCACATGTTCATTGATGGCTACCTACTCATCTTCGTCAAATACTATAGTGAATAGTTTAATTTCTTCTAGTATATTGATGGTTTGTCCATTGATATGTTTAAATTTTTCAAAAGATTGTCGTTTAATGGCTCGAATTATTTGTATTTCTTCTTCAGAAATATTCCCTCTACAAATTTCTTTGTCTGCCGCTGCCAAGTCCAGAGCTGGGATATATGGAATCGGGGTGAAAGTGGTTCTTTCAATTGGATCTCCTTCCTCAGGTCCAAATCTGATATCCCCAAGATAGGATATGTTTCACTCAGTAGACTCTCAGAGGCGAGAAATTGAAACTGATCAGTGTAGTCCTTCTTATGCCTCCTGTCTTGTTATTGTCTCTGTTCTTGTCGTTTCAATCCCTTATTGTGGTTCCACCTTTGAGAATGGGTAAGTCCCAATGTTAGTTTTTTAATGTCAGTTGCAGATGCTTTTGCAAGTCCTTGAGCTATAGTTGTCACTACCGATTTTAGTTTTCCAATACTGAACTTTCATTTGTGAATGTCAGATTTTTGTTCATCCATGAGGTCATATTGTTTTTTAACTCTGAACTCTATGATAGGTGTCTCATCCTTGACCTCATTCTGATTGATGTGGATAACAATGATCCTTGGTATATTAATTCAAGCTGTAGTAAGTCAAGGTCAAAATGTATCCTAGCTCCTTTGTCCACTTACTAGTAGTCCAGAGCCGAACATACACTATTACGAAAAGTAAATAAAAGCCTGTTGTCAGACATTTTCCTGCAAGTGACAGGGTAATGTAACATGTTAGACTATCATTCAATAAAATATCATTTATTTATCTTTATCATTTCTTTTTATAAAGGAATCATGTTTTTTTAAGCATTGGCTTAATAAGAAGAAATGAACCCATGAGATACAAAAGTCAAAGATTATATCATGAGAGTGAATTTAAAATTTTATTTTTTCCCAGATTACAAAATAAATTGTCATTTTTCATGTCGCATAATACTTTTTCAAATACCTCCCATTAATCAAGGGTATATTTCTTTCTGTCTTACAGTTGATTAACTGATAGTATCCTTCTGAATATGTATTTTCAATAGCATATGGGCCCTCCTATATTTGTTCAAATTTCCCGCTCATTTTTCTATGAGCAATAATAGTCTTTGAAGTACTAAGGCCAAATCTCTGATTTGAAATCTCCTCGGACGAACCAATTTATCATGGGCTCGAACCATCTTAGCTTGACACAATTCTAAATTTTGTTGGGCTTGTAGTCAATTTCCTTCCAAACTTTCAAGTTCCTCAAGTCCCAACTTCACATTTTCCTCTTCTATTATTTAGTTAGCATTTGCGACTCTTAAAGAAGGAATTTGAACTTCAAGTGGAAGTACAGCTTCAGAACCATATACCAAAGTGAACGATGTTGATCGCGTTGGTGTTTGGTATGTAGTCCTGTAAGCCCATAAAACTCCAATCAATTTTTCGTGCCATTGTTTTGGAGTGTTGTCTAAAATTTTCTTTAAGATCTGAACTAATGTTTTATTGAAGGCCTCAGCTAAACCATTAGCTTTTGGATAATAAATTGTTGAATTTCCAATTTATTCCATGTTTTCGTATGAAATGGTTCATTTTTGTGTTTTTAAAAGCCGGTCTGTTATCCGAGATGACTCTTCTAGAAATCCCAAATCTATAGAGGATATGTGTTTTAAAGAATTGGAGAACATGTTCTGCTTTGACTTCTCAAAGTGGCACTGCCTCTGCCCATTTAAAGAAATAATCTGTAGTAGCAAAAATAAATCATTGTCCTTTACATGATAGAGGATCTATCGGGCCCACTATATATGTGCCCCAATATTCAAATGGCCAAGATGCAATTGTTGGATGTAACACATTTGGCGGTTGATGTAAAATCACTCCATGGATTTGACACTGATGACATTTCTTTGAAGTTTCAAGGCAGTTGGCCATCATTGTTGGCTAAAAATATACCATTCTTTTGATTTTCATCTTCATCTTGGGCCCAGATTGTTGTGCTCCACATAAGCGTAAGTGCACTTCTTTAACAATCTCTTGGGCTTCTGATTGACTTTGACATCTTAAGCAGGTTTGATCAAAAGATCAGTGATAAAGAACATTACTTACTAAGGCATAAGACAATGCTCTTTGTTTAATTTGTGTTGCCAAGGAAATATTTCCTGGCAATTTCCCAGTTTGTAAATATTTGATAATCGACCATCGCCAATCAACTTTTTCATTATCAATAATCATTATAGTCTTATCTTTGTCATTCATGTGAAGATTGTTAATGTCAATTGAGGAAAGAACTCGCCGTCCTTTTACAGAAATTGGAATATTTTCTTGTTCTGAAAATACGTATTCTTTTGCAAGTTTAGCCAAAGCATATGTCGGAGTCAAGAAAAATGTCATGTTGGGAATTTATGGAAATAATTTCATGGTGTAATTAAAGTATTGTTCTAGTCGTGGTTTCAAAGTTCTATATTTTCCTGCAATATGATTTATGATCAGTTCAGAATCTCCATAGATGTCGATATGTTTGATGACCATTGATATTGTCAATTCTAAGCTGGCTATGAGTGCTTCGTACTCAGCTTCTTTATTTTTACATGGTTCAGTTAAATGATAGGAAAATGATATCATCATCTTGTTTGGAGTAATGAATATCAATCTTACTCTTGCTTTTTCAGGAATGACTATTTCTTTATCTTTGTCTTTTAGAGAAGATGATGCTCCATCAAAATATAATTCCCATCGTTCAGTGTCATAATCTTTTATCTCTAATATTTGTTGATCGGGCAAATCATCATTAAGAGGAGTTCTAATTGGAACAGGGTGGCTGCCAAAAAGTCTTCCAGAATTTGTCCTTTGACAGCGTGTAACGGCACAAATGTTATATCAAATTGAAGTAATATCATTGCCCATATTCCTAGTCTTTAAGAAAGTGTTGGTCAAGTCATTAAATATTGTAAAGGGTTGACTCTTGAAATAATTACCTTATGAGATAACATATAATGTCTGAGCTTTTGCACTGCAAAGATTAAAGCCAAAAAATACTTTTCAATTGTATGATATCTTACTTCAGTAGAAACCAGGCAATGATTTAAATAATATAACACATTTTCTTTCCCCTGATCATCAATTTGAGCTAATAAAGCTCCGAGGGAATTGTCTAATGCTACAGTATAAGGGATATAAGGTCTCCCTAATTAGGGGCTACTAAAATAGGAGGGGTTCTCAAGTATTGTTTGATATTTTCAATGGCTTATTGACATTTTTTGTCTTATACAAATTTGGTGTCTTTTCTGGTTAAGGTAGTGAGAGGTTGACATCTTCCGGAAAGATGGAGAGAAAATGTTGAATATAGGCTAATTTTCCTTGAAAGGATCGAAGTTGGGTCAAGTTTTTAGGAGAAGGCATGTTTAGAATGGTTACAATTTTGAGGGGGTCAAATTCAACCCCTCGATGTTGAACAACAAATCCTAAAAATTTCCCGGAAGTGACACCAAAACTGCACTTTAAGGGATTCATTTTAAGTTTAAATCATCGTAACCATTTGAAGACAATTCTCAAATCGTACACATGATCTTATTTTTTTTTACTATTGACAACCAAATCATCAACATAACATTAAACTTGATTATGTATAAGCTCATCAAAAATTTGTGTCATAGCTCTTTGATATGTCGCGCCAGCATTCCTTAGTCCAAATGGCATCACTTTGTAATAATATATGCCAATAGGTGTTCTGAAGGCTATATTTAGTTCATCTTCCAGAGACATTTTAATTTGATTATATCCTAACATTCGATCCATAAATGAAAATATTGCATGTGTGGACGCAATATTTACCATCAATTTTGGAATTGGTAGGGGAAATTCATCTTTTGGACAGGCTTTATTTAAGTCTCTGAAATCTATACAGACTTGATTTTGTCCATTTTTCTTCCTTACTGACACTATATTAGCTAGCCAAGTCAGATATTTTTCTTCTCGGATGAAGTTCGCTTCAATTAATTTTATAACTTTAGTGATAATCTGTTGTTCTATTTCGACACGCTTCCTTCTTGGTCCTTGTTTAACTAGGATTACAGTTTGATCTATTCTAAGTTTATGGACTGCAACTTCTAGAGCAAGTCCTGTCATTTCATCATAGCTCTAAGTAAAACAGTCTTTATATTCTCTTAACAATTGGAATATTTCCTTTATTTCTTTATCGTTAAGGAAAGAACTAATAAAAGTTGGTTTCAGCTTATCATCACTTCCCAAGTCTATTTATTTTAGTTCATCCATTGTTGTAATAATTTCTTCTTCAAATTATGGTGGTGCATCTTCTATCTTGAGATCCGATGCTTGCTCAGTATTAAATGTTTCGGTGACAACAAGGCAAAATTATGTGTCATCTAGAGGCTCTAAGGTACCAAACCCTATACCTTCTTTAGAATTATGATGTTATTTGCTATATTTCCATAATTACTCAAAAATTTGAGATTGACTCAATGACCAAATCTTATTCATCAAAGTATTTTTAAATAATTTTTGAACACACAGATAAAGCTCAAAAGGAACTTTCATTGATGTCATAATATTTTCATTTTCATCTTCTAACTTTTCATCTATTTTAGAACAAGAAGATCTAGAAACAAGTCAAAATTTTATAGACTTTCCATTTTCACTATGTACTTCTTTGACCACTATGTCCTCAGTTTTTGAAGGAGAAATCGGAGTTAGACTCATAGCGTGTACATAATGATTAATTTGTTCATACATTTTCAAATTGTTCCTTTTCTTCAAGAAGTATTCTGAAATGTGGTTCTTTTGTCTTTTCTTTTTGTTTTCAAAGTCCAGGTATATCTTGAATTTTGGTGATTTCCTTTTTTCTCGCCTTTGACCTCGGCCTCTACCTTGGGAATGACTTTGAAATAGACTCTTATGTATTGAAGAAGAGTTTTAATCAACTTATTTTTCTTTATTCTCTTCATTCATTTTCTTTCTGTCTATATTGTCTTTATTTACTACTGCCTCTCTAGAGAATATCATTTTCTCTATCGGAGTGTAGTATGAAGCATCTTCATGTACACCAACTTCATGGACAGAAAATGGTTGTAAGTCACTTATGATGCAACATTCTTGTCCTTTTTGTAAATACTTAATGCATTGATGTAATGAAGAAGGCAGCATGTTATGTTCATAAAGCCATGGTTGGCTGATTCAGGCATTAAAAGAGGTCTCAAAATCAATAATGTGGACTTTCTTCATTGTCACCAAGTCATCACTTTTCAGAAGTAATGTTACGGATCCTATAGCTCGTTCTCCTTGTTGATTGAATCCTCGTAACATCATCTTATTTGTTTTCAATTTCTCAACATCGATGTCCAAATATGCAAATGTTCTTAAATTCATGATGTTAATTGAAGCCCCAGGATCAATAAGCACTCTTGGAAGTATCATATTGTTGATGTTTACCGTTATATATAGCAGTCGATTATGTTTAGTTGTACCAAGTAATAGGTCATTGTCAGAAAAAGTTATCTTGGTCTGTTTTTTCTGATTAGTAAGCCTCGTTTAAAGGACTACTAGCGAGTTGCGTTAGACAAATTTTAGGGTCTTGAAGGGCTTTTATTAATAATTACCTTATTTCTTTAGAAAGAATAAGGGCATCATAAATGCTCAATCTCGCCGGTAATTTTTTTTAAATGGGCTACTACATTATAGTCCACTTTACAAGAGCTATCGTTATTTTCTTCAGATAATTGCTCTTGTGCTGGAATAACTATTTTCTCTGCTGTCACTATCTGCTTTTCTTTTTCTTTAGCAGTCATTCCTGAAGGTATAACCTTTCCACTTCGTAAGTTAATTTTAGTTATTTCCTGTAATATATTATCCAGTCTTTTTTCTTCCAAATCAGAAGGCTCCAATTCTATTGAAATCAGTACTTTTCATAGTTGAAGTGTTATATCTTCAATTTCACTTTCAAAGTCATTGTTTTAATTGTCAATAATATCATCAAATTTTTGTACAATTTGAACATTGTCCACAGGATTGAAATCAAGTTGTTTATTTTCAAATATTGTGTCAGAAATAGTCAAGATATAGGAAGAACGGGGATTATTATTATTCATAACAGGGTAATACAGAAAATCATACAAAGTGAATGGCTCGAGGGATTTTCTCCCTTCGTCTGAAAGAACTATCCTACTATGATTAGGAGTAGAATGAGGTACACGAGTGATAGTAGCCCATATATTAACAAGACCTCTAGCCCTTTTCAATTTTTTCTTTTTCTTCTTCTTTTCTTTCTTGGAAGATTGAGCATTTTTAGTGTTTATGAGAGTCTCCTCAAAAGGTTCTCCTTGAGCAGTGTTCTTGTCATTTTTGAGAATATATTTGTCAAAAAAAATCATGTTGATCAAACCTTTGTCAGGTTCTTTCAAATATTCTTTCGGAATAACTATATTCCCTTCTCTGAAGTTATGCTCTAGACAACCTTTAAGGACAAAGCATCCTTATATTTTGTGTCCCAACATTCTGTGATAAGGATAGTAGTTAGGATTATCTTTCATATCAACTTCCCCAGGTCTATTAGCTTCAGGCAATTTAAATTCCGATATCTTTAACAGACTACAAAACATCTTTGCAACAACTTCCATTTTGAATGGATATTCTCTATTTAATCTTTCAGCCATTGATTTCTTTTCTGTTGGTGTTGATATTGGTGGTTGGAACTGCAATTGTGAAGGTAATTGCGATTTTTGTTGCCTATTATTTTGTTGTTGTCACTTTGGTCAGGTTGCAGTTGCATCACCTGCTTACCCTTTTCTATTGTTGTGGATTTCTTTTCAAATGTTTTGACCGGCTTAGTCTTTTCTATCATTTCTGTTGTATCCATCTGCTTAGCTTCCTCTTGAAGATTAGTAGCTTTACTGAGCAACTTTTCAAATGTCTTTCTTGTAAATCCTTCAAGCATAAATGCTACAGGACCATGAATATTTTTAACTAGAATTTCAACTGTATGTTGCTCCTGGAGTTGTGGTTCACATTCATGCCAAGATTTCTCCAACGCAAAATGTAATCCACTAGGGTTTCCCCAGTTTTCTGCTTTTTCACAACTAGATCTCCAACTATTATATGGTGTTGTGCTCCAGCGAATCGTTGAATGAAAAGATTTTCCAATTCAATAAAAGTTTTAACAGATCCATTAGGAAATTTAGCATGTCAGTCAAAAGCTACTCTTATTAGGCTGTTAAAAAATTGTCAAAAAAGAAGAGCATCACTCCCACCTGCATTGCAACAACTTGCTCTAAAGTGAGCTAAATGTTGTCGTGGATTTCCAATTCCATCAAACATTTTAAAAAGAGGTGGAACAAAGCCCTTATGATATTGAACTAAATCAAATTCCTCTAAATAAGGTCTACCTTTTTGAATTAATGATTCGGCCCTCACTTGAGCCATTATTTCTTTTACCTTTTGTTCTACTAATTGTGTAATGTCCCTTTATGGAATTCCACCTTGAGTGGAATCCCTTTTCTTATGTAAACTTTCTTCCACATCTATAGGATCCCTTTTATCTTCGAGAATATATATATTTTATGGCCTAACAATTTGAATAGTAGGTTGTGGTGTAGTTTGTGAAGGATTTTGTGTAGTCATCAACATTTCCTCAATCTTTTGCTCAAAACGATTGATTTATTCATCTCGCTGTTTGAGAGCCATGCGTAATTCTTCAAATTAATTTACTTCATTAGTAAGGAGTGATTCCCTTGCTTTCCGTGCTGCTGATGTAGCTCGAGCTTCCACCATATTTATCTCCAGAAATTCTACTCTTTGATTGTTAGAAAAATTATCTTTATTTCGTGTGGCTAGTATTTTAATGCCAGCTTTTAGTTTTTCAGTCTTTCCTTGAATGATTTCATAGGTTTCTTCTTACAATCATTTTCTTGAAGAATTTCCATTGAAGTATTCATATAATCTGTTGTTTTTTCTGATAACTCACGTCTCCATACATTATTTATTAATATAGGATGAGGAATTTTAGGAAATACATCATTAGATTGTGAATTTGAAGAATCCCCAGCTTACAAAATTTCTACCAAAGAATTCATTTTAGCAGATGTTTCTTCTGCTTCTAAGACCAATTTATTGTGTCTTATGTTGTTAGTTAGAAGGGTTGAATCTTCTACTTTTGATCCCAAGAAAAGTTTAGCTGGTATTCGAGTCTGTTGATATTATGATTGTTGATTCACCCCTGGATAATTAAAATTTTTGTGTGCGAGGATTCTCCTCTTCATGGTGGTAGAAGCTGCACACCCCATTTTGTATAGGAGTTTAGAGATTGAACATCTTTCTTTCCGAGCAATACTTTTAAATACAAAATATACCCTTTTATAAGATAGAGTTTTTCCTTCTTTCAAAGGTTGGTATATGTCATCATCATATTGTATGGGTACTCGGAAGAGTTTGTTCTTATTCCAAGTTAAAACATTATTTTCTGATCCTGAAGTTTTGAATTTGTCATCTCTTTTCTTTTTCCTTTTAAGATACTAGTTTCTATTCCTTCGTTGAATACGGGTTAACGGAGCAGCTTTAGAATTGGATCCAATTTCGTACACAAGCAATGGAATATCATTTTCTTCCACACAAATTTTCTTACCCTTACGATCAACTTCTTCCTCCATTTTCTCAAAATTGAATTGCTCCATAGAAGGTTCTTTATAGAAATTTTCTAGCAGGAGCAGTTTTCATAAGGATATAAATCAAACTTGTCAAGTGGGTCTTCAATTATTTGAGTTGGATTATTCATCATATATGGAGTTTCATCAAATATTCCAAAATCATTTTGTGGGATATAAATATCTTCGTTCATTCGTGAATTGAATGCTTAATAGAATGAAAAGAATGAATCTAGAGAATCCATCCTTAAAATTTAAGAAAAAGTATGTCAAAATTTATTCATTTTGTAATCTAGGAATATATATATGATTTCATTTATGTTATGTCGTTTAATAACTCTTGAAAGAGTTTAAAAGAAAAGAATATTTTGTCAAAATGAATATTTTGATGAAAGAAGAGGAGAAAGACAAATCCCCAGCGGAGTCACCAAATATCTCTTGGTGGCGATCAGGGCACCCCCCGGCGGGTCGGATCACCTGGCCAAGAGGGTCACATGTCGTTTTTGATATTGTCGTTTTGAGGAGTCCCCAAATCTTTATCTTATCTATTTCTTTTCCCTAATTTCTGAATGACTTATTCTATTCGGATTGCTTCAAGAATCCTTAAAATTTTAAGAAATTCAGAAAATGAAGAGGGAAGGACAAAGATTAATAGAAGATAGAGAGAGAAAACATTAGGTGATAAACCTACAATGGAAATCTTTAGAATATGTCATTACTAAAGTTTTTCAAGAAAATTTTGTAACCAGAGGTTATATTTAGGTCCTTTAAGTTTCTTATAAGAGCAAGCTCTTATAGTTAATTACATCTTAGATGATTGCCTATGAATACTCCTGATTAACATCAAACATTGATTTTGAAGAGATGAACATTAATTGTTCAATATCAATAAAATGTCAATGTCTGCAGAATTTAATTTTATGATTATCCTAAAAATTTTAGGTTTTGACACTATCCTAAAAGTTTCTTGTCATTTTTGTAAAAGTTTTAGGTTTTGTCATTGTCCTAAAAGTTTTAGGTTTTGCATTATCCTAAAAGTTTTAGGTTTTGTTTTATGTCATGTCACTTTGTTTATGTCATTTTATTTTGTTTTATTTGTTTTTGTCTGATTTTGTTATCTTGAAATTTTGCTTTCGAATGCCATCCTGCAAAATAGAGTTAGCACACCCTATAACATGCAAAGGAAATCTAGAGCAAAATTTTGTTTTCATGTCTTCAATAAACTTGCAAAAGAGAACAAGATTAGCATAAAATCATGTTATTAGATTTATCAATTTTAGTTGGTCATTGATCGAATAATTCTTAAACGAACCAGTCAAAATGTTTATGGCTCCATCATCTCAGGGGCGTAAATTATTCAGATTTACTTAGTCCCAAAGTTAATTAAACCAGGATCGGAAGATTCTTGTCAGCAACCATAGATTGCATCATCTAAGAAATTTTCGTAAATCTGAACACAGATGTTTAGGTTATTTTTGGTGATCTTTGTTCATTAAAGTTTAAGTTTAAGTTTTAATGTCTTTTAAGTTGAATTTTATGTCATTTATGTCAGTAAGATGTATTGTTTGTTCTTTATTTTTCATTTTAGGTCACATGTCAATTAAAGGATTTAGGTTTAATATGATTTTAAGTCCAATGTAGTTAGGACTTAAGTTATTTAAGTTCGATGTGGCTAGAACCTAAGGGTTGAATTGGTTTCAAGTCCATTGTAGTTAGGAATTAAGGTATTTAGGATTGATATAAGTAGAACCTAAGGGTTGAATTGGTTTTAAGTCCAATGTAGTTAGGACTTAAGGTGTTTAATTTCGATGCAGGTAGAACCTAAGGGTTGAATTGATTTTAAGTCCAATGTAGTTAGGACTTTAAGGCTTGAGTTGAGTTAGGTTCAATTTTGATTGAACCTAAGTTTTATGACAATCTAAGTTTAATTTGGATTAAACCTAAATTTAAGGTTTGATTTAAGTTTAGTATATGCTGAACCTAGGGTTTGGTTGACTTAGATTCAGGTTGGGTTGAACCTAAGTTATAGGTTTGACTTAAGTCCAATATGAGTTGAAGTTAAGTTTGAAGTTGATTTTGGTTGAACCTAATGTTTGGGTTAACTCGAGTTTAAGTGAGGTTAAACTCAAGTTAAGTTTTGATTAAGTTAGGTTCAATGTGGGTTGATCCTAATGTTTGGGTTAACTTGAGTTTAAGTTAGGTTAAATTCAAGTTAAGTTTTGGTTAAGTTAGGTCCTTTAGTTGATTAATTAGACTGAATATGGGTCAAGTCTAATTAGGTTAGGGTTAACTAAACCTAATCTAGGTAAGGTTTAATTGTTAATTAGACTAATTATGGGTTAAGTATAATTAGGCTAAGGTTAGTTAAACCTAATTTAGGTAAGGTTTAATTCATTAATTAAACTTATTTTTTATTAAGTTTAATTAGGTTAAGTAATTAAACCTAATTTAGGTAAGGTTTAATTGATTAATTAGACTTATTTGTGGTTAAGTCTAATTTTGTTAGGTTAATTAAACCTGATTCATGTAAGGTATAATGAAGTAATTAAACTTAATATGGGTTAAAACTAATTAGGTTAAAGTTAATTAAACCTAATTTAAGTAAGGTTTAATTGATTAATTAGACTTATTTGTGGTTAACTCTAACTAGGTTAAGGTTAATTAAACAAAATTTAAGTAAGGTTTAATTAATTAATTAGACTTAATATGGGTTAAATCTAATTAGGTTAAACTTAATAAAGCCTAACTTACGTAAGGTTTAATGGATTATTTAGACTTAATTGTGGTTAAGTCTAATTAGGTTAAGGTTAATTAAACCTAATTTAGCTAAGGTTTAATTGATTAATTAGACTCAATATGGGTTAAGTCTAATTAGGTTAAGGTTAATTAAACCTAATTTAGGTAAGGTTTAACTGATTAATTAGACTAATTGTGGTTAAGTATAATTATGTTAAGGTTAATTAACCCTAATTTAAGTAAGGTTTAATTAATTAATTAGACTTATTTCTGATTAAGTCTAATTAAGTTAAGATTAATTAAACCTAATTTAGGTAAGGTTTAATTGATTAATTAGACTTATTTTTGGTTAAGTCTAATTAGGTTAAGATTAATTAAACCTAATTTGTGTAAGGTTTAATTGATTAATTAGACTTATTATGGTTTAAGTCTAATTAGATTAAGGTTAATTAAACCTAATTTGGGTATGGTTTAATTGATTAATTAGAATTATTATGAGTAATTCTTATTAGGTTAAAGTTAATTAAGCCTAATTTATGAAAGGTTTAATTGATTAATTAGTCTTAATTGTGGTTAAGTCTAATTAGGTTTAAGGTTGGTCAAGCCTAATGTGGTTAAGGCTTAATGGTAAATTAGGTCTAACGGGTTAGGCCTAATTAAAGTTTGACTTTGTATTAAACCAAATTTAATTAAGGTTTGATGGGTTAGTTAAGTCTAATGATATCTTTTAGACCTAATTAAAGTTTATTTTTTATTAAACGTAATTTAATTAAGATTTAATGGGTTAATTAAGTCTAATAATGTTATTTAGATCTAACTAAGTTTGATTTGACTCTATTCTGAGTTAGACTCAATATTGACGTAGTCCACAATGAAATGAGCTAAGAAGGTAAGGAGAGGATTTTTAGTGTTCAAAATATTAAATTAAAATTAATAAATTTTATCCATAATGTAAAAATGTCATTTTAAATTGTTTAATGGTTTGAAAATTGTTATTATAAGGTTATTATCTGTCACCTTAAATTTTCTAACCAACTTTATATTTTTTTTAGTTTT
The DNA here is from genome assembly GCA_002079205.1 of Phalaenopsis hybrid cultivar. Lineage (NCBI taxonomy): Eukaryota > Viridiplantae > Streptophyta > Magnoliopsida > Asparagales > Orchidaceae > Phalaenopsis > Phalaenopsis hybrid cultivar. Next base: position 228,163 of record JXCR01146482.1, read on the forward strand.
CATTTTTATAATTATTTAAAGGAAATATTTACAAAGTGTCTTAGAAATTAAGAAATTCTTTTTTAAAGAATTTTTCTAGCCTAGGAAAAATTGGGGAGGATTCCTAAGAGCCTAGAGATAAATCCCTGAAAATTTCTTATTTCTCTGTCTTAAAAATAATTTTTAATAATTAAAGCACTCTAGAGAGTATTTTATTATTTAAAAGTTAAATATAAAGAGGAAAATTATAATTTTGGAATCTTAATTTTGTCCTCTTCATGCTGAGTTCAAAGGTATTTTTATTTTATTTTTTTGATTTTTAGATGTCAAGATATTGAATTTTGAATTTTTAAGGTTAATCTTCATTTAAATAAATCTAGGTAAACCTAGAGGCGTCGCGTGTCCTCAGAAGGGGTAGAAGACGCGGTTGATCCCCTGCGGGCATCTGAAGAGCAGAGATGGTGATATTAAATCAGATCCGTCCATTTCCAAAACACGGAAACAGACGACATCCGTTCATCCCCTTCATTATATGATAACCCGTAAATCGTTGATGATCTAGCAGCAAAATCTCGCTCGATTCTTTATGGATTTAAGCAATTTTTATTTCTAGAGCTTCATCTGAAGATGAAAAAGGCATCTATACGATGATGATGAGGTTTTGAATGAGTTTGTTTCACAAAGTGTCAAACCTGAACGCCATTAGGGCCAGCTCAACCATACCTTAGCCACAGTCGATTTGAGCTCGATTTGATGGGCTTGAAAGCTTCATTTGGACTTGAGAAGACTTTTACCTAACTCAAATCAAGGTCAAATTGAGTCCTTGTATAAAATTGATCACAAGGTGGCTTGGCCTAGGAGGAGATGGCCAATCAGTGGTTTAAAGGCTATGAGGAAGGCCTTTTGGATTATGCTCCTCCTCACTCAGTCCCTAGATGGATTTAGGGTAGTCAATTTGAGTTATTGATGTGTTTGGTTTCACACTCCCAAAATGTTCTATTTTGGGTCCTTTCGGATTAGCCAAATTGAGGGGATTCGGTGGGTTTCATGCCTTGATTCCATGGGGAATCAATTGCCCAGGGTGTAGGGAGTTTATTTGGTGTTGGGAGTTTTGGGAATTGGGCAGTATTTAGGGTTTTCTACTTTTTCTTCCTCCACTTCAAGCTCTCAGGTTGGCCCTATTTATAGCATGGTTGGCTTTGGGCGAGCTTGGGCTGGGTAGAATTCATTTGGAGGAGTTGTCAACTTCCCCATTAATGCTTAGAGATAGGATTTTGCCTATTGAGGTGGTGGATTTGCATTTTCCAAGCTTATCACAATTGATTTAACCACGGTGAGGATAATGATGTTATTCTGATGTTTACATGGCTTTCTCCAATTTAGGTTTGATGTTGGTAGAATCTAAGGGATTTTAAATCCAATGTAGTTAGGAATTTATGGGTTGAGTTGAGTTAGGTTCAATTTTGATTGAACCTAAAGTTTACGTTGATCTAAGTTCAATTTGAATTAAACCTAAATTTAAGGTTTGATTTAGGTTCAGTATATGTTGAACTTAGAGTATGGTTGACTTAGATTCAGGTTGGGTTGAACCTAAGTTATAGGTTTGACTTAAGTCCAATATGGGTTTAACTTAAGTTTGAAGTTGATTTAGGTTGAACGTAATGTTTAAGTTAACTTCAGTTTAAGTTAGGTTAAACTCAAGTAAAGTTTTAGTTAAGTTAGGTCCAATGTGGGTTGAATTTAATGTTTGGGTTAACTGGAGTTTAAGTTAGGTTAAATTCGAGTTAATTTTTGGTTAAATTAGGTTCGATGTGGGTTGAACCTAATTTTTGGGTTAACTTGAGTTCAAGTTAGGTTGAACTCAAATTAGGTTTTCTTTGGATTGATTAAAACTAATTAGGGTTAGGCCTAATTTTGGTAAGGTTTAATTGATTTATTAGACTCAACATGGGTTAAGTCTAATTAAGTTAAGGTTAATTAAACCTAATTTAGGTAAGGTTTAATTGATTAATTAGACTAATTATAGGTTAAGTCTTTTTAGCTTAAGGTTAATTAAACCTAATTTAGGTAAGGTTTAATTGATTAATTAGACTTATTTGTGGTTAAGTCTAATTAGGTTAAGATTAATTAAACCTAATTTAGGTAAGGTTTAATTGATTAATTAGACTTATTTGTGGTTAAGTCTAATTAGGTTAAGGTTAATTAAACCTAATTAAGGTGAGGTTTGATTAATTAATTAAACTTAATCTGAGTTATGTCTAATTATGTTAAAGTTAATTAAACCTAATTTATGTAAGGTTTAATTTATTAATTAGACTTACTTGTGGTTAATTCTAATTAGGTTAAGGTTAATTAAACCTTATTTAGGTAAGGTTTAATTAAGTAATTGGACTTAATATGGGTTAAGTCTCATTAGGTTAAAGTTAATTAAACATCATTTAGGTAAGGTTTGCTTGATTAATTAGACTTAATTGTGGTTAAGTATAATTAGGTTAAGGTTAATAAAACCTAATTTAGGTAAGGTTTAATTGATTAATTAGACTCAATATGGGTTAAGTCTAATTAGGTTAAGGTTAATTAAACCTATTTTATGTAGCATTTAATTAATTAATTAGACTTATTTATGGTTAGGTCTAATTAGGTTAAGGTTAATTAAACCTAATTTAAGTAAAGTTTAATTGATTAATTAGACTTATTTTTGGGTAATTCTAATTTTGTTAAGGTTAATTAAACCTAATTTAAGTAAGGTTTAATTGATTAATTAAACATAATATGGGTTAAGTCTATTAGGTTAAAGTTAATTAAAACTAATTTAGGTAAGATTTAATTGATTAATTAGACTTATCTGTGGTTAAGTCTAATTAGGTTAAGGTTAATTAAACCTAATTTGGGTAAGGTTTAATTGATTAATTAGAAATATTATGGGTTAAGTCTAACTAGATTAAGGTTAATTAAACATAATTTGGATAAGGTTTAAATGATTAATTTAAATTATTTTGGGTTAATTCTAATTAGTTTAAAGTTAATTAAACTAATTTAGGTAAGGTTTAATTGATTAATTAGACTTATTTATGGTTAAGTCTAATTAGGTTTAAGGTTGGTCAATCATAATGTGGTTAAGGCTTAATGGTTAATTAGGTCTAATGGGTTAGACCTAATTTAGGTTTTATTTTGTATTAACCCTAATTTAATTAAGATTTAATGGGTTAATTAAGTCTAACTATGTCTTTAAGACATAATTAGAGTTTGATTTTGTATTAAATCTAATTTAAATAAGGTTTAATGGGTTAATTAAGTCTAATAATGTTATTTAGACCTAATTAAAGTTTTATTTGAGTCTATTTTGAGTTAGACTCAATATTGACTTTTTCCATAATAAAATGAGCTAAGCGTGGTGAGGAGAAGATTTTTAGCATTTAAAATATTAATTTAAATTATTAAATTTTAACCCTAATGTAAAAATGTCATTTTAAATTGTTTGATGGTTTGAGAATTGTCATTTTAAGGTTATTGTATGTTACCTTAAATTTTTTAACCATTTTTTATTTTTTTTTAATATTCATTTTTATCATTATTTAGAAGAAATAATTACAACGTGTCTTGAAAATTAGAAAATTGTGTTTTAAGGGATTTTTCTAGCCTAGGAAAAATTAAGGAGGATTCTAAAGGGCCTAGAGATAAATCCCTAAAAATCTCATATTTTTCTGTCTTATAAATAGTTTTTAATAATTAAAACACTCTAGAGAGTTTTTAATTACTTAAAAATTAAATATGAAGGAGCAAATTATAATTTTGGTATCATAATTTTTTCCTTTTCATTCTGAGTTCAGAGGTATTTTTATTTTGTTTTTATGATTTTTGGATGTCAAGGTATTGAATTTTGAAGTTTTAAGGTTTATCTTGATTTAAATAAATCCAGATAAACCTAAAGGCGCCACGTGTCCTCGAAAGGGTCGAAGAAGCGGTTGATCCCCTCTGAGCATCCTAACAGTGGAGATGGCAATATTAAATCAAAGCCCACCGTTTGCAAAACACGGAAACGGACGACATCCTTTCATCTCATTTGTTATATGATAACTTGTAAACCGTTGATGATGTAGGAGCAAAATCTCGCTCGATTCTTGATAGATTCGAGTGATTTTTTTTTCTAGAGCTTCATCTGAAGATGAAAAAGGCATCTATATGATAATGATGAGGTTTTGAATAAGTTTGTTTCACAAAGTGTCAAACCCGAACGCCACTAGGGGTAGCTAAACCATACCTTAGCCACAGTCGATTGGAGTTCAATTTGATTGGCTTGGAAGCTTCGTTTGGACTTGAGAAGACTTTTCCCTAATTCAATTCAAGGTCAAATTGAGTCCTTGTATGAATTTGATCACAAGGTGGGTCGGCCTAGGAGGAGATGGACAATTAGTGGTTTAATGGATATGGGGAAGGCCAATCTGGATTGCGCTCCTCCTCACTCAGTCCCTAGATGGATTTAGGTCAGTCAATTTCAGGTTTTAATGTATTCAGTTTCACACTCCCAAAATGTCCTATTCTGGGTCCTTTCGGGTTAGCCAAATTGAGGGGATTCAGTTAGTTTCATGCCTTGATTCCACGGGGAATCAATTGCTCAGGGTGTAGAGAATATTTTTGGTGTTGGGAGTTTTAGGAATTGGGTGGTGTTTAGGGTTTTCCAATTTTTTTCTCCTCCTATTCAAACTGTCGGGTTGGCCCTATTCATAGCCATGGTTAGCTTTGGGTGAGCTTGGGCTGGGTAGAATTCATTTGGCGGAGTTGTCAACTTCCTTATTAATGCTTAGAGATAGGATTTTGGCTGTTGAGGTGGTGGATTTGCATTCTCCAAGCATATCACCAAGAATTTAGCCATGGTGAGGATAATGACACTATCTTGATTTTCCCATGGCTTTCTGCTATTGGATTTATTGTGAGGTAGTTATAATTGGTTATATTCTAATGGATCAATCTTCCCCAAGTGAATTTTTTCATGCTCTTAATGGAGCTTGGGGAGAATGCCACATAAGCCTTTAACTTCCCTATTTTCTATGTAATGTCATGATGAGGTTAACCCTAGTGTAAAGAGTGGTTTGGCTATGTCTTTTCCTTGATTAGGTGATAGTAGAGGTGAGTAGTGAGTCATCTAAATCATCTCCCATGGATGATATGTTTGGTTGCCACCTCTGAAGCTCACTTATCATAGGATTCACAAGTGGTGTTTTATCCCCATTGGTTAATCTATATCACCCTTGAAATTCTTATTAAATTTGTTGGCCACCTCATTTCATCTAAGTAAATTAGTCACACTTCATACGTAGGAAAAAGTGACACATAATCCTCCCTCCCCTTATCATCATGAATTTGTTCATGGTGAGGCCAATCATGTTGTAAGAGATGACTTAAGACCTGATTTTCCTTCAATGGATGGGACTTAAGGTGCTTGATGATTCACCAAATATTCCTCCAAGAATTTATTAGGGAATGACACCGCATTTCCTTTCATGATTAAGGTGTCATCATGTCTTTTAACCATGGTTAAGGTAACATGTCATGAGTCACCCAATGGTTTGATTAATTTTTAATGGGTCTTATGGGTTGCGTGTAACCCATAGGAGGTCACCCATGATGTCATTAATGGGTTTGGAATTTTGAAAACCATTTATTATATCATAAATGATGTCACATGTCCAAATTTGCTTTTTATGGCTTTTTAATTGTATTTCTATTTTTAATTAGTTTTGTAATTAATCAAAAAAATTGTAAATTATTATTATTAGCCAATAAATTAATCAAGATATTTTTAGAATTAATTGTTTGATTAATTTTTATCAAAATTGGGTATTTTAACCAAATTTGATAAATGCTGACTGTGGTTGACCAATGTTGACCAAAATTGACTATATGAGTCAAAGTGGACCATTTAGATTAATCGAATTTTTGGTCATCAAAATGACCTCTTAAGTTAAGGTTTCACCAAATTAGGGCTTATCACCACTTGTTTGGTCATTTTAGGGTTTAAGTTGACGAAAGTTGGCCAGCTTGACTAAAATTGACCAATTTGACCAAAATTGACTATTTGAGTCAAATTTGATCAGTTAGATCATTTAAGTGTCAAAGTTTACTTTTTTATCTTGAAGACGGCCATTATGTCAAAAATTTGACCAGGTTAGGGTCTGTCACCACTAATGTGATCATTTTAGGGTTTATCATTGTTAAGTTTTAGAAAGAAAATTTTTAGGGTTATTTTAATTTCTAGGGTTTTAATGACCCTAGGAATTTCCAAAGAAGTCAATATTGGCATACCCCTTTTTCTTAATGACCACAATGATCATTTTCAAGTCTTTTGAATATGTCTAAGGATCTTAAGTTTTAAGATTCCTCAAGTTAAACTTTTGTCCATGAATGTTGTTTTAAGACCTTCACTAAAAGTGAGGTCAACAAAATCCTTTTTTAAGAGATGACAAAAAGGTTTAAAAATTAAAAAAAAATCATTAATGTATTGTCTATAGAATTTAGAATGTCCCAAAAAACATCTAACTCCCTTTACAGTAGTTGTAGGGTGGAAGCCTTTCAATAACTTGAATTTTCGCTGGACCAACTTAAATCCTTCGATATTTTAGGTCTTAACAGGATTTTTCATGAGATCATAAATTCACACGTCTCTTAGTTGAGAAAAAGGCTGATCTCTTCACAACGTCTTAGTATCTTAATGATACACCAAAAATATATGCATTTTTAGACTCAGATTTTATACTCATTTTTTGTGATATTGCACTTTAATGGAAGGTATTTTTTATATTTTTTTGCATGTTGTTAATTTTTAGGATTTGGAGAAAAAAGGAAAGCAAAAAAGATGGAATTTTGTGTTAAAATGGAATCATTAAAAAATTATTCGGCGCTGACGGGACTGTTTGACAGAGAAGACTGATTTAATTAAATGGCCTCTAGCACTGACAGTGCTAGTGTCGGTGCAGGCCCTACTTTTAGAAGATTTAACGAATTTGGATGCTTTCTAAAAAAGTTTTTGGATGCACCTATTATAGAAACGACCCTAGGCTCTATTTAGAGCCAAATTTGATTAGAAAAGCCCCCATTTTTGCCCTCCTTCGCCCTCATTTGCATCTCTTTGGACTCCTTGCCACTTTACATCATTTCATGCCATTCCACACCATTAGCAATTTTTTTTCTTTATAGTTTTGAGTTTTTGTGGTGAGTTTCAGAGTGAATTATTCTCTAAGAATGGTTGGAGAAGAAGAGAAGTGAGAGATTTCTTCTTCTTACATTTCCTAAGAGAGGCTACAAGGGATTTACTTTGAGAAAGAGTTTCAGATAAGTGTTGTTTGTTTATTATTGTTGTATAAACTTCCTTTTATATATATAATTTATGTTTTGTTGTATCTTTCACATGAAATTTGAGTAGTTTCTTTTTGTATTTCTCCCTACTCTGAGATATGGTGAAATGAAGAGAGAATTTGGATGTGCCAATGTTAAAATATAAAATAAATTATGATCATTTTTTTCAACTCTACTCTTAATTTACTTTTTGATCTGACCAATAAAATTGTTAAAATATGTTGTGAAACATATGATCCTAGAAATGGAGTATGAGTTCTACAGCAGAGTGAGAATCACATAAGTCCATGAAGGAGTATTTCGTTCATGAAATCAAGTGCAAATAAATATGGAAATATACTTTGTTTGGTGTAGAATTCGAGATTTTCAGGGTGGCAGACTAAAATTCTCAATTTGATCTTAGAGTTTAAGGAATTAAGGTGAGATTTAGTCTTGAAGGGAAGGAAAGTGGGAGCTTTTGAGTGGGAATCAGTTTCCTCCTAGCCTAGCCACGGATTTAGGGACTAAACCTAAGATTAGCAAATGATTTTCTATAACACTGAATCAAGGTAGAGAATTAAAATTGCTTATATTTGGTACAATACAAATTTAAACCATTTATCTCATCTCATTTCACCAAAAACTCATTATAATGGGAAAGATGTTTTTTCATATAAGAAAACTTCATCACATAAACATAGTTTAGTAGTTACTGTTTTAAACTTTACATTTAAATTTTACTAGTTATTATTAATTTATTTTTTATAGTAACTAAAACATTAAAAATTAGTGACAATAATTTCATTTAGTTTTTGTGAATTTACTAGTTATTTTATCATTTCAAATTTAAATCTTACTCGTGAGATCGATATTTAGGACTTAAATAGGAAGTCTTATATTACTTGATAATAATATGTATACTTGCGTAGAATCCCAACATTAAGTACTTAACGTTATTATTCATAAAATACGTCATCAAGTTTTTTTTTGTACCATTGTAAAGCAAAGTCAACTCTATAAATGTTACACAATTATATTTCTGGGATCAAGTTTTTGGTGTCGTTGTCGGGGAAGGTAACGGTAAATTAAATAGATTTGGTAAATTAGGAAATNTTAAGTGCTTAATGTTATTATTCATAAATACAACATCAAATTTTTGGCACGGTTGTAAAGCAGAGTCAACTTTATAAATTTTACTCAACTTTATTATTGGGATCAAGTTTTTTACGATGTTGTCGGGGAAGGTAACGGTAAATTAAATAGATTTGGTAAATTAGGAAATTTTAGAGACAAAATACAAAATATCAAAAAATATATATAATCAAAAATAAAAAAAATTTAGAACTATATTTAAGAGTATTTTTAAGAAATTTTTCTTTGCTTATTATATTTTTTCATGCGAAATATTGAATCTGAAAGTTTAGTACCTTACGATTCATAATTAGAACGTACTATTAGAAAAGTTCGAAAACAACAAAAAGAAGTTAAACATTTGAACGAAATGGCGAATAACATAGATAATCAAATAAATGAAAATCGACAAAGACCTTTAAAAGATTATGATAATCCAACAGTAGATGAACTTCACTTAACTATTCAAAATCCTAATGTTGCTACTAATTCATTTGAGCTTGAACATGTTATTATCCAAATGGTACAAAATAATCAATTTAGAGGAACACCTACTGAAGATCCTAACTTACATCTTGCTAGTTTTCTTTAAATTTGTGCTACCTTTAAACATGATGGAGTGTCTAATGATGTTGTTAGGCTTAGAATTTTTCCTTTTTCATTAAGGGATAAAGGAGTGTCTAATGGTGTTGTTAGGCTCACAGTTTTTTCCTTTTTCATTAAGGAATAAAGCTAAAGCTTGGTTAAATTCATTTGCACTTGTATCTATCAGAACTTGTGGAGAACTATCACAAAAATTCTTAGCTAAATATTTTTCACCCTCGAAAACTGCTAAGCTTAGGAACAATATTACATCTATTTGTTAGTTTGAAGGGAAAACGATATATGAAGCTTGGGAAAGATTTAAGGATCTCCTTAGAAAATGTCCACACCATGCTTTACTAAATTGGTTAATAATAATTAAACTTTTTATAATGGATTAGAAGGATCACTTAGATCTATTATAGATGCGGCTACAGGAGGATCTCTAATGTCAAAACCTTTTGATGAAGCATACTCTTTAATAGAAGAAATGGCTACTAACAATTTTTAATGGCCCTCTGAACGGGTAGATCCTAAGAGAGTTGCTAGTATTCATGACTCTGATGCAATATCTATTTTAGCATCTTAAATTGCTCTTATATCGAAAAATATTGATCAAATTGGAGTGAGCTATTCTCAAATACCTCAAGTATTAGAAGAAAATTTGTTAGGACAGATAATTAATACATAATAATCTTATGAAACATTGAATGTTATTAATAATCGAAATAAAATTCCCTATTTTAACTATTACAACCCTGGATGGAAAAATTACCCTAATTTTAGTTGGAATAATTATAACAATTCAATGAAACCCTCAGGAAATTTAAATAATCAGGGAAATCTTAATTATCAACCTTATTATCCTCCTGGATTTAACTCTAAATCTAACCCACAAGTTAAGGAAAGGAAATCAAATGATAGAAGAGGTAATGTTGAATATAAGAAGAGGTAATGTTGAATATTTCAAGGGGCTGCTATTAGAAATATTGAAAATCAATTAGGACATATTGCCACTGCACTTAGTAATAGAATTTTAGGAAATCTTCCGAGTACTGTGAAGTTAAATCCAAAAAATCAAAATTAGGAGCAAATTAAAGCTAATCAATTACAAAGTGGAAAAGAAGTTGAAACAAGATTCCAAAGAGAAACTAAAGTTGTTGAGGTGAAGGAAGAAATGAAAAGTGATCATAATGAAAATGAACAAACACAAGTTCCTTAAAAAAACACTACCTCCATTTCATCAACGATTGAAGCAGAAGAATAAAGACAAATAATTTATAAAATTTTTGGAAATCCTTAAAAAGTTAACGATAAACATTCCTTTCATTGAGGCTTTGGAACAAATGATAAGTTACGTGAAAATTATGAAAGATACACTAAATAAGAAATGGAAGTTTGCAGATCATGAGACCATTGCACTTAGTGAAGAGTGTAGCGCTATTATTCAGAAAAAGCTTCTTGAAAAGTTAAAAGATCCTGGTAGTTTTACTATACCTTGTGCAATTGGTGAAAAGTTTTATGGAAAAGCCTTATGTGATTTAAGAGAGAGTATCAATCTTATGCCTTTATCGATTTTTAAACTTTTAAATTTAGGAGAGATTTCCCCTACTGCTGTAACTCTTCATTTAGCTAATCGATAAATAATTTATCCTAAAGGAGTTATAGAAGATGTATTAGTAAAAGTGGATAAATTTATTTTTCTTGTAGACTTTTAAAGGAGTTATAGAGGATGTATTAGTAAAAGTGGATAAATTTATTTTTCCTGTAGACTTTATAGTAATAGATATGGAGGAAGATAAAGAGATTGCTATTATTTTGGAGAGGCCATTTCTTGCAACAGGGAGAGTTATGATAGATGCACAAAAAGGAGAATTAATAATGAGAGTTAATGATCAAGAAGTAGCATTTGATATTGCAAATGCTATGAAATATCTTGCATAAAAAAAGACAGTGAATGTTTTAGGATGGAAGTTACTGATTATATAAGTAATGAGCAATTTAAGAAAGAGTTTCAAGACAAATTTAAGCAAGAAGAATTTAGCGAGAATGAGAACAAAATAAAAGAACAAAATTTAGATTATATTTAGGATAAATTTGAAACTTTAGATTTGTTGGAAAATGATAATAAAAATCATGTTCCTTCAAGTATTGAACTACCTGAACTTGAACTAAAAATATTACCTGCCCATTTAAAATATGTGTCTTTAGAAGATTCGTCTACATTGCCTGTTATTTTATCTTCTAATTTAACTGAAATTCAAGAACAATAATTAATAGAAATGATAAAAAAATATAAAAAGGCTTTTGGATAGACTTTAGCACACATTAAAGAAATTTGTCCTTCGATTTGTATGCACATAAATTTATTAGATGAACAATACGAACCTAAAGCTGATCCTTATAGAAGATTAAACCTGATAATGAAAAAAGTTGTTAAAAAAAATCTTAAAATGGTTAGATGCTGGAATTATATATCATATTTTAGAAAGTGCTTGGGTAAGCCCAACTCACTATGTTCCAAATAAAGGAGGAGTGACCGTTGAATTAAATGAGAAAAATGAATTAATTCCAACAAGATAAGTTACTGGTTTGAGAATTTGTATAGACTATATAAAATTAAACGTGACCTTCAAGAAAGATCACTTTCCTTTACCCTTTCTACACCAAATGTTGGATAGATTGGCTGGAAACAAATATTACTGCTTTTTAGATGGAAGATGGAGTGAATCATTTCCTTTTCGTAGAATGTCTTTTGGACTATGCAATGCACCTGTAACATTTCAAAGATGTATGATGTCAATTTTTAGTAATTTGATTGAACATGGAATGGAAGTATTTATGGATGAATTCTCTTTGTTGGGGACTTCCTATGAATTATTTTTAAAATAATTTAGAAGAAGTTCTGAAATTATGTCAAAAAAACAATCTAGTACTAAATTGGGAAAAAAGTCTATTTATGGTTGCAGAAGAAATTGTACTTGGGCATAAAATTTCAAAAAATGGCATGGAAGTAGATCCTGCAAAAGTTCAAGTTATTGAAAAATTACCACCTCCTACTACGGTCAAAGGGATAAGAAGTTCTTTAGGACATGATGGTTTCTACAGGCATTATATAAATTGTTTTTTTTAAATAACTAAGCCATTATGCCAACTTTTAGAAAAAATATACAAACTTTGATTTTAATGAGTAATGCATAAAATCATTTGAATTATTGAAAAAAAAATTAATCACTGCACCTATAATAGTCCCACCTGATTGGGAGAAACCATTTGAAATAAAGTGCGATGCTAGTGATTATGCTATTGGAACTATTTTAGGACAAAGGCCCAACAAAACTTTTAAAGTAATATTTTATGCTATTAAAACTCTAAATGATGCTCAAATTAACTACACTTCTACTAAAAGAGAGTTATTAGCTATTGTCTATGCGTTTGATAAATTTATACCTTACTTGATTGGAACTAAATGTATAGTGCATACAGATCATTCTGTTATCAAATACTTAATGTAAAAGAAGGATGCTAAACCAAGATTGATTAGATGGATACTTCTTTTGTAAGAGTTTGATTTTATTGTAGTTGATAAAAAATGAAATGATAATCAAATAGCTGATCATTTGTCTAGACTAGAAAAAGAAATATTAACTAGTTTTGCAAATAAAATTTTAGAAAATTTCCTTGATGAACAATTATATAGTATTGATGAAATGAATATACCGTAGTATTCCGATGTAGGAAATTTTATTGTAAGTGATATTCTACCACCAGATATTAAGAATCAATAACTAAAGAAATTGATATATGATTCAAAATTCTATTTTTGTGATTACCCATATTTATATAAACAATGTAAAGATCTAATTATTAAAAGGTGTGAGTTTTATGAAGAAACTCAACAAATAATTGAAAGATGTCATGATTCTAAATTTGGAGGACATTTTGAAAAGAAATAGAACTACTGATTTTGCAAGTTAGATTTTATTGGCCTACTCTTTTTAGAGATGTTAATGAATATATCAAAACATGCAATTGATATCAGCGAGTAGGAAATATTTTTAGAAGAAATGAATTGCCTCTAAATCATATATTGGAAGTTGAAATTTTTTATGCATGGGGATTACATTTTATGTGACCATTTATGCCTTCATTTGTAGACTTATATATATATTACTTACTGTTGATTATATGTCCAAATGGATTGAAGCTGTTGCTGTACCCAAATGTTATACTCGGAGTGTTTCTAAATTTTTAATTAAAAATATTTTTACAAGATATGGAATGACGAGAGTAATTTTTATTGATGAAGGATCCTACTTTAGGAACAAGAAAATAAAAAAAATAATTAAAAAATATGATAGTATACATAGATTCTCTATTGCTTATCATCCTCAGACCAGCGGTCTAGCAGAAATATCAAATCGTGAAATAAAATGAAGTTTAGAAAAAGCTGTAAATCACTATAAATTGGATTGGTCTGCAAGATTAGATACTGCATTATTGACATACATAATTGCTTATAAGACTTCTATTGGAATGTCCCCATATAAACTTATTTTTGGAAAAACATGCTACTTACCATTAGAATTCTAGCATAAAACTTTTTGGGCTATTAAAGAATTTAACTTTAATCTAAAAGATGTTGGTGAGAAAAGATTATAGTTACTCAATGAACTCGAGGAAATTAGAAATGAAGCATATGATAATGCAAAAGTTTATAAAGAGAAAATGAAAAATGACATGATCGAAAGATTATAAGAAGAATTTTGAACCTAGATAAGAAGTTTTATTATATAATACACGATTGAGATTATTTCTATGAATACTAAAATCTAGATGATCACAATCATTTAAAGTGAATAAAGCCTATCAATATGAAACTATTGTTATTAAAGATCCTAAAATTGGAGAGATATTTAAAATTAATGCGCATCGATTGAAACATTATTATGAAGAAGACATACCACAATTTAAAGAAATTTTAATGTTAAGTCAGTCCGATTAAACAAATGGTACGTTGGGTTGATGATGTTAAACCAAGCGCTTCGTGGGGGGGCAACCCATATATATATATATATATATATATATATATATATATATATATATATATATATATNGTGTGTGTGTATACTACTACGTTGTCTAATAAGTGTATTTATATATTAGGAAATAATAATATTTTTGAATCCAACACAATTTTATATATCATAAATTTAGATAAATATTGGTATTGGAGGAAAATTTGGAATCAAATTGAACAAAAAAGTAAAAGAAACAATTTTGGCCTCTGGCTCCAACAACTCCATCAGGAGAGCCAACGGTGTCCCGAGAAGTTTCGCGCGTCCAAAGTGAATTCGACAGACTTTGGCGGGATTTTTCTCCTAAATAACCACCAAGAAGTGTTTTTAAAGTCCTAAAAGCTGCCTTGGACTCCAAAAACTTCCTAATTTTTAATTCCATGGCTTCCAATTCCATAAATACTTCAAGGTATGGAGTCTTCAATAGAAGAAAGTTTATCAGTTTTGACGCATTAAGATTATACGAAGTCATCACAAAGAAGAGACTTATTAAGGAGAGAGGCTTTGTCAATCATGGATTAAGTAATCTAAGTTAACAGATTGAGAGAATCATTGTGCAAAGATGCTGGGAAGTTCTGTGCTACACTACCGCTGTAGCTGTAGTACTAGTAGTAAATGAATTCATTGCTAACATACATGGAATTACCCAAAGAGTTGTCTTTGTTCGAGGTAAGGCTATACCATTTACTTCAGCTTGAATTAATGATTTTTATATGATATAAAACGTTTCAATCAGTCATTATAAAAATTTTATCCCAACGAGAGATATAATACAAGATATATATAATTTTGTGATAGATGAAAATGATAATTGGGAAATAAGTGATGAGGGATATGTTAGTTTCTCTACTTCACTGCTTAATCCAAAATCAAAACAATAGCATTTTTTCATATCTGCAAAATTACTCCCGACCATGAAGATTAATAGAGTTACAAGAGAAAGTGTCGTACCATTTACTCTGGCTCAAATTAATGATTTTTATATGATAGAAAATGTTCTAATCTGTCATTATACTAATTTTATCCCAACGATTGATATAATACAAGCTGTATATAATTTTGTGATAGATGAAAATGATAATTGGGAAATAAGTGATGAGGGATACGTTCGTTTCTCTGCTTCACTACTTAATCCAAAATCAAAACAATAGCATTTTTCCATATCTGTAAAATTACTCCCAACCATGAAAATTAATAGAGTTACAAGAGAAAGTGTCATTTTAAACTATTGCATTCAAATGGAAAAATCCATTGATGTGGGGTCGATTATTTTCAAATATGTTATGGGTATTATTATGAATGGTCCAATATATGGACTAGGGCATCCTTCTACAATTTTCTTACTTTGCAGTCAATATCAAGTTCCATATGAAAGTTAGAAGAAAGTTTTATTACCTTGGGAGCCCATGATTCCTATTGATGATAATTATATTGGGAATGGAAATGAAGTATTAGAAATTATTTTATATCATTCATCACATGCTTCAATATCATTGATGCCACAAATAGTTGGAAGTTCAATAGATTTAGAGAAGAAAATGAAGAAAATAGAAAGAGAACTTCAGAGTATTACAAATGCAATAGGAAATCATAACTACCTTTTTTGATCACCTAGATTGGAGGATGAAAAAGAACTTTGATCATACTGGAACAATTGAAGAAGGATTGGTGTAGATGTTCAAGAAAAATGGATGGATTGATAAAAATTCAAGTGATCAATTCCCGTACCGACCTTCTAAAATTTGTATGTCCATTAACAATAAATGGGAGATATAAGAGGAGGACAAAGTACTGAAGATGAAGTAGAATAATTGAAAAAGTTGGACTCTCTCCTACTTTAAAGTAAATGTGTATTTAATGTAATTTTGTGGATTTGATTTACTTTAATTTTCTTTACAACTCTATTGACTTTAATTGTGTGTATAGTTTTGTGTCAGCGCTCTTGTGTTGTAGCTTGATTTCAACACTGAATTATAATTTAGTTTGCTTTAAGGATGTGGAAGTGTGATTAGAAAAATTTATTTGTAAAAAGTGTATTTTCATATATAAAAGTTAGTTTGGTGTTGTTTGTGAATTATTTTTAGATGAAAATTAGTGTTCAAAAAGACTAAATAGACTTTGGAGTAAATTGAAATTTGAAAAAATAAAAAAATGGATTTTTGGCCACTAGTAATTTAGTTTGCTCAGGGGTGTCGTCAGCGCCCTCGACCCAAAAACTACCCAAACCCCTTAAAATTTGTGATTTGCATAATAAAATGCTATTTTTGCCTTTTGAGTCACCTTCAACCTCCGATGTTTGCACCTAAGGCTTGTTATTGATCTGATTTGAGGTTGTTTTAAGGCAAATAAAGTTCGGATTTCATCATCCTTAGGTAAGAGCTACACTTGAACTCAAAATTTTTTATTTTTGCCAAGGATTTATCTTGCATTACCGAGATCCAAAATTTTGAAATTTTTTTGGAAGATTTTGAGAAAATCTTTTAGTGAATAACTCTTACTTAGTAGATTTAAGTTTAAAACATTCCACATTGTGATTTTCAAATTTTTTGGGAATTAATTTGGATTTTATCAAATTTTATTAGATTTACCATGACACCCAGAATAAGCAAAGGAAAGAGAGAAAGGTAGATTTTGATGATCATAGGTTTGCCAACTACAAGGACAACAGTTGCTTCAATAGTCTACTTACAACCAAAAAAGTAATTCCGGGTCGAGGATTTAAAAATCCGGGTGGAGAAGTTGAAAGAATGATCAATGCCCGACAATGGGAGAATTTTTGCTACTTTATTGCCGAAACTATTATTGGTGTAGTGATGGAGTTCTATGCCAGTTTTAAAGGGACTTTTGAAGACTATGTGTTTGTTCATGGAAAATGGTGGAGTTTACTCCAAGGAACATTAATGAATTATATCAGTTAGAAAAATGTGTATAGCTGCCAGTACAAATTATTTTCTACTACAAATGAAGCCTTGGATGAAGTTATTTCTTTTCTTACTGATGGAAGAGGAACTTGGAAAGTGAAGAATGGTGTTAAGGAAAACTTTTCTCTTTCTATGTTAAACGTACTATCTAAGGCCTAACACTACTTATTTCATGAAGAATGATACCAACAAATCATCATAGTGAAGTTACAAAGCATAGAACCATCTTGAACTTCTGTATCCAACAAGTGATGAGGATAGATGCAGGCTCTATTATTTATAGGAACACTCAATCTATTACTCTGAGAGAGACTACTTGTGGTTTAGCTCACCCTGCTTCGATCTTCACACTATGTAAACAGGCAGGAGTTGATTATAAAATGGATGAGGAAAGGATTGAACCTCTAAAACCTATTGGGCTTGTCAATATAAAGACTTATGAATATCATGTTGGATGGAGATCTGGAAGTAGGACCAAGGATATTCCTGCTACTTCAAGTACTACTTTTAGTACCCCTACTATCCAGGAACTTATGGAGTAGATGATGATCCAACACAGAGATATCTTAAGAATGGGAAATAGAATATAAATTGTGAAGGCCAGGAATGCACATAATGATGATTTGACAAGACAGAAGTTTGAATATGATGTTTCTTATGATGATCCAATGGTCAGATACACGAGGGGTGATCACTCGATTCAGTTTCCTACTAACCCGGTTCTTACTCCGTATCAGCAGCAAAATTTGGATGTGGAAGAAGAAGAAGACGATGATTGGTGATGTGTTAGTTAGATTTTTATTTAGTTTATGTTTAGTTGTGCTTTATTGTTGAGACTGTTTGTTTGTGGATTGTGACATTTTATTTTAATTGTTATGTTGTGTTGTGAACAATAGATCTATGAAACTGTTGGAAGTTATTAGTTTTTAGTACTTTGTTGGATGTATTTGTAGTTAACTCTTTCTCAACAAATTTATATGTATCATGTGTTATTTAATGTTTTAAGTCTTGTATCTTTTTATAGTAGCACCTGCAATATTTCAGAGTTACATTTCAATATCAGAACCTTCAATGGGTAAGTCTTTCCTTTATGTATTAAATGTTTTCTTTCACCCTTTATTTTTTTTAGTTTTTCATGCTACATCTTTTAAAAATTTAAGTTTGAGGGAAAGAAAAAGTCATTTTTAAAGAAAAGAAACTTAATTTTATCTGTCCTCAATTAGCTATATTTTCAAAATATGTTAAAATTTAACATGAACTTTGTATTGGAGGGTAACTTTAGGTAACTGTATTTATATTTCTAAATAAATAGTAAACTTAAGTAAAAATTTTTAAATAATAAAGGTTAATTTTAGAGATTAAGTTATTTGGTATGAGAGAATAAGACTATGTTTTTCTATTGTATGTAAAGGAATTTGTATTTTTTAAGTATTAAAAATCTTAGAGATTCATCTAAGAAGAAAAGAATAAAAATTTATGAAAAATCCTTAAAGCTAATATAAATTTATAAAGTGAAGGAATGTGAAAAGTTTTTAACTTTAAGAAGAGGATAGTAAAGTTCAAAATCATTAAAGGCTATCCAAATATCATAATCCTCACATAAAGAAAAAAAAAAGAGAAAAAGGATTGAAAATGATCCTGAAAAAGAAAAGAAAAAAAAAAGATGTGAGGAGAAGCTCGAGGAGAAGCCTAATTAAAAATTAGCTTCACTTGAATCAACTTAAAAAAGAAGGCTTGGCTACATTTTCTAAACTTATATTTCAGTACTAGCATATTTACTAGTGAAGTTTCATGAAGTTCTTTTTTTATATGGATATTCTAAGTGGCATTAATATAAATAATTTGCAATTTTTTTCTTGAAAAGAATAGAGATTCAAAAATCTTAAACTTGATTGCTAGATATTCTTGTACCTTTAGTATTAACTGAAATTATTTTAAATTTTTCTTATGTTATGATATTGTATTTAGTGGACCTAAATATTGAAATCTAGAAGTTAAAATCTTTGCCATGAGTCATATTTTTGTGTAGTGAAGGAGTTACTTGAGGACAAGTAACATTTGGGGATTTTGATACACCAAAAATATATGTATTTTTAGACCCATATTTATACTCATATTTGTTGATATTGCACTTTAATGGAAGGTATTTTTTTATGTTTTATTGCAGGTGTTAATTTTTAGGACTTGGAGCAAAAATGATAGAATTTTGAGTCAAAATGGAATTATTGAAAAAATCTTCAACACCGACTACACCAAACTGGGCGCCAACAGGCCCGTTTGACAGAGAAGACAGATTTAATTAAATGGCCTCTGGGGCCGATGGTGCCAGAATGGGCGCCGATGGCGGTAGTGTTGATGCAAGCCCTGTTTCTAGAAGATTTGACCAATTAAGTGTTTTTTGAAGAGTTTTTGGATGCACCAATTTGAGAACCGACCCTAAGCTCTATTTAGAGCCAAAATTGACCAGAAAAGCCCCCTATTTTGCTCTCCTTCACTCCCCCTTCGCATCTCTTCGGACTCCTCCTTGCCACTTTACATCATTCCATGCCATTCCACACCATTAGTCAATTATTTTCTTTATAGTTTTGAGTTTTTGTGGTGAGTTTGAGAGTGAACTCTTCTCTAAGAAGTGTTGGATAGGAAGAGAAGTTAGAGATTTCTTCTTCCTACTTTTCCTAAGGGAGGCTGCAAGGGATTTGCTTTGAGAAAGAGTTTCAGATAAGTGTTGTTTATTTATTATTATCATATGAACTTCCTTTTATATATGAAATTTATGTTCTATTTTATTCTTCTCCTAAAGTCTGAGTACTTCCCTTTATCTTTATCCCTACTTTGAGATATGGTGAAATGAAGAGAGAATTTGGATTTTCCAATCTTAAAATATAAAATAAATTGTGATGGTTTTTTCATCTACGCTCTTAATTTACTTTTCGATCTGGCCAATTGAATTGTTAAAATATGTTGTGAAACATATGCCACTCTTAATTTACTTTTCGATCTGGCCAATTGAATTGTTAAAATATGTTGTGAAACATATGATAGGAAATGGAGTATGTTTTCAATCTGGTCAATTGAATTGTTAAAATATGTTGTGAAACATATGATCCGGGAAATGGAGTATGGTTTTTAATCTGACCAATTGATTTGTTAAAATATGTTGTGAAACATATGATCCGGGAAATGGAGTATGAGGTTTAACAACAAAGTGAGAATCACATTTAAGTCCATGAAGGAATATTTCGTTCATGGAATTAAGTGCAAATAAAAATCAAATTTAAGTCCATGAAGGGGCATTTCATTCATGGAATTAAGTGCAAATAAATAGATATACTTTTTTGGGTGTAGAATTGGGGATTTTAGAGATTTTTAGGGTGACTGACTAAAATCCCCAATTTGGTCTTAGTGTTTAAGAAAGTAACGTGAGATTTTGCCTTCAGGGAACTAAACCTAAGATTAGCTAATGATTTTCCATAACACTGAATCATGGTAGAAAATTAAAATTGCTCCCATTTTAAATAATACAAATTTAAACCATTTATCTCATCTCATTTCCCCAAAAACTCATTGTAGTGGGAAAGATGTTTTTTCATATAAGAAAACTTCATCATACAAACATAGTTTAGTAGTTCTTGTTTTAAACTTTATATTTAAATTTTGCTAGTTGTTATTAATTTTGTTTTAATAGTATTTTAAACATTCAAAATTAGTGACAGAAATTTCATTTTATTTATGTGAATTTCTTAGTTAATTTATCATTTCAAATTTAAACCTTTTTCGTGGGATTGATATTTGAGAGTTAAATAGAAAGTCTTATATTACTTGATAATAATACGTATACTTGCGTAGAATCCCAACATTAAGTGCTCAATGTTATTATTCATAAAATACAACATCAAGTTTTTTGGCACCATTGTAAAGTAGAGTCAACTCTATAAATTTTACACAACTATGTTTTTTAGATCACTTAGCCAAATGATCTAAGTGAGAGTCAAATGAATGGCCAAACTTAAATTTCTTTCTCAATTAGGTCACAAAAAATTGACATCATTCACCATTAAGACATAGTAGGTGTGTTGCATAACTCAAAAGACATTCTCTAAAAAGTAAAGGTCCCATAAGAACATGTGAATGTTGTCTTATCTTGATCCTTAGAAGCAATACATATCTGATGATATGCAAACTATCCTTCTAAAGAGAAAAAAATATGGATGGTCAGCTAAACTATCCAACATTTAATCTATAAAGGTTAAAGGAAAGTGTCCTTTTTTAGTGACAAAATTTAATTTACTATAATCTATATATATACGTCGCCCAATGACATGTCTAATGGGAATTGATTTATTTTATTCATTTACCACCACCGTCACTCCCCTTTCTTAGGAACACAATGAATAGGACTAAACCAGACACTATTTAATATAGGAAGATAATAATTGCATCAAGCCATTTTAATATTTCTTTTTCAACTACTTATTCCATAATTAGGTTCCTTCTTTTTTAAGGATATGACTAAGTTTTTTGTTTATCTTCCAGCAGAAACCTATGTATATATATATATATATATATATAGACTAATCACCTTATATCTACTAATTTCTATTTGAATGCTTTCTTATAATTCCTCATAATATTTTTTAATTTCTCCTATTACAAATAAGTGAAATATGAGGATATGATAAATAGCAATGTAGAACACCTCCCCATGTAAGCATACTTTAGGTATTTGAGAAGCACCTTCAACTCAAGTTTAGGGGGTTCCTCAATAGAAAAAATAAGAGATTTACTATTTTATATTAAATCTAGAATTTTAGACCTCTCTAAAATATTTTTTGAATGAAGACTGATCAATAAAGTTGATTCATCCTTAGAGTTTATGAAATTCTGCTCATCCAAATCTTGTTCCATTGATTTAACTTCATAACTTTCTCAGAAAGGACTACTACACAAATTATCATGTAAATCCCTTCGAAACATGCATCTTCGTTTCCTTCAAAAGGGAACTTCTAAAATTTTAAAACATTAAAAGTGGTTTTCTAACTGTTTATCACCTTTAGTTAATTCACCTTTTTGTACATCAATCATAGCTCGGCCAGTGGCTAAGAAATGTCTTCCTAATATAATATAATTTTTTTTATCTTCCTCCATATCTAAGTTAGTGAAATCAATATGTAAGATAATTTTATCCACCTTAACTAAAGCATCCTCTATATCCCCCTTAGGATAAGTGTTTGATCGATCACCATGCTGAAGGGTTACAGTGGTAGAAGATACCTCTCTTAATTCCAACCTTCTGAAGATAGACAGTGATATAAAAGTTATACTAGCTCCTAAGCCACATAAATCATTTCCATAAAATCTTTCTCGAATTGCACAAGGGATAGTAATTCTCTCAGGATCTTTAAGCTTTTGAGCAAGCTTCTTCTAAATGAGAATGTATCATAATCACCAAACTTCATCTTCTTATTAAGAATGTCTTTCTTTAACTTTACATAACTGGGCATTTACTCTAAAGCCTTAACAAAAAGAATATTAATAGTCAACTTCTTAAATATTTCCAAAGATCTTGAAAGTTGTTGATCCAATTTTTATTTCTAGAGTCTTTGAGAAAATGAAGGTGGTGGTTTCTTTAAGTTAGTCTTAGTTGGTGAGACTCTTTTTTATAAGTTTTTGGATATAATTTCCATAGTTTTTTCAAGCTCCATGTTTTCTTTCTCTCCAACTCAAGCTTTTTTTGACAACCTCCTCCAACTCTCTTCCACTCCTTAACTTAATAGCTTTAATGTGCTCACTATTCTCCTCATTAGACTTAATCTCAGTATTACCAGGAAGAGTTTCTTGAGGTTGATTGCTAAGTGAGTTAACAGTTTGTCCCAACTGATTCCTTATGTTGCTTATATCTGCACCTTAACTTTGCAATTGGCTCCCCATTTGCAAAAGAAGTTTCTCCCAAGACAACATCTTGGGTTAATTCCGGTGGAGGCAGTTAAAAAAAGAAGAAGAAAATTTTGAGAAGTCAAGGAGAAAGCGTAGAAGTGTAGGAAAGCAGAGGATAGATCTAGTTTTTAATTTTTTCTACATTTTCTTAAGAGATCTAAGTGAAATTGTAATAGTTTAATGTAACAGTGCAAGGAGAACTTAGAGATCACTTGGGGAGGAGTGTTCACTTTTCTAAGGTGGAAAGATAAGTGTTTTAATTTATATTATCATGTACTAGTGTAAATTCATCTTATATGACTTTGCTTTATTATAAAATGATGAATTATTGTGCTTACTTCATGCATTGTGAGTAGGTCCCTTGTTCTTTCCTTTTGTAATGAATTGGAAATAAGTGTAAGTAGATGGATACATTTAGAATGAATTATCAATTATTATTGTGATGGTTTTTACTTCATGTTTTTTTACATATTGATCTAACCATTTGGTATGTTAAAATCTTTTGTGAATCCATATAGCTCCGGGAGGGCTATGACTTTAACAACTAGTAGAACCTACATTGCTCTATAGGGTGAAGGAAAAGTAATCCGTAGATCAGTGCAAATATATAGCGAGATAAATTTAATGGGGTAACTTGGAGGTTTCCTGGGTGGCAAGCAGAAACACTTACCTAGTTAAACCTAACTTCTCTATGCATTCGAAAGAGGGTAAAGAGGATGAATGCTCCTATTTATCAATAATTTCAATGTAAATTCTATGTGTTCCACTCCTACACAAACTACTTCTTTTATTGCAAGGGGTGGGTTTTTTTCATAGCTTAATTTCTCTTAACTTCTTTAACCTTTGTAAAATTATTTTTATAGTAAATTTATAGGATTAGTGATAATTTGGTAGAATTTACTAGTACAACCTAAATCAAACTTACTTCCAGGCTAAGGCTCTTTATATTAAATTATAAATTTTCTTAAGTCTTTAAAATTAATAGTATTCCTTGTGGAATCGATACACTCGACTAAAGAAAATTCAGTATTACTTGAATGATACCTGCACTTGCGTAAAATACCTAGTTTGTAGCCTTAACTTGTAGAGATACTTTAAATATAAAATTTATAAACCATATTTTAGAATTATTATATTTCATCCCTAAATCACTGGGTATATGGAAGGTTGGCCAGAACCCGACAACCCTTGAACAATGGAAAGCCATTGGCAACTTGATCGAGTTATCTCAAACAAAAAAATAAATAAATAACACATTAATGATAAAACTAAGTGCATTCACCTCCCTCACATTAAAATGAAGCACTCTGACTTTGTTTTATAGGGTTGATAAAGAAAAAATCCAAAATGTTGACTTAGATTTTCTTACATGTTATTAGGGAGGTGCTAACTCTTATTTGTATAGCTGTTATATAAAAATAAGTTGTTATAGTAACCTAGGATCATTCCATTGAGTCTACTTTTCTTTTATAGAGTTAGATAGTGTTATGGTCATTTAACTATAAATATCTAAACAATCTAAAAGAAGATGAAACCTGAAGTGAAGGATGAATCTCAACTAAACCATAAACGATAGTTTGGATAATGTCAGTTAACAAGTCTGACACAAGTTAAGGTTGATACCCATATCGTTTGTTTGTCTAATATCATTCGATAAGCCTGCCCAAATTACAGGTAGATATCTATATTTCTACCTCTACTATGATCATCAGGGGGATCACCTAAGGACTAAACCTTTTACCCTAAACTAAATAACTTCAACTTAAATTTTCAAACTAAAACTCATGGCTAAAACTAAACCACATAAATCACTGCATTCACAGTCATAAAAACAACATATAATTAAACAACCTCGAGTGACACCAAATAAAACTAAGTAGAGACTCCTTTTCTATTTAGGAATATGAAAGATAACATGATCCTTAGGTATATGCATAATATATTTCTTCTATTTCTTGTCTTTGGGCCCTCACTCATTGAATGAAAATGGGTGGTTTAACCCGCGAGAACTATTATCTTATAGAATGAGCTCTATCTATGCATAATGATTGGCTTTTTATACAGTTCTTCTATGAATTCATCATCAACAATTTTCAAAATCCATTACATGGCTTGCTTCGTTGCACTCAGTACTACTTTAAACTAAACATTTGAGTTTGGTGAAGCATAAAACATTTAAATTTAAAATTTTGAAATATGTTCACATTAGTGTTAGGACATTATGCATTCCATAAAAACTAAGGCAACTCTATTTATAATCAAGTTGTAAGGCCTACTACTCCCATTGAGTAAAAACCTACTCTATCATGCATCATTAAGACCTACAATGCATGGTTTTAAATGCTATTAGATGGTTTAGATGGCAGCCCTTTCCAGGTAGGATTTAAAGTCCATTACATTCCATGTTTTCCCTTCTTATAGGTTAGGGTTGAGAAGTTTCACTTCACTCAAAGAACTTTACCATAGAATTCTTAGATAGTTGGTCTAGAAATGATATAAATCCTCACCATTAGGCTCCTAAATGATTGCATACCGTGCAGTATAAGTCCTTAAATTCTAATAAAATATTATGATGGGATATTAATTTTTTTTTCAAAAATGACAGGTGCCAAACAATAGGATAGTCGAGGATACTATGGAGGTTTCCATGGTATCTTCAATTGCCCCCTATTTTTTCCTCTTTTGGCTTCCACTAACAACTGTTCAACTTTTGAGTCTTCCCCATTTGGATGTCCAATGTCTAATAGTGGAAGCCTAAACCTAGAAACTTCTGGAAGATAAAACTATAGCCTTAATCGAGCATTTTCATAAACAATTTTGTTTTCTTAAGATATAATTAACTATGAGGGCTTGCCCTTATAGAAAGAAGAAGACCCTAGAACTAATTTAAACCCTATTTAGTCTTCAGATTAGATTGAGGAAATGATCTATCGGGTTTAATCGTTAACAATTGCAGATATCCAATATTTTCTTAGTTTGAATAATTAAACCCATCGTAAACTTATATTTCTACCTTTCAATGTGGTACTATTTTTGATGATGTGCTTGATTATATGAACTACCAAAGCCTTTAAATTACACGACACTGAAAAGCTTCATGTCGACGTTAAAATAAAATATGATAGGATCAAAACACCTAAGGAATAAAGCGCTAAAGGATGCGAGAGAAAAAGAAAGAAGGGGAGTAGTAACACAGTAATGAAAAATAAAATTGTGTATCCTTTATTCATGGTATAGACCCCCTATTTATATTAATGGGTCATCATACAATTACATGTTGTACCCTTAAGGTACATAGATACGGTGATAGTACTTTAGTCGTACTTTAGTTGTACCCTTAAGGAACATGATTTGTCAGGCCCATGGATATGGGCAGGTGGCCAGTAGGTAGGGCTACTATCAAGCCAAGCGGTAGTAAGGTCGGACGGCTGTGAGTACGGGCATCTGTTAAGCCAGGCGGCCGCTTGTTGAGGGTTCACATCAAGCTATGCGGCCGCTTGTTGAGGGTTCACATCAACTGCTTTGGAGATGGAGGGTATGTTTCACCTTTTTAGTCAATCCTGGTGGATGGTGCCAAATTCATTCGGGTGGATCTCATTCGATGGGTTCTTCAATATGTGATCTCCTTATTTGTCTGAGGTGCACCATCTTCTAGGTGAGCAGGGGGGCAGGCCGACTGAGCGTATGGTACTTCGTAATCCTTGGCAGGTCTCGTAGGGTCACATTACCTATTCTACCATCCTCGAAATGCCTTTGTGATTCGTGCTAACACATTTTCGATGTATTTTTTAAAGCAGGGGTTGAGATGGCTGGTTGAATCTGAGAAGATGACTAACAATAACTGGCCGGTCGATTTTTTTTATGGCTGGTCAAGGATGGTCGGTCCCGACTGGTAGGTCGGGCTTTAGTTAATTAATTGAAGAATCATAAGCCTTCATATTTTCTCTCATACATACTTATTTGTCATTGGTAGTTCGGGACAGTCCTTGGTCGGTCGACCTCATGTCATTTGGTTGGCCTTGAGTTCTTTAACCGTAAATTTCAGCTTTTATTTGATATGTAAACATTTTCGAGATCCGTGTTGATCATTTTTTGGGTGTAGAGTAAGAAATGATTGTTTTGTTTCTAGTCCCAACATCTTTGATGTCACATCAATATTTTTTGTATTCAAATCAAAATATATTTGAAGAAAATTTGATGGGCATGCGATTGCCATGATTATAATAGGAAACTAGAATCAAAGTTTAGCAACTCGTTCTTGTGTGTTTGTCAAAGGATAGACAGGTATTGAAAGGGGTGTTCCGGCACAAGGTCTTGTCAGAGTATCTGTGGCATATGAAAGAGTAGACGACTTCATATTAACATATGTGAGGGGTTAGACATAAATGAGACCGATACATCACAAAAATAAAAATCAAATAAATGTTTGAATGCAGGTTAAAAGTATGTTTGAAGAAATTTAAATCAAGTTGATTTTACATTGCTTCAAACCGTTTCAAATACAATGATGAAATTATGCTATGCAAAAGAATATATAGCAGGTACATCTGATTCTAGAAATTTTATACCGTTCTTATATTTTTGTTATTTATTACTAATTAATAGCATTAATCATTTTGCTTTGGGACCCCGCAGTGAGACTTGTAAAAACCCACGAAGTCCTGCGCAATGATCGCCATTAATACGGAGCTAATTTCCTTGATTGGCGCTTACAAATTAAGCAACATGAAAAAGGGGGAGAGCTCAAGATGCGTTTGTAACACGGCTAAAAATCAGGCTTATGGCTTCCTCAAAAACGTGGGTTCTTGTCAAGTTTTGAAATCACACATTCCATCTTTTGAAACACCAAATGACATAAATGATCTATGAAGCAAGAAATAAGTTATATTGAAAATTCGCTTCACCAAACTATTATGCTGGCTAAGTAATATAAATCACAAATAGCATTCAGTTATTTGCATATGATAATGTTTTAGAGAGAATGTAACTCTAAAGAAAAAGGTAAAACTTAGTGGTATTAATCTCAAAAATCACCATTTCCCTTTGATTTTATTTATTCTTGGTTGAAATTTAGAATAATGCGGAATAAAGTGGAATACTTCGGAATATTTTCATTGATATGAACAGTGATATAAATAACCTTTACAAGAATCCTATAATAGAAAAAATAATAAAAAAAGAAATGATATGAAAGGAAAGATATATCACCTGATATCTCCAATAATTAATTCATGTTAATTATTAGGAGATAATGAGAAATAATATAAATTAGGAAAACAAATAATTC
The DNA here is from genome assembly GCA_002079205.1 of Phalaenopsis hybrid cultivar. Taxonomy (NCBI): domain Eukaryota; kingdom Viridiplantae; phylum Streptophyta; class Magnoliopsida; order Asparagales; family Orchidaceae; genus Phalaenopsis; species Phalaenopsis hybrid cultivar. Next base: position 256,407 of record JXCR01146482.1, read on the forward strand.
CTAATATATGAAAAAAAAATATCTCCTTATATTAAAGAAAGAATTTATTCCTCATAACTAGGAATAAATTATTTTCTATTATAAGTCTTAATATGAATGACAATAAATCCTGTAATTTAAATTAGATATTTCAACACTCCCCCTCAAGTTAAATATCGTTGAAAACCATATTCAACTTGAATTTGAAAACATCGGCTGTGGTATGCTGACTGGACAGGTAACAATAATTTGCCAATAAGAATTTCCAACAATCCTCAAACCATAAGTGCCGAAGTAGAGAATGCCAAAGCCTAAAAGTGTTGAAGCCTGAGAGTGCTGAAGTTTGGGAGCTCCAAAGCCGAAAATGTCGAAGCGTGAAAGTGGCCAAAGCCTGAGAGTGGCCTGGACGAGGGCTAAGCTCAATTGATGAATTTATAAGTTACCGGTTGACTGATAATTGCATGAAAGCAATAAGAAAACTACAATAATGCTCCAGGAGAGAGGCAGGAAAGCTGCAAGAAAGGCTGCAGGGAGGTTGCAGGAAAGCTGCAGAGGGCCAACGACAGTGCTCAGAAAAGCTGTAGTGTTCAGAGAAGGCTGCAATAATGCTGCAAGAAAGAACAGTGCTTTCCTTGGGAAGAGTTGTGCGAAATCTGCATGGAAAAATTTGTTGAGATAGATTCGACGGCGAGAAAAGCTGCATGAGGGAGGTCCGACGACGGGAAAGTCTACAAAGAGAGAACCAGCTGCAGGAGTAAGCCCGAAGGTCCAGTCGGCAGCGGATATGTCCGACAACAGAGAGAAAAGCTGGAGGAAGTGCTTGCGGCAAGAAAGGCAGCATGAAGAAATTTCACCGGCAGGAAGTACTACAAGAGGGAGTTCCTATGGCAGAAAAGCCATCAAGGGATAGGTCCCGGTGTAAGTAGGTGCTTCGACGATCCTAGAAGGAAATTTGGGGTGCCGACGGCTTGGTTGAAGGATACCGGGAGAAAACACAGTGAAGTGTTTCCGCTGAAGACAAATCTGCAAAATACAATGTTGTGTACTGCGATTTTGATGAACTGGAGATGAGATCTCACAGCCTGCATCAGAACGAGCTTCAACTACACGATGACGATGTAGCTAAGCAGCGAACATGATGTCATGTGGCACATAGTCAGGAAGATAGGAAACCTGAAGCTATAATTGCTCAACAAATACTTGTTCAAAAAAAGCATGCCAAAGTTGGACAAGTACCACCGGATCACCAATCCCACCGTGAACAAGCGGTCGTGGAAGAGAAGCTGGAACTATGACCGGGAAGGTTATCCTACTGGCGCTGGTAGTCGACGACTGCTTGTTCATGGGCGGAGATGCCGTTATGGGTGAAGTTGATGCGCTCGCAGCAAGTCATTACGAAACCGCCGTAGAGCAGCGTTGCAAAGGGTATGGAGAAAAAATCGTTATTCCCCTTTCTTCCTGCACAGAGGTAGCAGGAAGGGAGTCCGTCAATTCTCAAAGGAGGGTAGGTTGCTAGAGTACAAAACTAGGCTCTGATACCATGTTGAAATTTAGAATAATGCGGAATAAAGTGGAATACATCGGAATACTTTCATTGATGTGAACAGGGGATAAATAACCCTTACAAGAATCCTATAATTGGAAAAATAATAAAAAAAGAAATGATATGAAAGGAAAGATATATCACCTGATATCTCTAATAATTAATTCATATTAATCATTAGGAGATAATAAGAAATAATATAAATTTGGAAAACAAACCATTCGTAATATATGAAAAAAAAATATCTCCATATATTAAGAAAATAATTTATTCCTTATAATATTTTAAGTCTTAGCATGAAAGACAATAGATCCTGTAATTTAAATTAGATATTTCAACATTCTTCATTGAATCTATCTATTTTTTCGAGTTATAATGTTATTTGGCATTAGAAAACATTTTTAAGATCATCTTTCAATCAAATTATAATCTACTATTCTTGGACATTTATGTTATAATCATCTAAAATTTTGTCTGCTTCATAATGAGAATTCAAATTAATGTTATTATGATTCTTTAGTTGGATTTATAGCTTGAACAAAATCAAACTTCTATACCTAATCAATTTCAGTTGCACCTATGAGAATAGAGATTTATCCATCCTCAAAGATAAAATTCATGAGTTCTTATTTCCATGATGTTTAAATTCTTATGATATTAATTTTCAAGTATAATTTTTATTTAGTTAGCTTATATGCTCAAGCCTTGTTGGATATTCCCAAGCATGAAAATTCCTAGTACTATGTTTTCTTTTAAGTATATAACTCATATAAAATTTTAGTTATTACACTTCTTAAAACTTGATTAATAAATAAACGATAATCTATTACAAGAAATGGACTTAAATCCCTAACACTTGAGTACCCAAGAATGTTATAATTTACAATTTTCAAGTTTATTTTTTCTTTTTCTTAGATGAAATGGTCAAACCCTTTTGGCTATTATAAAATATTCCTAATACTAAGCTTATTTTTAATATATAACTCAAATAAATTTTGGCTATTTCACTTCTTAAAACTTGATTAATGTTATAATCATAGTCAATAATAAAAAAATTCTTATTTGTGAATGAAAAATAAATAATAAATTAATATTAATTAAAAATCATATTATTAATGAAAAATTTAATGATGATTTCCAATTAGTAAAAAATTTATAAAAAAATAATTTATTCTAATGGAACAATAACTAAATACAAGTTGATAGTATTTAAATAATAACTTTATAGTACTCAATCTTTCCCTCTTTATTTTTGCCATCCTTTCTCTCAAGCTCATTCGTCCTTATGCTTAGATGCCAATAGTGGAAGTGAGTAATTTTGAAATCTACTGAAGACTCATTGAAAACATGTCAATGCTTGAATTATGTAGTTGACATCCAAATCTAAGGCTTTAAAGACGCGATAACTACCTTGTTCGTACCATTTTTTGAATTTGCTCTTCCATGTTCAATGACATATTATTCAAAGTTGGTAGTGTATTTATTAAATTATTATAAGTGATATCACTATATAACCTAAAATTTTTTCATTTCCAATTTAACTTATGTGCATAAATTATTTTTAAGGGTTAGGAGGAGCATACTTTTGTAGATCTTTGACAAAATATGTCTTTCTTCATTCTACTTATTTTAAAATTAAAATTTAAAATATCAGAAAATGTAGAAAAAAAATAAAAAAAATATATAAATTCATTTAAATTGTACATATCCCTCAAGTTTTTAAATGAATCCATATGGCTTTAATCTATCTTTCATGAATCTTTCATGAATCTTCATGAGCAACTCAAATAGAGAACATTTTTTACCCAACTCCTCCTGCAAATGTTTTATTTATTTTATCTTGTTATATATATATATATATATANATGAATTGTTATTTGAAGTTGCTGCGGCTGTTGAGAGGAGAAGGAAGAGGGAGAAGAAGAAGAATCTCTTTGCTTTTGTTTCTGCCATCTTTTGTTCTTTTTTTCGTTGGAGAGATGGGGAGGGAGGGTGATTTAAAGGGATTGGAAGCGAAGGCGAGTGGGAAATTAAGAGGCTGCCACTGGTTTGAGTGGAGGGTGGATTTTGTGAGATGTGCGGTTGAATGGTGCGGATGGAAGTTGTTACCATTAGTACGTGGGAACATTGTGAGGGAAAAGAGGCGTGGAGGAAGGTGGGTGGGGTACATGCAGATGCGGACGGCAGTCCTCTTGGCTATCCATTCATACTCAATTCTGGCTGGAGTGATATGGTCCCAGAGATTCAAACCCAAGTATGGCTTCATTTGGAGCAATTTATGGCTTTTATTTTTCATTAATAATATTTTTTTAAGTATTTTGAGAGATAAAAAATTAAGACATTAAAAAAACTATTGAACTGATTATTTTTCTTATTGTCTGCTGACAATCAAATAATCGCTCCACTCAAATTGATTGAATTGAGTTTAATTAAATCACACGATGGAAAAAAAAATACCACAAAAATATTCTGACAAAATTTTCTTATAAAAGCAGACATTTAAGCAGTTGATTTATTCATATAAAATTTGATTGAACTTTTATATATTATATTCATTTTAAAATAAATTTAATACATTTGAAATATATCATGTTGAAATGTAATGTATAAATGAATTATTATTAAAATTTAATGACCCACATTAATTTATGCATTAGTGAGAAGAGTTTTATTAAATTTTTTTTAGAAATATTAGAATTTCTTTTTTTTTTCTGGGAAATTGAAGATTGTAGTCAACTTTAATGATAAGAAAAAGAAATTATATAGTTGTGAATAGATTAATCATCATCAGTAGAAGAAAAAATACAATTCAAGAAGACAAAATAATTTACAACGAAACCAAAAGAAACAACTACATCTAATTAGAAAAACTCTTATGAACTAAGAAGAAAACTCCAAACCAAAATCTTCAACAATAAGAGATCTAAAACATCATCCAAAAAAATATGAGTAGCATATCATAAATATCTAGCAACCTCCAACAATGCTTAGGTATCAATGTACCATGAAAGAAGATGATTTAGGGGGAAGGAAAAGCTTCACACAAAATCCA
>JXCR01146482.1:268577-318129 GCA_002079205.1 Phalaenopsis hybrid cultivar
ATATATATATATATATATATATATATGAGGATTACTGCATCTGGATAGCCTTTAATAATTTTGAACTTTCACTATCATCTTCTTAAAGTTAAAAACTTCTCATATTCCTTCACTTGTGAAATTCATATTAGTTTTAAAGATTTTTCATAAAGTCTCATTTTCATTTTTTTTATGAAACTTTAAAATTTTTAATATTTCAAAAATACAAATTTCTTTACTTTAAATAGAAAATGTATAGTCTTATTCTTTCATAATAAATACCTCAACTTAAGAAATTAACCTTCATTATGGAAAAACTTTACTTAAGCCTACTATATATATTTAGAAACAAAAATATAGTTATCTAAAGTTAGCCTCTAATACCAAATGTCATGTTAAATTAAGTTTTAAAAATATAGTTAATTAAGGACAAATAAAAATTATTTTCCTTCTTTTAAAAGAAAATTTTCTTCCCCCAAAACGTAAAGTTTTATTAAATAAAGCATGCACTAAAAGAAATGTAGGGTGAAATAAAATATTAAATACGTTTAAATAACATGTTGCTCTGGGATTTTGAACATTGAAATTGAACTATGCAGGTACCAATAAAAAAAGGAGCAGATATTAAGTATTGTATAAAATTCAAATAACATATTAATATCAAAGGATTTACTGTATTAAAAGAAAGTGCTAAACATTAATGGAAATCTAAAACATATATTCAGAGAAACTAAACTTAACACTAACAAGTTCATGTAGATTACACTACAAAATAATAAGAGTGCATCAACAAACTAACATAAATCAAACCAAGAACAATCATAAAGAAAAACTAACATCAGGCTAATCTTCATCCTCAATAGTGTATTCTTCTTCTTCTTCTTCTTCTCCTTTATCATCTTCCCATCCTTCTACATTTTTCTCATTCACATAGGGTGTAAATCTAGGATAGGTGGGAAATTCCACAAAATAATCTCCCTTCATATGTCTGATATGAGCATCATAGTAAGAAATATCAAATTCAACTCTCCTTTGCATGTAGAAATCATTATGAGAGTTTCTTGCTTCCATGCTTCTCATCTGATTTTGCTGTGTCAAAATTTCTCCTTGTTGTATAATAATCTGGTCCTCAATTTCTTGTAGAGAAAATGGACTAGAAGTGAAAGGTTTAGATGCAGTGTAGAAGGTAAGTCTCTACTTTGACTTCTAGTTCTCCACCCAGTATGTGCCTCATAGGTATGCTAAACATCTGATTATTTACAGAAAGTATTTACATTTCTCCTCTGAAGAATCAAAATCAACATCTGATTATTTACAGAAAGTAAAAATCTGAGTAGGGTATCCTAAACACCTAATGGTACTTCCTTTTATATATGAGTGCGCATTGGTGTAAATTAAAGAACTAATATAAATTCTCTTATGAAGTTGGATGCAATAATTTAATATGGCTCTATATTTAGTCACTTCACTTAAATGATCTGTACGAAGTAAGCGTGCCAAAATAAAATAATGTCATGCCTTAGACTTTGCAGTAAGTTGAGATGTGACAAAATTTACCTTATTGTTGTTCTTAAACTTCCATACACCTTTCCCTTCAGAGAGAAATTCAATGACTTCATCTAACATTGAGTCAGAAACTTGAAACGAGGCATACTCGCAAAGATCCTCATTCCTCAACTGGTATAAAGCATTAATTCTTGTAGGAGTGAAATCTACGAGTTTACCTCGAACATAAATTCGATCATCTGTAGCGGCATAGAGGTTTGCATAGAACTCCAGAACAAAATTTTTAATTGCTATATCAGTAAAGTAGCAGAAAGTCTCCCACTGCCTTGCTATGATTAATCCTTGAATCATTCCTCTTGGGTTGAAAAATGCTCGCTCTTGAGTCAAATTCTTCTTTGCAAAATACAAATTGTAGTGGTACTATGCCTTCAGATTGATGAACCTGTACTCGTCAAAACCAAGTCTTCCAACCGTTCTTTTCATTTTAGGAGCTTGATACACCTAAAATATATAGTATTTTTATATGCATTTTTATACCTATTTTCGAGATATTGCACTTTAATGAAATATATTTTTGTGTTTTTCTTTTAGGTACAGGTAAAAATGTGAAAAATGCTTAAAGGAGTGAAAAAAAGATCAAATTTGGAGCAAATAGGCGAAAAATGTGCAAAAGTGTTTTGGCGCATAAGAGCCAGATCCGGTGCTTAAGCGCCAGTTAAATAGAGATGGCTGAGCCTAAGCGCCAGAGGCCCTGCACTTGAGCGCCAGAGGCAGTTATTTGGTAGTTTTCTTCATTTGGCCGAAAAGTCCTATATTACTTGATAACGATACATATACTTGCATAATATCCAATATATATAAATTAAAAAGTTAAATTCTTATTTTTCTTCAGGATCAAGTTTTTGATTTGTTGTAAAATAAGGAAATATAAGTGAAAAATATAATCAGATCTATTGTTATACTGCTGCATATAAACAGTCAGGATCAAGTTTTTGGCCCCGTTGCTGGGGAATCATAGAAGTGAAAATTGTAATGAATCTATTGATTTTAAAGAAAATTTCTATTTTTAGAAAGTCTTGTTTAAACTTTAAAGTTATTGTATCTTATTTTGTGTGTATTTAGTTTTATTTTATTATATGTTAGTGTATGCGTAGTTCAACTTTTGAAGGACTAGTGCCCTACCATTTTGAATTAGAGAGAACTATTAAGAAAATCAGAAAAATCAAAAAATTAAAAATCTTGAAAAATCGAAACAAATTACAAAAATGGCAAACCAAAACATCAAAATGCTAAATTTCATCAAGAGTTTAGACCTTTAAGAGATTATGCCCCTACTGTGGATGAACTTCATTGTAGTATTCAAAAACTATAGTGGCTAATTCATTTGAGCTTAAACCTGCTATTATCCAAATGGTATCAAATAATCAGTTTGGGGGATCACCAACTAAAGATCCAAATTTACATCTTGCCAATTTTCTAGAATTGTGTGCTACATTTAAATACGATGGTGTATTAGATGATGTCATAAGACTTAGGTTATTTCTTTTCTCACTGGGGGTAAAGCTAAGATGTGGTTGAATTCATTAGCACTTGGATCTATTAGAACTTGGGGTGAATTAGCACAAAAATTCCTTACTAAATATTTTCCACCATTAAAAACTGTGATGCTTAGAAATGATATTACATCTTTTAATCAGTTTGAAGGGGACCCTATTTATGAAGCATGGGAAAGATTTAAAGAACTCTTAAGAAAGTGTACACACCATGCTATATCATATTGATTAATAATTCAAAATTTTTATAATGGATTAGTTGGATCTCTTAGATCAATTATCGGTGCCACTGGTGGTTGTTCATTAATGTCAAAACCATTTCATGATGCCTATGCTTTAATTGAAGAAATGGCTACCAAAAAATTTTCAATGGCCTTCTAAGACGGTGAATCCTAAGAAAGTAGCCAATATTCATGAATCTGATGCATTTAATATGTTTACAAATCAAGTTGTTGTAATTTCAAAGAAGTTAGACCCATTTGAAATGAATTTTTCTCAATCAATTTCCATGATTGAAGAGAATTCATTAGGCCAAATGGTAGATTCTCAAGAATCATTAGAAACTTTGAATGCCATAAATAATAAGCAGAATAACCCATATTCAAATTATTATAACCCAAGTTGGAAGAACCATCACAACTTTAACCGGAATAACAATTTAGGTTGTAATAATCAGCATTGAGTGAACAACCAAGTAAACCCATTAGGGAACTAGAAAAACCAAGGGAATAATAATTATAGATCTACTTATCCTCCAGGTTTCAACAGTAATACACAATTTAAGGATAAGAAGTTGTATATAGAAGAAGTGATGTTACAAATAGAAAATCAATTACAAAGTCAAGGAGCTACAATTAGAAATATTGAGAATCAACTTGGGCAAATACATTAAGTAGTAGATCCCAAGGAACACTTCCTAGTAATACTGAATCAAATCCAAAAGGCTAGAATAAAGAGCAAGTAAAAGCCGTTCAACTTAGAAGTGGAAGAGAGTTAGAAAGTAGGGTTCAAAAAGAAACTGAAGTAGAGAGAAGAAATTGAAGAATCAAAAGAGGACTCTCCAAAAGATTCTGAAAGATCTATTTCTCCACTGAAAATTGATTTAGAAAAACCACCACCACCATTTCCTCAGAGACTTCGTCAACAAAAGTTGGATAAGCAATTTTTAAAATTTCTGGAAATATTTAAGAAGCTTACAATTAATATTCCATTTGCTGAAGCCTTATAACAAATGTCGAGCTATATAAGGTTTATGAAGGATATTATCAATAGAAAAAGGAAGTTTGAAGATAATGAGACTATTGCACTTAGTGAGGAGTGAAGTGCTATAATTCAGAAGAAGCTTCATGAAAAGCTTAAAGATCCTAGTAGCTTTACAATACCATGTGCAATAGGAAACAAATTTTATGAGAAAGCTTTATGTGATTTAGGTGCAAGAATTTAAACTTATGCCATCATCAATCTTTAAAAGATTGGTATTAGGAGAAATAACCCCTATTACTGTAACTCTACAGTTAACAGATCGTTCAATAACATACCTTAAAGGAGTTATAGAAGATGTCCTAATGAAAGTGGATCAATTTATATTTCCTGTTGATTTTATTGTGCTAGATATGGAGGAAGATAAAGATATACCTACATTTTGGGTAGACCTTTCCTAGCCACAGGAAGAGCAATGATAGATGTGTAGAAAGGGGAATTAACAATGTGCGTCAATGAACAAACTGTCATTTTTAATATTTCAAGATCAATGAAAAACACTGTAAAAGGTAAAGATGATGAATGCTATAGAATGGATGCTATAAGATATCTGAGTGAATGCAATTTTAAAACTACTTTTGAAGAAAAATCTGAAGAAAAAGATTTGGAACACGAGCAAGAAGAGGAATTAGATCATAATGAAGATCTTTTTAAGGAAGACTCAAAATATGTTCGAGAAAGTTTCAAAATTTTGGACTATAGACAAAGATAAATCATTTTGTCCATCTATTGAAAAACCTCCAGAAATTGAGTTGAAGTGACTTCTTGAACATTAAAAATATGCCTTTTTAGGAGATTCCTCTACTTTACCAGTTATAATTTCGTCAAAATTAATCATGAAAAAAGATGAAAGATAAGTGTATTTAGGCTCAATAGATTATGTTAACTTGTCTATAAATCATTTTGTACAACTTAAATTTTTAGATGAATCATTTTGTCCTAATGAATTCTCGAACATAATTTAAGTTCAATGTTAATTTTAAGACAAGTTAAATTAGGTTTTGTAATCAATTAAACCTAATTTAAATGATTTAGCAAACCTAATTTTAAGACATCTTTGAAATCTCTCGAACATATTTTGAAGTTCAAGTTGTACAAAACCTAATTTAAGTTCAACGTTAATTTTAAGACAAGTTTAATTAGGTTTTGTACAACTTATCTATATGTTTAAGTTGTACAAAATGATTTATAGAAAAGTTAAATTTTGAGTTCAACGTTAATCAATCTAAAAGTTTAAGGTTTTGATAAGTGTATTTTGGTTAAATTGATTTGAGTTAACTTGTCTATAAATCATTTTGTACAACTTAAATTAGGTTTTCTTTGGATTAATTTCGGCTAACTTGAGTATCAATCTTATGCCTACAACGATTTTTAAACTTTTAGATTTAGGAGAGATTTCCCCTACTACTGTAACTCTTCAGTTAGCTGATCGATAAATAACTTATCCTAAAAGAGTTATAGAAGATGTATTAGTAAAAGTAGATAAATTTTTTTTCCTATAGAGTTTACAGTATTAGATATGGAGGAAGATAAAGAGATTGATAATATTTTGGGGAGACTATATCTTGCAACAGGGAGAGCTGTGATAGATGTGTAAAAAAGAGAGTTATTAATGAGAGTTAATGATCAAGAAATAATATTTAATATAGCAAAAGCTATGAAATATCCTGCAATAGAAAAAGATAATGAATGTTTTAGGATAGAATTTTCTGATTATCTAAGTAATGAGCAATTTAAGAACGAGTTTGAAGAAAAATTTAAGCAAGAAGAATTTAGTGAGAATGAGAATGAAATAAAAAACCAAATTTAGCTTATATTCAGGATAAATTTGAAACTTTAGATTTGTTGGAAAATGATAATAAAAATCATATTCCTTCAAGTATTAAACCACCTGAACTTGAATTAAAATATTACCTGCCTATTTAAAATATGTGTCTTTAGGAGTTTCGTCTACATTTCCTGTTATTTTATCTTCTAATTTAAGTGAAATTCTAGAACAACAATTAATAGAAATGATAAAAAAATATAAGAAGGCTTTTGATTAGACTTTAACAAATATTAAACAAATTAGTCCTTCAATTTGTATGCATAGAAATTTATTAGATGAACAATACGAACTTAAAACTGATCCTCAGAGGAGATTAAACCCGATAATGAAAGAAGTTGTTAGAAAAGAAATCTTAAAATAGTTAGATGCTGAAAAATTATATCATATTTCAGACAGTGCTCGGGTAAGCCCAATTCACTGTGTTTCAAATAAAGGAGGAGTGATCGTTGAAGTAAATGAGAAAAATGAATTAATTCTAACAAGATAAGTTACTGGTTAGAGAATTTGTATAGACTATAGAAAATTAAACATGGCCACCAGGAAAGATCACTTTCTTTTACCCTTTCTAGACCAAATATTGGAAAGATTGGCTGGAAACAAATATTACTGCTTTTTAGATGGAACATGGAGTGAAACATTTGCTTTTTGTAGAATTCCTTTTGGACTATGCAATGCACCTACGACATTTCAAAGATGTGTGATGTCAATTTTCAGTAATTTGATTGAACATGGAATGGAAGTATTTATGGATGATTTCTTTGTGTTGGGGACTTCCTTTGAATTATGTTTAAATAATTTAGAAAAAGTTCTGACATTATATGAAAAAATCAACCTAGTACTAAATTGGAAAAAATGTCAATTTATGGTTGCAGGAGGAACTATTCTTGGGCATAAAATTTCTGAAAATGGCATGGAAGTAGATCTTGCAAAAGTTCAAGTTATTAAAAAATTATCACCTCCTGCTATGGTCAGAGGGATAAGAAGTTTTTTAGGACATGCTGGTTTCTACAAGCATTATATGAATTTTTTTTTAAAATAACTAAGCCATTACGCCAACTTTTAGAAAAAGATACTAATTTTGATTTTAATGAGTAATGCATAAAATCATTTGATTTATTGAAAGAAAATTAATCATTGCACCTATAATAGTGCCACCTGATTGGGAGAAACCATTTGAAATAACGTGCGATGCTAGTGATTATGTTATTGGAGTTGTTTTAGGATAAAGGCACAACAAAATTTTTAAAGTAATATTTTATGCTAGTAAAACTCTAAATGTTGCTCAAATTAATTACACTACTACTGAAAGAGAGTTATTAGTTATTGTTTATGAGTTTGATAAATTTAGAGCAACATTTAAAGTATTGTGCATATAAAGCATTCTGTTATCAAACACATAATGCAAAAGAAGGATGCTAAAAAAAGATTGATTAGATGGATACTTCTATTGTAAGAGTTTGATTTTATTGTAGTTGATAGAAATGGAAAAGATAATCAAATAGTTGATCATTTGTCTAGGCTAGAAAAAGAAATATTAACTAATTTTGCAAATGAAATTTTAGAAAATTTCCCTGATGAATAATTATATAATACTGATGAAATGAATATACTGTAGTATGTTGATATAGTAAATTTATTATAAGTGATATTCTACCACCAGATATTAAGAATCAACAATTAAAGAAATTAATATATGATTCAAAATTCTATTTTTGGGATGACCCAAATTTAAATAAACAATGTGAATATCTAATTATTAGAAGGTGTGTGCCTTATGAAAAAACTCAACAAATAATTGAAAGATGTCGTGATTATGAATTTGGAGGACATTTTGGAACAAATAGAACTGCATATAAAATTTTGCAAGCTAGATTTTATTAGCCTACTCTTTTTAGAGATGTTAATGAATATATTAAAACAAGTGACTGATGTCAGTGAGTAGGAAATATTTCTAGAAGAAATGAAATGTCTCTAAATCATACATTGGAAGTTGAAAATTTTTTATGCATGGGGATTAGATTTTATGGGACCATTTATGCCTTCATTTGGAAACTTATATATATATTACTTATTGTTGATTATATGTCCAAATGGATTGAAGCTGTCATTGTACCAAAATGTTATGCTTAGAGTGTTTCTAAATTTTTAATTAAAAATATTTTTACAAGATATGAAATGAAGAGAGTAATTTATTCTGATGGAGGATCCCACTTTAGGAATAAGAGAATCAAAAAATAGATTAAAAAATATGATATTATACATAGATTCTCTACTGCTTATCATCCTCAGACCAGCGGTCTAGCAGAAATATCAAATCGTGAAATAAAATGAACTTTAGAAAAAGCTCCAAATCCTTATAAATTAGATTGGTCTGTAAGATTAGATACTGCATTATCGGCATACATAACTTCTTATAAGACTCCTATTGGAATGTCCCAATATAGAATTATTTTTGGAAAAACATGCCACTTACCAGTAGAATTGGAGCATAAAGTATTTTGGGTTATTAAGGAATTTAATTTTAATCTAAAAGTTGCTGGTGAAAAAAGATTATTGTAACTCAATGAACTTGAGAAAACTAGAAATAAAACATATGATAATGTAAAAGTATATGAAGAGAAAATGAAAATATGGCATGATCGGAAGATTTTTAAGAAGAAGTTTTAACCTTGACAAGAAGTTTTATTATATAATACAAAATTAAGATTATTTCTACGAAAACTGAAATCCAGATGATTATGACCATTTAAAGTGATTAAAGTCTATCATTATGGAACTGTTGTTATTAGAGATCCTAAAACTCAAGAGATATTTAAAGTTAATGGGCATCGATTGAAACATTATTATGACACATACCACAATTTAAAGAAATTTTAATGTTAAGTCAATCCGATTAAAAAAATGGTACGTCGGGATGACGATGTTAAACCAAGCGCTTCGTGGTAGGCAACCAATATATATATATATATATATATATATATATATATATATATATATATATATATATATATATATATATATATATATATATATATATATATNAATCAAATTGAACAAAAAAGTAAAAGATGCAATTTTAGCCTCTGACACCGACGGCGCTCGCCTAATGGACCATGGCGCCAACAGTGCCATCGAGAGCTCCGACGACGCCCTGAGCAGTTCCTAGCGTCCAGAGTGAATTCAATAGACTTTGGCAGGATTTTTACCCTAAATAACCGCCAAGAGGTGTTTTTAAAGTCCTAATAACTGCCTTGAACATCCAAAAACTTCCTGATTTCGAATTCCATGGCTTCCAATTATAGAAATACTTCAAAGTATGGAGTCTTCAATAGAAGAAAGTTAATCAGTTTTGACGCGCAAATATTATACGATAAATTCATCATGAAGAAGAGACTTATTAAGGAGAGAGGCTTTGTCAATCATGGATTAAGTAATCCAAGTTCACAGATTGAGAAAATCATTGTGCAAATATGTTGGTAAGCTCTGTGCTACACTACCGCTGCAGCTGTAGTACTAGTAGTAAAGGAATTCTATGTTAACTTATATGGAATTACCCAAGGAGTCATCTTCGTTCAAGGTTAGGCTATACCATTTACTCCGGCTCAAATTAATGATTTTTATATGATAGAAAACGTTCTAATCTGTCATTATACAAATTTTATCCCAACAAGAGATATGATACAAGATGTATATAATTTTCTGACAGATGAAAATGATAGTTTAAAAATAAGAGATGTGGGATACATTAGTTTCTTTGCTTCACTGCTTAATCCAAAATCAAAACAATAACATTTCTTCATATCTGGAAAATTACTCTCTTCCATGAAGATTAATAGAGTTACAAGAAAAGGTGTCATTTTAAACTTGCATTCAAATGAAAAAACCCATTGATGTGGGGTTGATTATTTTCAAATTTGTTAGGGTATTATTATGAATGGGCCAATATATGGACTAGGGCATCCTTCCACAATTTTCCTACTTTACAGTCAATCTCAAGTTCCATATGAAAGTTGGAAGAAAGTATTATTACCTTGGGAGCTCATGATTCCTATTGATGATAATTATATTGGGAATGAAAATGAAGTATTAGATATTATTTTAGATCATTCATCACATGCGTCAATACCATTGATGCCATAGCTTTGGAGAAGAAAATGATGAAAATAAAAAGAGAATTTCAGGGTATTACGAATGCAATAGGAAATCATAACTACCTTTTTATCACCTAGATTGGAGGATGAAGATGAACTTTGATCATACTGGAACAATTGAAGCAGGATTGGTGTAGATGTTCAAGGAAAATGGATGGATTGATAAAAATTCAAGTGTTCAATTCATGTATCGACCCTTCTACAATTTTTATGTCCATTAACAATCAATGAGAGATATTAGAGGAGAACAAAGTACTGAAGATGAAGCAGAATAATTGAAGAAGTTGGACTCTCTCCTACTTTAAAGTAAATGTGTTTTTAATGTAATTTTGTGGATTTGATTTGCATTAATTTGCTTTAGAACTCTATTGACTTTAATTGTGTGTATAGTTTCTGTCAGCGTTCTTGTGTTACAGCTTGATTTCGACACGGGATTATAATATAGTTTGCTTTAAGGATGTGGATGTGTGATTAGAAAAATGTATCTGTAAAAATTATATGTTCATATATAAATGTTAGTTTGGTGTTGTTTGTGAAAATATTTATTTATTAATTATTTTAAGATGAAAATTAGTGTTCAAAAAGACTAAATAAAGTTTTGAGTAAATTGAAAGATAATTGAAATAAAAAAATGGATTTTTGGCCACTAGGACCGACGGCGCCGGTATGGGTGCCAACAGGCCCTCGATCCGAAAACTACCCAAACCCTTTAAAATTTGTGATTTGCACAATAAAATGCCATTTTTATCCTTTGAGTCACCTTCAACCTTATCGACACTATTTTAGTTGGGGGAGTTGCCCATAAGATGCTGTTGGACACAGGAATCGAAACCCGTCACCCGCTTCGGAAGGACGTTGAAGTTTGCAAAAGTATGAAATCAAACTGACCTCATATTTTTCATAGTTTAAATGAAAGAGCGCTATACCTCAAACTCTATATCTATCCCGAAGGATAAACACAAGAGTTGCGGATGAGGCTATCAAATAAACTAAGAAATATATGACGTATGTTTGGTATGCAAAACCATTTTATTTGCCAACAATTTCGCCTATTTAATATGAAGAATTAAATAGGGTTTATATTAAGCTGGGTTCAGACGAGCTTCCTATAAGGGCAAGCCCTTATAGTTAATTACATCCTAAATGACCGAAATCATCTACGATAACTCTTGATCAAAATCAGAAAATATTATCTTTAAAGATTTCAAAAGGATAGAACTTTTCAACAATACCAAACAAAGAGGTGTGAAATGGGATCGGCTCAAATTTGGAACATTTTCTTTTGGAATCCAAAGGAGGAAGATTTAGGGGATGTCATAGATTCAGAGGAAAACCTCGATGACTTCCCAGTCTATCCTATTGTTTGGCTTAAGTTTTGAGGAGAAATATTTAGGTGTTTCATCCTGCCAATTTTATTTATTTAGGGCTTACATTCATGTGAAACAATCACACAAATAGCCTGGAAGATGTAAGGATTTAGGTCGTGACAAATGACAACCTCAGAATACTAAGATGAGTTAGGACTTATATTATACAACAGAGCTATACAAAGGCATAAAGATAAGGTGAGGATTTATGTTGCATAAGCAAACAACCTCGAAATCCTATGACTTGGTTGTTTAATTTTAAGGAAGGAAATTGATTTAGCTGGGGAAGACAAGTTTTGCTGTTGAAGATGGCTATGCTGCCCACCATGCTAGCTCCAAGCTCCTTGTCGTGGCAAGTTTAAGTTTTTTATGGTGTCAAGTTATGATGTCAAATCAGGTGGCCCTATGGTTGAAGTTCTTTAAATTTTTATGGGGGTTGTTAAAGTTGATTAAAGTGACACCGGTTAGGATCTCACGGTTCCCTCATTCCGAAACCACTATTTTTTATTGGATTCACTTAGTCTAAATGAATTTATTAAACTCAAATTAATGAGTTCCATAATTTCATTTAGACCGTGGGAAGTTTTGTTAGCAACTGTAGGTTACCTCCTCCGAGGGGTTTTCGATCATCCGATAGAGACGTCTTAATTTAGTTGCAGTTGTTGTTTTGTGTGATGTGTGTGATAAAATTTTGAGTTGTTTTATATTTTGAATGTTGTGGCATTGAATTTTATCTTAGTTGATTTTAACTTTGGTTTTGGTTTTGGTTTTGTGGCTATTCTGATAGTTTTAGCTTTCATGCAGGGTGACATTGTTGTTTAGCATGCAAGTTTTGCAAGTATAAAAAGTACAAGAAAGACAACATTGTAAATTATAGAAAGCATACCTGGCGAGTCTTCTCGTTCCACCATGTGAGGGCAGTTCATGTAGAGGCAGAAAAGTAATATTTTGGTAGTTTTCCTCACTCTATGTCATATCTTGGTGGGTCCTTAAGAGTTTAATTAAAGATGATTTTGTTAAGCAAAGCATATTAGGTTTAGTAGACCTCTGAGGTATCCAACAGGTTAGGAGGAAGAAACAAGTCCATGCTTCCCTCTTATCGCCTAGTGAAAAGCCTCGAGTTCATTTAAACTTATTATGTTGCTTAATAATTCACCTTATGAAAACCCTAATGTTCAATGAACATTTATGTCCTATCTATCCCTAAGAGTAAGGTAATTATCATTTGTAATTCAGTTTTGAAGATTATGTGAATGAAGACCCTTATAGGGGGCAAGCCAGTGTTGTTGGAACACTTAGCTAAATTTTAATTGTAATTAGGCTTGTAGTGCTTTAAAGGTCTTAAATTTTGGCTATGTTTTCTTTTCTAATCCTCGTTTAATCAATCTTGATTTAACTTAGATCACTACTAAGCCCTTAAGACCTAAGTGAGTGTCTTAATTAATTTTGAAAAGGTTAAGTTTTGGATCATGATTCATTATTTGAATTTCATTTGAACCTCAAATAGTGGTATTAAATTAATTGATTACTGACTTCAAAAGTCATACCCCTAAGTCCTAGGTTCTTTTAATTTTAATAAACCTCCAAATTTTAATAATTTAGAAATTTATTAATTTATCCTTTTAATTAGGAAAGTGAGGTGGGTTTCTACCAATTAATCCCCTTTTAATTTCAGTCTTCAAAACAAGTTAATTAAGATCAGAGGTTGCCCATTTCCCTCCGTAAATTAAGCCTAAATGTTAATTAAGGCCAAATTCATAAAACTATACCTTTGCCCTTAAGGCTCTAACACTTCATAATTTGTCAAATTTAAATCAAATGACTTTGAAATTTTTATCCTACCTCATTCATGGGTCAATTAAGACATGAGAGGAGAAATTTCTCAAAATTTAATTTATTTTATATAATTATTTTCATGCAAAAACAGGATTTTTCAAAGAAAATTCCTGAATTTAATTTATTTTATATAATTATTTTAATGCAAAAATAAGATTTTTCAAGGAAAATTCCTTTAATTTAAATTATATAATTATTTTTTTGCAAAAATGGGATTTTTTAGAGAAAATTTTCTAATTTAATGAATGTGAAGCCTAATCACTTGATATTTTATCTGAGGTAGACATAGACCAAATATCCATTTAGACAAAATTTCATGATTTTTTGAATTTTATTTGAATTATTAGAATTAGTTTAAGTTGTGGGTATTCATTAAATATAAAATATTTTAAATGGTGAAAATTAAGTTTTGCATTTTTGAAAAATCTCCATAAGGTTAGAGAACCAAGGGAAGCAATTTTATATTTTTATGATTTTTCTTTGATTTATTGGAATTATTTTAGTGGAAATTCATTTTTTAGCCTTTAAAATTTATTTTTAGCTTCAAAATACCATATCTTTATTTAGAAAATCAGAAAAAATATTTCAATTGTTTATAAGTGCTTTAGAAAACAATTTAGAATATTTCTATGAATTTTATTATTTTTGTGATTTTTATGAATTTTTAATTATTTTAAATATTTAAAAATAGGCTAAAAAGGAGGTTTTTATTTTAAGTACCATTTTATTTTTATAAAATTTTCTTGAATACAGAGAACTCTAAAAACAAGTTCTCATAATTTTTTGAGTTATATTTTGATCATTAAAAATCATTTTAGTGCCCAAAAGGATATTCAACTTGAAAAATCAATTTAGGCCATCAAATGGACTCAAAGTGCTTTAAAATTTTTATGGGGAGTTCTATGGATCTTAAAAAATAGTAGAGATAAAAAATCAATTCATTTTGATGTTTATATTTACAAAAATTATTTATCTTAGTGATTTAGGGTTTATGAAGATTAGGTGCATTTTAAATGATTTGGCTCATGAGAGATTTTCCTAAAGGTTCTCTGGTCATAGTAAACCTTCCAAAATTTTCTTAGATTTTTCTATGCAACATATTAATTATTATGATAAGTTTAAGCAAATAATGTGCATAAACTTGAAAAATATGAATCTTTGTCTAGAGGTCTCCTCTGACTTTGAAAAAAATGAGGGAATGTTCCCCTTGACAGTGGCTACAACGTGCCAAAAATTCAAGCCATGGTGAATGGCCTTTATGCATGGAGAATCAAAAGTCTCAAGACAGTGTTTAATAAATTAAAAATAAAACATGCATCAAATGGACTTCAAATTATTTCCACTTTGTTCTCCTCTGTTCACTGAGGAAGAGGGTATTTTTATTTTATTTTTGTAATTTTTCTGCACTAAGATATGAATTTTTAAAGTTAGGGGTCATTTTCTGAATTTTTTAATTCCCTATTTATCTATTTAAATGCACAGCCCTGACTGGATCCTAGGCAGATCCAAAGCTCCATACTACATGCTCCCATTAACGCCACCGTCCATGTTAGTAGCCACGCATCCCATGGTTCATGTAAAGAAGTGTTGCCCGACTTCATCTTGACCTTTCATCCGATACACACTTGATCGAATGGCGCTCCCTCATCGTCCTCAAAGGCCTAATCCGAGAACCGTCCATCTTCAAGGCTTGATATCTCCCTCATTTCACAACCAAATTGAATGAAAATTTTTTTAAATGCTCTTCTAGACTAGAGGAACATATCTATATGGTTAAGATGCCATAAAATTAAGCCCAAGCAAATGGAGAATCAAAAGAGGCTTCGGATGAGGAGGAGTTCAATACCTTTGCTCCGAGAAGGGAAGCTTTAATCAGAGATGCTTGACATGTTCGTTGGACTCCAAGGAGGCTAGGGATTTAGCCTCTTGATGTGGTGTAAGGTTTAGGTATGAATTTGACCAAGCTCGATTTCAGGTGTTGATCAAAGTTTATACTAGGGGCTCTATGGAATGGGGATTTAATAGGCCTTTTTCTTCTTTCATTATTGTGAAGGTGTGGGTACAAGTAATTTAAGCTTGGTGGGTTGTGGAGATGGATTAAGCTCTGTCCTAGTTTTTGACAGAAGTTTGAGCTCAAAATTGAGCTTCCACAGTGGGGATCAGTGGGGGAAGATGGTTGTATTGCACTGAGGAGGTCTCAAAGAAGCTCTGTGAGTGATTTGGGAAGCTCTCTCTGAGAAAATTTCAACACTCCCTCCGTGGCTGTGGTGGTGAGCTTTTATAAAAATGGCTGAGGGGTGGTTGTCATGGCCAATGTTTGGCTGCAATGTGATGCCTAGGTAGAGGGCAGAGAGGCTCCAACATCTCATTTGGGTGAGGTGGCCTCTAGGTTTGAATTGGGTGAAGTTTAAGAGGGGGTGGCCTTCGGTTTTGGCTTCTCCGGTGACTAAGCTGGTCGGCCATGGCAGGGGGAGGTGGCTAGGAGCTCAGGAAACCCAGGGGAATATGTCACAACACATAAATGAGTTGAGGTTTAGTTTTGGCAAAAATATCCAAGGCTTAAGCAAATTTGGAATCAAAATCCCTTGATTTAGGGGACCTTTGTTCCATGGCTTAGCTTAGGTGGTTTTGTGAGGTTTAGCTTGGTCACTAGGGTCCAACTATTGCTTGTGGAATCATTAATTTTGTGACTTTGGGTGGTTAGGCCACATTTAGTGCAAGGGTCCAAGTAGGTGCAAATGAAAAAAACTTGGGTTTGGGTTAGGCTAGCCATGTCCTTAAGCCCAATTGATTGATGCACTTGATGTAGATGATTGCAATGAATTGGAGGGTCAATTTGAAGGATTTTAGAGATTTGGTCAATTTGGGCATGTTGGGGTAGACTTGTGTCTAGACTGGGCTAGGCTTGGAATTTAACTTAATTGAATGGTCCATGTGATCAAGGGAGATGTTATAAATATTTTTTATGAAGGAATGGAATGGAAATTTTGGAGCTAAGGTAATCAATTTGGTGAAATTTAGAGTCATAGCCAATTTGGGGCTTTTGACCTAGGCTGAAATTAAATAAAATTGAGACTTCACCAAGGCCAATTTATGGTTAATTTTGATGTTTAGGAATGTTATAAAAAGTTTTCAACATAAACCATGGCCAATTGAAGGGGCTATGAATTCAATTTGGTGAGATTAGGACATGTGCCCAAAATTGGGGTTTTGACCTATATCAAAATGGGGCTCAAAGCATAGCCAACTAAGTTTGGATTTTGCTTATTTGGTCACTTGAGAGTGAATTTGAGTTTAGGATTGAAGTTTGAGGAATTTGGGATCAAATTGATGGACATTTGAATTGAATTTGATGAAGTTAGGGCCTTTAAAGGAAATTTGGGAGTTTTAATCAATGATGGTCAAATTGGCCAAATTAGGTCATGTGGTAGTTGAGAAAAATGGAATTGGGAATCTTTGGAATATTTTGGGAATTTTTGGGATTTTTTGGAATTTTTGGATTTTGGGCTAAGGAGGGTTATTTTGGTAATTTGGCATTTTTTGGTGATTTTGGGTAATTTGGGTGTTTTCAAAAGGTTTAAAATGATTTTTGAAAAATTTTGGGTATTTTGGATAAGTTTTGAAATTTTGGCCAAATTTAGGGTTTCAATGGTACTTGGGTAATTTGGGGAAGTTTAGGGGCCAGGATGGATATTTTAGGTAAGATTGGGGAATTAACCACCAAAAGTAAGCCATGGACCAATGGAAACCCCGTTTGGGTCCTCTATGTACTGCTCTTAGATAAACCCCTGCCCAGGGCTAGTAGGTTTAGGGGACCATCTACATGAGTATCCCAAAAGTATCAAGGGATCAAAGTCAAGAAATTTTTGGTTTAGGGTAGTGAGTGATTGTGAGTCAAGTGAGTGCCTTAGCTCTAGCCGAACACCCAAGGTCAACCCCAAGGTCAAATAGTCTTATAGAAACTCTCCTTGAGCTCCCCCGTAATGACCCCACCTACTAAGTGCTAGAGATTAGGACCAATATGTGGAACTTCAAGTTGAGTAAAGAAGAGTTTAGAATTTCTAATGGTGAGGGTTCCTTGTAGTCTCTAAGAATAGTCAATAGGAAAGTCCTATGGCTAACCCTAGGCTACTAAAGAGAAAGACTAGACCTCAACCAAAAATGGGTCAACAAACCTCTGGTTTTTGTACTTAAGGCTTGCTATTGCTTGGATTTGCGGTGATTTTAAGGCAAAAAAAAGTTCGGAATTCATCATGTCTGGGTAAGAGCTAAACTTTGAACTCAAAATTCTTTATTTTCAGCAAGGATTTTTCTTGCATTGCCGAGATCCAAAATGTTGAAATTTTTTTGGAAGATTTTGAGAAAATCCTTTAGTGAATAACTCTTACTCAGTAGATTTATGTTTAAAATGTTCAACATTGTGATTTTTAGAATTTTTTGGAATTAATTTGGATTTTATCAAATTTTATTAGATTTATCATGACACCTAGAATGAGCAAAGGAAAGAGAAAGGTAGATTTTGATGATCAAAGGTTTGTCAACTACAAGGCCAACATTTGCTTCAATAGTCTACTTACAACCAAAAAAGTAATTCTGGATCGAGGATTTAAAAGTCCGGGAGGAGAAGTTGAAAGATTGATCAATGCCCAGCAATGGGAGAATTTTTGCTACTTTATTGTCAAGCCTATTATTGGTGTAGTGATGGAGTTCTATGCCAATTTTAAAGAGACTTCTGAAGACTGTGTGTTTGTTCATGGAAAAATGGTGGAGTTTACTCCAAGGAAGATTAATGAATTTTATCAGTTAGAAAATGTGTATAGCTGGTAGTACAAATCATTTTATTGCTACAAATGAAGCGTTGGATGAAGTTATTTCTTTTCTTACTAATGGAAGAGGAACTTGGAAAGTGAAGAATGGTGTTAAGGTAAACTTTTCTCTTTCTATATTAAACGTAGTATCTAAGGCTTGGCACTACTTTATTTCTGGAAGAATGATACCAACAAATCATCATAGTAAAGTTACAAAGGATAGAATCATCTTGAACTTCTATATCCAGTAGGTGATGAGGATAGATGTAGGCTCTATTATTTATAAGAACACTCGATCTATTGCTCTAGGAGAGACTACTTGTGGTTTAGCTCACCCTGCCCTGATCTTCACACTATGTGAACAGGCAGGAGTTGATTATAAAATGGATGAGGAGAGGATTGAACCTCTAAAACCTATTGGGCCTGCCAATATAAGGACTTATGAATCTCATGTTTGATGGAGATCTGGAAGTAGGACCAGAGATATTCCTTTTACTTCAAGTACTACTTTTACTAACCCTACTATCCAGGAACTTATGGAGCATATGATATTCCAACAGGGAGATATCTTGAGAATGGGGAATAGAATAGAAAATATGGAGGCAAGGAATGCACATAATGATGGTTTGACAAGACAAAAGTTCAAATATGATGCTGCTTATGATGATGCAATGGTTAGATACAAGAGGGGTGATCACTCCTTTCAGTTTCCTACTCACCCTGTTCTTACCCCATATCAGCAGCAGAATTTGGATGTGGAAGAAGAAGAAGACAATGATTGGTGATGTGTTAGTTAGATTTTTGTTTAGTTTATGTTTAGTTGTACTTTATTGTTGAGATTGTTTGTTTGTGGATTGTGACACTTTATTTTAATTGTTATGTTGTGTTGTGAACACTAGATCTGTGAAACTGTTGGAAGTTATTAGTTTTTAGTACTTTATTGGATGTATTTGTAGTTAACTCTTTCTCAGCAAATTTATATGTATTATATGTAATTTATTGTTTTAAGTTTTATAGCTTTTCATAGTAGCACCTGCAATATTTCAGAGTTACATTTCAATATCAGAACCTTTAATAAGTAAGTCTTTCCTTTATGTATTAAATGTTTTCTTTCACCCTTTACCTTTTTCAATTTTTCATGCTACATCTTTTAAAATTCTAAGTTTGGGGGAAAGAAAAATTCCTTTTTAAAGAAAAAAACTTAATTTTATTTGTCCTCAGTCAGCTATATTTTCAAAATATGTTAAAATTTAACATGACCTTTGTATTAGAGGGTAACATTAGATAACTATATTTATGTTTCTAAATATATAGTAAACTTAAGTAAAAATTTTTAAATAATAAAGGTTAATTTTAGAGATTAAGATATTTGGTATAATAGAATAAGACTACCTTTTTCTATTCTAAGTAAAGAAATTTGTATTTTTAAAGTATTAAAAATCTTAGAGATTCATCTAAGAAGAAAAGAATAAAACTTTATGAAAAATCTTTAAAGCTAATATAAATTTATAAAGTGAAGAATGTGAAGTTTTTAAGACTTTAAGAAGAGGATAGTGAAGTTTAAAATCATTAAAGGCTATCCAGAGATAGTAATCCTCACATAAGAAAAAAAAGAGAAAAAGGATTGAAAATGATCCTGAAAAAGAAAAGAAAAAGAAAAAAAAATATGTAAGGAGAAGCTTGAGGAGACGCCTAATTAAAAATTGACTTCCCTTGAATCAACTTAAAGAAGAAGGCTTGGCTACATTTTCTAAACTTATATTTCAGTACTAGCATATTTACTAGTAAAGTTTCATGAAGTTCTTTTTCATATGGATATTCTAAGTGGCTTTAATATGAATAATTTGCAATATTTCTTGAAGAGAATAGAGATTCAAAAATCTTAGACTTGTCTGCTAGATATTCTTAAACTTTTAGTATTAATTGAAGTTATTTTAAATTTTTCTTAAGTTATGCTATTGTATTTAGTGGACATAAATATCAAAATCTAGAAGTTAAAATCTTTGCCATGAGTCATTTTTTTATATAGTAAAGGAGTTACTTGAGGACATGTAACATTTAAGTTAGGGGGATTTTGATACACTAAAATTATATGCATTTTTAGACACATATTTATACTCATATTTGTTGATATTGCACTTTAATGGAAGGTATTTTATATGTTTTATTGTCGGTTGTTAAATTTTAGGACTTGGAGCAAAAAAGAAGCAAAAATGATGGAATTTTGAGTCAAAATGGAATTATTAAAAAAATGTTCAGCATTGACGACACCAGACTGGGCATCGATGGCACCGTTTGATAGAGAAGACATATTTAATTAAATGGCCTCTAGTGTCGATGGTGGCAGAATGGCCGCCGACAGCATCAGTGTCGGTGCAGGCCCTATTTCTAGAAGATTCAACGACTTTGGACGTTTTTTGAAGAATTTTTGGATGCACCTATTTGAGAACCGACCCTAGCCTCTATTTAGAGCCAAAATTGATTAGAAATGCTCACCTTTTCGCCCTCCTTCACCCCCTTCGCATCTCTTCGGACTCTTCCTTGCCACTTTACATCATTCCACACCATTAGTCAATTATTTTCTTTATAGTTTTTAGTTTTTATCGTGAGTTTAAGTGTGAATTCTTCTCTAAGAATTGTTGGAGAGGAAGAGAAGTGAGAGATTTCTTCTTCCTACATTTCCTAAGAGAGGCTACAAGGGATTTACTTTGAGAAAGGGTTTCAGATAAGTGTTGTTTATTTATTATTGTTGTTTGAACTTCCTTTTGTATATGAAATTTATGTTTTGTTGTATCTTTCTCCTAAATTCTGAGTAGTTCACTTTGTCTTTCTCCCTACTCTGAGATTTGGTGAAATGAAGAGAGAATTTAGATGTGCCAACGTTAGGATATAAAATAAATTGTGATGGTTTTTTCAACTCCGCTCTTAATTTACTTTTTGATTTGGCCAATTGAATTGTTAAAATATGTTGAAAAATATATGATCCGAGAAATGGAGTATGAGTTCTACAACAGAGTGAGAATCACATTTAAGTTCATGAAGGAGCATTTCATTCATGGAATTAAGTGAAAATAAATAGGGAAATATACTTTTTTGGGTGTAGAATTGGAGATTTTTAGGGTGACAGACTAAAATCCTCAATTCAATCTTAGTATTTAAAGAACTAAGCGAGAGTTAGCCTTCAGGGGAAGAGAAGTGGGAGCCAGTATCCTCCTAGCCTAGCCACGGATTTAGGGACTAAACCTAAAATTAGCTAATGATTTTCTATAACACTGAATCAGGGTAATGAATTAAAATTGCTCCTATTTGGAACAATACAAATTTAAACCATTTTTCTCATCTTATTTCACCAAAAACTCATTGAAGTGGGAAAGATGCTATTTCATAGAAGAAAACTTCATCACATAAACATAGTTTAGTAGTTACTGTTTTAAACTTTGCATTTAAATTTTACAGTTGTTATTAATTTAGTTTTGATAGTATTTAAAACATTAAAAATTAGTGACAGTAATTTGGTATTATTTATGTGAATTTCCAAGTTAATTTTTCATTTCAAATTTAAACCTTCCTCGTGGGATCAATATTTGAGACTTAAATAGAAATTCTTATATTACTTGATAACGATACGTATACTTGCATAGAATCCCAACATTAAGAGCTTAATGTTATTATTCATAAATGCAATATCAAGTTTTTTGGCACCGTTGTAAAGTGGAGTCAACTTTATAAATTTTACACAAATATATTTTTGGGATCACTTAGCTAGATGATCTATGCAAGAGTCAAATGAATGGCCAAACTTATATTCCTTTCTCAATTAGGTCACGAAAAATTGACATCATTCAGCATTAAGCCATAGTTGGTGCATTGCATAACCCAAAAGACATTCTCTAAAAAGCAAAGGTCCCATAAGGACATGTGAATCTTGTTTTATCTTGATCCTTAGAAGCAATACATATCTGATGATATGCAAAAATATCGTTCTAAGAACAAAAAATATGGATGTCTAGCTAAACTATCCAACATCTAATCTAGAATGGTTAAGGCAAAGTGATCTTTCTTAGTGACAAAATTTAATTTACTATAATCTATACATATACGCTGCCCAATGACATGTCTAATGTGAATTGATTTATTTTATTCATTTACCACAACTGTCACTCTCCTTTCTTAAGAACACAATAAATATGAATAACCCAGGCACTATTTGATATAGGATAGATAATACTTCCATCAAGCCATCTTAATATTTCTTTTTTAACTACTTATTTCATAATTAGGTTCATTCTTTTTTAAGGATATGACTAAGTTTTTTTTTTATCTTCCAGGAGAAACCTATGCATACATATAGAAATACTAATCACCTTATATCTACTAAAGTTAATTTGAATTCTTTCATATAATTCCTCATAATATTTGTTAATTTCTCTTATTAGAAATAAGTGAAATCGGAGGATATGATAAATAGTAATGTAGAACACCTCCCCAAGTAAGCATATTTTAGGTATTTGAGAAGCACCTTCAACTCAAGTTTAGGGGGTTCCTTAATAGAAAGAATAAGAGATTTACTATTTTATATTTAATCTAGAATTTTAAACCTCTCTAAAATATTTTTTGAATGAACACTAATTAATAAATTTGATTCATCCCTAGAGTCTATGAAATTTTCCTCAACCAAATCTTGTTCCAATGATTTAACTTCATAACTTTCTCAAAAATGACTACTACACAAATTATCACGTAAATCCCTTCGAAACATGCATCTTCATTTCCATCAGAAGGGCACTTCATAAATTTTAATACCTTAAAAGTGGTTTTCTGACTGTTTATCACCTTTAAGTAATTCTCCTTTTTGTACATCAACCATAGCTCAACCAGTGGCTAAGAAATGTCTTCCTAATATAATATAAATTTTTTTATCTTCGTCCATATCTAAGACAGTGAAATCAATAGGGAAGATACATTTATCTATCTTAACTAAAGCATCCTCTATAAGCCTTTTAGGATAAGTGTTTGATCGATCACCAAGTTGAAGGGTTATAGTGGTAGGAGATACCTCTCCTAATTCTAACCTTCTAAAGATAGACAGTGACATAAAAGTTATATTGACTCCTAAGTCACATAATTCTTTTCCATAAAATCTTTCTCCAATTGCACAAGGGATAGTAATGCTCTCAAGATCTTTAAGCTTTTGAGGAAGATTCTTCTAAATAATAGCACTGCATTTCTCACTGAGTGCAAATGTCTCATAATCACCAAACTACATCTTCTTATTAAGAATGTCTTTCATGAACTTTACATAGCCGGACATTTACTCTAAAGCCTCAACAAAAAGAATATTAATAGTCAGCATCTTAAATATTTCCAAAGATCTTGAAAGTTGTTGATCCAATTTTTATTTCTAGAGTCTTTGAGAAAATGAAGGTGGTGGTTTCTCTAAGTTAGTCTTAGTTGGTGAGACTATTTTTTTAAAGTCTTTGGAAATATTTTCCATATTTTTTTCAAGCTCCATGTTTCTTTCTCTAGCTCATGATTTTTTTGAACTACCTCCTCCAACTCTCTTCCACTCCTTAACTTAATAGCTTTAACGTGCTCACTATTCTCCTCATTAAAATTAATCTCAGTATTACTAGGAAGAGTTTCTTGAGGTTGATTGCTAAGTGAGTTAACAGTTTGTCCCATTTGATTTTTTATGTTGCTTATAGTTACGCCTTGGCTTTGCAATTGGCTCCCCATTTGCAAAAGAAGTTTCTCCCAAGACAACATCTTGGGTTAAATCCGGTGGAGGCAGTTCAAAAAAGAAGAAGAAAATTTTGGGAAGTCAAGGAGAAAGCCTAGAAGTGTATGAAAGGAGAGGATAGATCTAGTTTTTTAATTTTTCTACATTTTTTTTAAGAGATCTGAGTGAAATTGTAATGGTTTAATGTAAGAGTGCAAGGAGGACTTAGAGATCACTTGGGGAGGAGTGCTCACACTTCTAAGGTGGAAAGATAAGTGTTTTAATTTATATTATCATGTACTAGTGTAAATTCTTGTATGACTTTGCTTTATTATAAAATAATGAATTATCGTGCTTACTCCATGCATTGTGAGTAGGTATCTTATTCTTTCCTCTTGTAATGAATTGGTAATAAGTGTAAGTAGAAGGATACATTTAGAATGAATTATCAATTATTATTGTGATGGTTTTTACTTCATTTTTTCTTTACAAATTGATCTAACCATTTGGTACGTTAAAATCTTTTGTGAATCCATATAGCTCCGGGAGGGCTATGACTTTAACAACTAGTAGAACCTACATTGCTCTATAAGGTTAAGGAAAAGTAATCCGTAGATTAGTACAAATATATAGGGAAATAATTTAATGGGATAACTTGGAGGTTTCTAGGGTGACAAGCAGAAACACTTACCTAGTTAAACCTAACTTTTCTATGCATTCTAAAGAGGGTAAAGAGGATGAATGCTCCTATTTGTCAATAATTTCAATATAAATTCTAAGTGTTCCACTCCTGCACAAATTACTTCTTTCATTGCAAGGGGAGGGTTTTTTCATAGCTTGATTTCTCTTAACTTCTTTAACCTTAGTAAAAATTTTTTTACAGTAAATTTATAGGATTAGTGATAATTTGGTAGAATTCACTAGTACAACCTAAATCAAACTTACTTCCAAGCTAAGGCTCTTTATATTAAATTATAAATTTTCTTAAGTCTTTAAAATTAACAGTCTTCCATGTGGAATCAATACTCTCGACTAAATAAAACCCAGTATTACTTGAACGATACCTGCACATGCGTAAAATACCTAGTTTGTAGCGTCAACTTGTAGAGAAACTTTAATTATAAAATTTATAAAGCATATTTTAGAATTATTATATTTCATCCCTAAATCACTGAGTATATGGAAGGTTGGTCAGAACCCGACAACCCTAGAATGATGGAAAGCCATTGGCAGTTTGATCGAGTTATCTCAAACAAAAAATAAATAAATAACACATTAATGATAAAAATAAGTGCATTCACCTCTCTCACATTAAAATGAAGCACTCTGACTTTGTTTTACAGCATTCATAAGAAGAAAATCCAAAATGTTGACTTAGATTTGCTTACATGTTATTAGGGAGATGCTAACTCATATTTGTATAGCTGTTATATAAAAATAAGTTGCTATAGTAACCTAGGATCATTCCATTGAGTCTAATTTTCTTTTATAGAGTTAGACAGTGTTATGGTTATTTAACTATAAATATCTAAACAATACAAAAGAAGATGAAACCCGAAGTGAAGGATGAATCTCAACTAAACCATCAACGATAGTTTGGATAATGTCAGTTAACAAGTCTGACATAAGTTAGGGTTGGTACCCATACCATTAGTTTGTCTAAATTCATTCGATAGGCCTGCCCAAATTATAGGCAGATTTTTATATTTCTACCTTCTACTAGGATCATCAGGGGGCTCACCTAAATACTAAACTTTCTACCCCAAACTAAATAACTTCAATTTAAATTTTCAAAATTAAACTCATGACCAAAACTAAAAACATAAATCACTGCATTCACAGTCATAGAAACAACATATGATTAAAAAACCTCAAGTGACACCAAATAAAACTGAGTAGAAACTCCTTTTCTATTTAGGAATATGAAAGATAACATGATCTTTAGGTATATGCATAATATATTTCTTCTATTTCTTCTCTTCGAGCCCTCACTCATTTCATGAAAATGGGTGGTTTAACACGAGAGAACTATTATCTTATAGAATGAGTTTTACCTATGCATAAAGATTGGATTTTTATACAGTTCTTCTATGAATTCATCATCAACAACTTGCATAACCCATTACATGGCTTGCTTCACTGCACTCAGTACTAATTAAAACTAAACATTTGAGTTTGGTGAAGCATAAAATAATTAAATTTAAAATTTTGAAATATGTTCACCTTAGTCTTAGGAAATTATGCATTCCATATAAAATAAGGCAGCTTGATTTATAATCAAGTCATAAGGCCTACTTCTCCCATTGAATAAAAACCTAATCTATCATGCATCATTAAGACCTACCATGCATGGTTTTAAATGCAATTAGATGGTTTAAATGACAACCCTTTCAAGGTAGTATTATAAGTCCATTGCATTCCATGTTTTCCCTTCTTCTAGGTTAGGGTTGAGAAGTTTCACATCTCTCAAAAAACTTTACCATAGAATTCTGAGATTGTTCATCTAGTTAGGACATAAATCCTCATCTTTAGGCTCCTAAATGATTGTATATCGTGCAGTATAAGTCCTTAAATTCTAATAAAACATTATGATGGGATAATTTTTTTTTTTTTCAAAAACAACAAGTGCCAAACAATAGGATAGTCAAGGATACTACAGAGGTTTCCTTGGTATCTTCATTTGCCTCCTATTTTTTCTTATTTTGGCTTCCACTAAGAACTGTTCAACTTTTGAGCCTTCCCCATTTAGATGTCCAATGTCTAATAGTGGAAGCCTAAACCTAGAAATTTCTGGAAGATAAAACTATAGCCTTAATCGAGCATTTTCATAAACAATTTTATTTGCTTAAGATATAATTAACTATGAGGGCTTGCCCTTATAGAAAGAAGAAGACCCTAGAACTAATTTAAACCCTATTTAGTCTTCAGATTAGATTGGGAAATGATCTATCGGGTTTAATCGTTAACAAGTGCAGATATCCAATATTTTCTTAGTTTGAATAATCAAACCCATCGTAAAATTGTATTTCTACCTTTCAATGTGGTTTACTACTTTTGATGATGTGCTTGATTATATGAACTACGAAAGCCTTTAAATTACACGACACTTAAAAGCTTCACGTCGACATTAAAATAAAATCTTACAGGATCAAAAACACCTAAGGAATAGAGCGCTAAAGGATGGGAGAGAGAAAGAAAGAGGGGGAGCAATAACACAGTAATGAAAAATAAAATTGTGTATCCTTTATTCATGGTATGGACCCTATTTATGTTAATGGGCATCATGCAATTACATGTTGTACCCTTAAGGTACATTGATCTGGTGATAGTACTTTTGTCGTACATATATATGATTTGTGGGGCCCATGGATGTGGGAAGGTGGCTAGTAGGTCATGCTACTATCAAGCTAAGCGATAGTAAGGCCAGACGGCTGTTAGTACGGGCATCTGTCAAGCCAGGTGGCTGCTTGTTGAGGGTTCACATAAAGCCAGGCGGCCGCTTGTTGAGGGTTCACATCAACTGCTTTGGGACTAGAGGGTATGTTTCACCTTTTCAGTCAATCTTGGTGGAAGGTGCCAAATTCATCCGGCTGGATCTGGTTTCTTCAATGTGTGATCTACTCCTTATCCGTTTGAGGTGCATCGTCTTCTAGGTGCGCAGGGGGGGCTGGCCGGCTGAGTGTATGGTACTTCGTAATCCTTGGCAGGTCCAGTAGGGTCACATTACCTATTCTGCCATCCTCAAAATGCCTTTGTGATTCGTACTGACACATTTTCGATGTATTTTTTAAAGCAGGGGTTGAGATGGCCGGTTGAATATGAGAAGACGAGTAACAATAACTGGCCGGTCGATTTTTTTTTATGGCCAGTCAAGGATGGCTGGCCCCGACTGGTAGGTCGGGCCTTAGTTACTTAATTGAAGAATCATAAGCCTTCATATTTTCTGTCATACATACTTATTTGTCATTGGTCGGTTAGGATAGTCCTTGGTCGGTCGACCTCATGTCATCTGGTTGGCCTTGAGTTCTTTAACCATAAATTTCAGCTTTTTAATTTGACCTGTAAACGTTTTCGAGATCCGTGTTGATCATTTTTTGGGTGTACAATTAGAAATGATTGTTTTGTTTCTAGTCCCAACATCTTTGATGTCACATCAATATTTTTTGTATTCAAATCAAAATATATTTAAAGAAAATTTGATGGGCATGCGATTGCCATAACTTTACTAGGAAACTAGAATTAAAGTTTAGCAACTCATTCTTGTGAGTTTGTCAAAGGATAGATAGGGATTGAAAGGGGTGTTCCGGCATATGGTCATGTCAGAGTATCAGTGGCATATGAAAGAGAAGACGAGTTCATAATAACATATATAAAAGAGGGGTTAGACATAAATGAGACCGAGGCATCACAAAAATAAAAATCAAATAAATATTTGAATGAAAGTTAAAAGTATGTTTGAAGAAATTTAAATCAATTTGATTTTACATTGTTTCAAATCGTTTCAAATACAATGATGAAATTATGCTATGCAAAACAATATATAGACGGTACATATGGTTGTAGAAATTCCTGCCGTTCTTATATTTTAGTAATTTATTACTAATTAATAGGATTAATCATTTTGCGTTGGGACCCGCACTGAGACTTGTAAAAACCCACGAAGTCCTGCGCAATGATCGCCATTTATACGGAGCTAATTTCCTTGATTGGCGCTTACAAATTAAGAACCATGAAAAAGGGGGAGAGATCAAGATGCGTTTGTAACACGGTATTGTTTGGGGCAGTTTATAAGTGCGGGCGGCATTTTTAAAACGCCATCGTATTGTTTGGTTCGCGCGTTTCACCAGCTTATCTGAAACTGCGTTTGAGTTTTTACACTAAATGCAGGCCGCGGGTCGACCCCAGCGGTTGGCCCGCGGGCCGTGTTTCAGGATAATCAGTTTATCCTGAAACGCACAAGCTGCCCCAAACGGACCCTAAACTCAGACTCATGGCTTCCTAAAAAACGTGGGTTCTTTCTCAAGTTTTGAAATCACACATTCTTCATCTTTTGAAACACGAAATGACATAAATGATATATGAAAATAATTTATATTGAAAATTCCCTTCACCAAACTATTATGGTGGCAAAGTAATATAAATCACAAATATCGCATATGATAATGTTTTAGAGAGAATGCAACTCTAAAGAAAAAGGTAAAACTTAGTGGTATTAACTCAAAAATCACTATTTCCTTTTGATTTTATTTATTCTTTGTTGAAATTTAGAATAATGCGGAATAAAGTGGAATACTACGGAATACTTTCATTGATATGAACAATGATATAAATAACTTTTACAAGAATCCTATAATAGAAAAAATAATAAAAAAAAGAAATGATATGAAAAGAAAGATATATCACCTGATATCTCCAATAATTAATTCATATTAATTATTAGGAGATAATAGGAAATAATATAAATTAGGAAAACAAATAATTCCTAATATATGAAAAGAAAATATCTCCTTATATTAAGGAAAAAATTTATTCCTGATAACTAGGAATAAATTATTTTCTATTATAAGTCTTAACATGAATGACAATAAGTCCTGTAATTTAAATTAGATATTTCAACACTCCCCCTCAATTCAAACATCGTTAAAAACCATATTCAACTTGAATTTGAAAACATCGGTTGCGGTATGCTGACTCGACAGGTAACATTAATTTGCCAACAAGAAATTTCAACAATCCTCAAACCATAAGTGCCGAAGTCGAGAATGTCAAAGCCTAAGAGTGTCGAAGCCTAAGAGTGCCGAAGCCTGAGAGCTCCAAAGCCGAGAATGTCAAAGTCTGAGAGTGTCGAAGCATGAAAATGGCCAAAGCCTGAGAGTGGCCTGGACGAGGGCTAAGCTCAATTGATGATTTTATAAGTCACCGGTTGAGTGATAATTGCATGAAAGCAATAAGAAGACTGCAATAATGCTGCAGAAGAGATGCAGGAAAGCTACAAGAAGGCTGCAGGGAGGTTGCAGGAAAGCTGCAGAGGGCCAACGACAGTGCTCAGTAAAGCTGTAGTGCTCCGAGAAGGCTGCAATAATGCTGCAGGAAAGAACAGTGCTTTCCTTGGGAAGAGCTGTGTAAAATCTGCATGGAAAAATTTGTTGAAATAGATTCGACGGAGAGAAAAGCTGCATGAGGGAGGTCCGACGGCGGGAAAGGCTGCAGAGAGAGAACCGACTGCAGGATTAAGCCCGAAGGTCCAGTCGGCAGCAGATATGTCCGCAGGAAGTGCTGGCGGCAAGAAAAGCAGCATGAGAAAATTTCACCGGCAGGAAGTACTACAAGAGGGAGTTCCAATGACAAGAAAGCCATCAAGGGATAGGTCCCGGTGTAGGTAGGTGCTTCGACTGTCCTAGAAGGAAATTGGGGTGCCGACGGCTTGGTTGAAGGATACTGGGAGGAAACGCAGTGAAATGTTTTTTGGCATTAGAAGATATTTCTATGTTATAATGTTATAATGTTACATATTTCAACATTCTTCATTGAATCTATCTATTTCTTCGAGTTATAATGTTATTTGGCAAAAGAAAACATTTTTAATATCATCTTTCAATCAAATTATAATATACTATTCTTGGACATTTATGTTATAATCATCTGAAATTTTGTTCGCTTCGTAATGACATTTCAAATTAATGTTATTATGATTCTTTAGTTGGATTTATAGCTTGAACAAAATCAAACTTATATACCTAATCAATTTCAGTTACACCTATGAGAATAGAGATTTATCCATCCTCATAGATAAAATTCATGAGTTCTTATTCCCATGATGTTTAAATTCTTATGATATTAATTTTCAAGTATAATTTTCTTTTATTTAGCTTATATGGTCAAGTCCTGTTGGATATTCCCAAGCATGAAAATGCCTAGTACTATGTTTTTTTTTTTAGTATATAACTCATATAAAATTTTAGTTATTAGACTTCTTAAAACTTGATTAATAAATAAACAATATTCTATTACAAGAAATGGACTTAAATCCCTAACACTTGAGTACCCAAGAAAGTTATAATTTATGAATTTCAAGTTTAATTTTTCTTTTATTTGGATGAAATGATCAAACCCTTTTGGCTATTATAAAATATGGCTAATACTAAGCTTATTTTTAATATATAACTCAAATAAAAATTTAGCTATTTCACTTCTTAAAACTTGATTAATGTTATAATCATAGTCAATAATAAGAAATTTCTTATTTTTGAATGAAAAATAAATAATAATTTTAAATTAATTAAAAATCATATTATTAATGAAACATTTAATGATAATTGTTAATTAGTAAAAAAATTATAACAAAATAATTTGTACTAATGGAACAAAAACTAAATACAAGTTGATAGTATTTAAATATTAATTTTATAGTACTCAATCTTTCCCTCTTTATTTTTGCTCTCCTTTCTCTCAAGTTCATTCATCCTTATGCTTAGATGCCAATAGGGGAAGTGAGTAATTTTGAAATCTACTGAAGACTCATTGAAAACATGTCAATGCTTGAATTGTGCACTTGACATCCAAATCTAGAGGTTTAAAGACGCGATAACTACCTTGTTCGTACCATTTCTTGAATTTGCTCTTCCATGTTCAATGACATATTATTTAAAGTTTATGATGGTGGTAGTGTATTTATTAAATTACAATAAGTGATATCACCATATAACCTAAAATTTTCTCATTTCCAATTTAACCTATGTGCATAAATTATATTTAACGGTTGGGAGGAGCATACATTTGTTGATCTTTGACAAGATATGTCTTTCTTCATTCTACTAATTTTAAATGTAAAATTTCTATTATCAGATTATGTAGAAAACACAAATTCATAAGGCTTTAATCTATCTTTCATGAATCTTCATGAGCAACTCAAATACAGAACATTATTTACCCAACTCCTCCTGCAAATGATTTATTTATTTATTTATTTTATCTTCTCTTTTATATATATATATATATANAGGGGCAAAGATAGGTGAGGGGGGCCCACCTCTAGTAACCCCTCTACCTGATATACAACGCACTCCATAAAATTTCCTCGATTTAGATAGATGTATACCCAAAAAATAAGAGAATAAACCAGAAGAAATGACCTTGAAAGAGGCCCATAAAAATCAAAGGAAGTAAAAACTTGACTATAATTAAACATTCCAAATGATAATTTCTGGAGATACGACAAGAAAAGGAACAAATCTAAAATGCTAACGAGAGAATCAACAAAAGACAACTTCTAATCGTAGTGCATGGCACTTCATCAAGACATCCCCAACTACAACTTAAAGGAAGAAAGTGCCTCAAAATAGAGATAACCTGAATTAAGGTCACCGTATGAGAGAATATCCATCAATCAAGATGAGGCATATAAAGCAGATCCCCACTAAAAAACAATAAGCATAAACAACACCAAATGAAAAGAAATATATATATATATCAACATTTCAATGTATTATAGATAAAAATTAAAATATCAATTGAAACTTATATATTAATTTGACAACTTTTTTGAAACTAAATATATAAAAAAAATAGTTTTAATGAATTTCATTAAAAAATATTAGGTAACACAATCTCATTACATAAAATATCATATGTAGTGANTCTGGAGGCACATTTATTACTTTAAAAGTCAAAAGTACAGGGGTGGATGATTGGGTCCCTCAAGAAGACAAAAGCTAAAATAAACACACCCTTAGAATCTCAATCACCAAGTATACAACTTCCTCAAAAGATTCTCCAAGAAACTACATGTATACCCAAAAGAAGAGAAGAAAACTCCAAAAGATATGAAATGTAGCAAAAGACAAATAGAAAAAACCTTAAGCAAAACTGTGAGTAGGAGTCTTTAACCTAGGCAAAAGGATCACCATGTGGTATTCCACCAAACAGTATTATTCTCGAGAAGTAAAAAAAACATCAACATAAGGCTCCATCCAGCTGTCTTCAATTTGCACAAGCTAGATAGCATAGTGAAAGCTCTATGTCCAACATCAAAGTATAGTAAACCTGCAAAGAAGGAGAAGAAACGCAATAACAGAACAACAACATGTGTAGAAATAACCTAGTATTAGTCTGATTCAAATGGGCCTCAAATCCCTGGGATATAACATCAAACAGCTTCAACAAAAGGAATCGAGATAAGTTTATTGAAAACTCAAGCAAGAGGAGGCAAAAGAGCAGAAACATCTTGTTCAACTTATAACCAATTTCAGAGATGTAAAGCATATCATGAAACAACAATCACTGCAAGAAACAAAGTCACTAGCATGGAGGAAAGCAATCATGTCACTAACCTCCTTTTGAATGCGATCTTCACTGTCATATATAGAAACAAGGTCATCTTAGATTCACTCCCTTATTTAATTAGATTTTCATCTTACATGATATGAAACTGTTAAAATTTTTTCTATGTAACTTGTCTCCATATATCAACATTTCAATGTGTTATAGATAAAAATTAAAATATCAATTGAAACTTATATATTAGTTTGACAACTTTTTTTAAACTAAATATAAAAAAGATAGTTTTAATGAATTTCATTAAAAAATATTAGGTAACACAATCTCATTACATAAAATATCATATGTAGTGATTGGTACCAGCTTTTATAACAAACACATTGTCATTTATGTTATTCTATGTACAAAAGCCTTAGATGGTTGATGAGTGGTTGTACACATAGAGACAAAATGCAAAACAAACATATCCATTAAGGGGTTGGAGTAGCTCCACTGGCATACATGATTTGATAGAGTGGCCTTAGATGGTTTGGTCACATCAAATAAGGCATATTTAAGCAACCACTTTTTTTTGTTGAGTGGTGATAAAAGTTGTTTAGACCTAACTAACTTTTATTACTTCATCTAAATATTATTTATAATAATTAGTATAAAAAGCTAAATTATNTTTTTATTTTGTTGAGTAGTGATAAAAGTTATTTAGACCTAACTAACTTTTATTACTTCATCTAAATATTATTTATAATAATTAGTATAAAAAGCTAAATTATAAATAAAATAAAAATTAACATATTATTTTAAATTTTAGAAAGTATAGTTATTAAGGACTGACATATAATAAATTATTCTCATGAACAATGTAATTTTCACAATGTCTTGAGTTATAAGAATCTGATCTTGTTTTTCACATTATGATTAATGTATTGGTTTATATTATTTTTGTACTCCATGATGCCAAGATTTTTTTTGTTACTTTATATTCAATCTCTATGTTCAATAAATTTAAAATTGGATTATTATCACTAAGGAGTTATATAATGCTCATACTTTCAACTTAAAAAAACAAAATAAATTATTTCTTCTTCCTCTTAGTTTTATCTTAGAAATCATAAAACAAATAGTTTATCACTTTGTTTGTTAATGTACTTTGTGAAGTAAACTTGCCCTACTTATAATGTAAGTATGAAGAGATTAAATTTATTTATTTCTCTATTATATCAAACCTCAATAATATTATATTATCTATGTACCCTAGTATTTTAATTATGTAAATAATCAAATCACTCATAATTAAATAATGCTATTTTTTAATTGATTTTTTTATGATATTTTAGTTAAAATATTTTATTTAATAGCTCATAGTATTTATTTTATTTTATTATTATTACTTGCTACATTTTTTTATACATGCTTTTGAAATAATTATTGTTCTCCTTTCACTACAAAATTACATAAGAAACTTAAATAACTTAAATAAATATATTGTTCATATTTTAAAAATTCATTTTAAATCCATACATAATTAATGAGTTACTTCATTATACCATTATCACTTAGATGATGAACCTGCATAATCAACATTATGTTAGTAAATCAAAACATAACATAAAAATATTCACATGCTATGATAAATTTGAATAGTTGGATAACTTAAATATTTAATTATAATTTTANGATAAAATAAAAATTAACATATTATTTTAAATTTTAGAAAGCATAGTTATTAAGGACTGACATATAATAAATTATTCTCATGAACAATGTAATTTTCACAATGTCTTGAGTTATAAGAATCTGATCTTGTTTTTCACATTATGATTAATGTATTGGTTTATATTATTTTTGTACTCCATGATGCCAAGATTTTTTTTGTTACTTTATATTCAATCTCTATGTTCAATAAATTTAAAATTGGATTATTATCAATAAGGAGTTATATAATGCTCATTCTTTCAACTTAAAAAACAAACTAAATTATTTCTTCAACCCTTCCTCTAAGTTTTATCTTAGAAATCATAAAACAATTAGTTTATCACTTTGTTTATCAATGTACTTTGTGAAGTAGACTTGCCCTACTTATAATGTAAGTATGAAGAGATTAAATTTATTTATTTTTCTATTATATCAAACCTCAATAATATTATATTATCTATGTACCCTAGTATTTTAATTATGTAAATAATCAAATCACTCATAACTAAATAATGTTGTTTTTTTAATTGATTTTTTATGATATTTTCGTTAAAGTATTTTATTTAATAGCTCATAGTATTTATTTTATTCTATTACTATTACTTTCTACATTTTTTAATACATGCTTTTGAAATAATTATTGTTCTCCTTTCACTACAGAATTACATAAGAAACTTAATTAACTTAACAAAATATATTGGTCATATTTTAATAATTCATTTTAAATCCATTCATAATTAATGAGTTACTATATTATACCATTATTACTTATATCATGATCCTGCATAATCAACATTATGTCAGTAAATCAAAACTTAACATAAAAATATTCACATGCTATGATAAATTTGAATAGTTGGATAACTTAAATATTTAATTATAATTTTATCGAATTTGCGTTTTTTCTAACGTTGAAGCTTAAATATCTACAAAATCTATATAAAGGTTAAACTTTAAAAACCTAGTTAAAAATAAATGGAAACTTAGGCAAGAGCTTTATTGCAAACTTAGTCTATTTTCAAGGTAAATGAGATTTTTGCATTAAAATAATTATAATAAATAAAATATAATTAAAGAAAATATGAAAAGTGGTTCTAAGTATTCATTATAATCAAGGGCATCTAAAAAAACAAAATTGATATTAAATTAAAATTTTCATTTTTATGTGATTTTTAATTTAAAAATAATAAAAAATAATTTAACAATCACAAAAATATAAAAATACACCAAAGTGTCTCAAATTGTTTCCTGATCACTAGGGACCCTCTAAAATATTGTTCTTAATCTTTCTAAAATAGTTATGTATTTTTAAATGCTAACAATTTATTTTTCTTACTTTTACATTAAAATAATTACAATAAATAAAATAAAAATCACAAAAATGAAAAGTTTATTTTTTTGAACTCATAGAGACTAAAGAAAAATATAAAAAATTAATTTTTGAAATTAAATTATATTTTCCATTTACTTAATCACTAAAATCAATAAATAATTATAATAATTCAAAAAATCATCAAATTTGGTCCAAGTAGTCCTTTGACCTAGGCGAACCTCCAATAATTTCCCATGAACAGAAACTTTACTTTGATTAATTAAATAAATTAACATGGAAAATCCTTATTTTTTAGTATAAATAATTATAAAAAATAAATATAAATCATAATTTCTCCTCTGATATTTTAATTGTTCCATGAGTGGGGTACCATAAAAATTTCAAAGTCATTTGAGTTGTATTTGATGAGTTAATATGTGGCGAGCCATAAGGGAAAAATGATAATTTTGGGATTTTGAGGCCCTAATTTAATTTTAGGATTAATCAAAGCGAAATTGGTAATATTGATCCTAATAAAATCTTTTGGATATTTGAATTATAGGGGTTAAGAGGTAGAAACCAACTTCCCACTTTTTCACCAAAATTGTAATTTCTCTAAAATTTTTTTTGACTTAGAACTCATTTTAACTGCAAGAACCTAAAGTAGTGGGCTTGAGATTAGTAAGATAATAACTTCCTCATTTGAAGCCCTCTTGATTGGCTGTTAAGCATAATTCTTTCAATAAAAATTAAATTCATTTAATCTAACATTTTGATTATTGCAAACTTACCCTAAAAATGGATTTAAGGGCTTAGTAGTGAGCTAGGCTTGATATTTGAAATTGTTTAATGAGGATTAAGAAAGAGGGACATCATTTATTACTGAGCACTCTTAAACACTACAAGCCCAATTTTAATTATGGGTCTAAGATCTTTAATGACTGGAGCTTGCCCTCAAGGGCACCAACTCACATAACTCTTAAATAAAACATCAAGTGAATGACCGAGTACCCCACACTTGAGATAATTAAAAATATTAAGGTTCATTGAGCACATAATAAATTAAATCAATGAATTTAAACTTAGCTTCACATGATTAATTGATCAATATAATAAGTTCAAATGAACTTGAAATGGTTCAAAGGGTTCTAAAAGTTGTTTAGACTTATGCCCCGAACACTTTTGAGATCTTTTGGATATTTTGTAGGATAACTATACTTATTATTCTTTGCTCAAGAAAATTATTCATTAAAACTTTTAGGTACCCACCAATTTATTGACACATCAAAAATATGTTACATTTCTTATATGTATTTTTACTCATATTTGGTGATATTGCACTTTAAAGGAAGATATTTTTCATGTTTTGTTGCAGGTATGATGATTTTAAATATTTGGAGCCAAAGGAAGCAAAAAACATGAATTTGGAGCAAAAAGAGACAAAGTGGCAAAAATTCCTACTGGCACCGACGACGCCACAATGGGCACTAACGGTGCCCATTTCCAAAGAGTATGCGATGATTTGAATAATTGAAGGTCGGCGGCGCCCGAAGCCGACTTATGCCTAAATTCAATGTATTTGGACGAATTTTGAAAGGGTGCTTGGAAAATCTCTTGGGGAATTCATTCTAAACTAATTTAAACTGCTTTTGGTGCCCGAATTTGGCGGTGTGAGTGTAAAAGAGAGTGTTTCATCTTGTTTGGAGAGTGTGGAGGAGTTAGGGTTTGTGTTGGATTCCTCTCTAAGGAGTGTAGGAGGAGAAGGAAAGTGAGAGATTTCTTCTCCCTTATTCATCTAAAGAAGGAATTGTGTGGAGTTGTCAAGAGAGAAGAAAATTCAAGGAACTTGAAGGGATTTGCTTGGGGAAGAAGTTGAGATAAGTTGTATTTACTTCTTATGATTGTATGACATTGCTTTTAAATATAAAATCTTTGTTTTATCGTAACTTCCTCATGAGTTCTGAGTAGATTTATTGTCTTTCTCCTTACAATGAAATGTGGTGATGTGATGATTTAGATAGGTTGTGCCGAATTCATACTGAAATGTTGTGATGATTTTACACTTAGTGCTTCATTTATTTTTTGATTTGGCCAATTGAATTGTTAAGATTTGTTGTGAATCATATGATCCAAAAGGGCTATGTATTCTATCACATTCAAATCCCATGGATGGTAAAGCTCATGGGGGTTGAATGCAAATAAATAGGAAAATATATTTTATTGGGCATAGAATTGGAGATTTTAGAGTGACAGGCTAAAATCCCCAATTTGGTCCTAGTGTTTGTAAACAAAAGCAAGAGCTAGCCTTCAGGGGACGGAAAGTGGGAGCTTGTCGACACTATTTTTTGGTACTGGAGTTGCCCGTTGGAATCTGTCGGTCACCGGAATCGGAATCTCGTTGCCCGCTTCGGAAAGACATTTAATTTACCTATATATATATATATATANACAATGAATAAGACTAAACCAGGAACTATTTTATATAGGATAGATAATGCTTCCATCAATTCATTATAATATTTCTTTTTTAACTACTTATTTCATAATTGGGTTCATTCTTTCTTAAGGATATGACTAAGTTTTTTGTTTATCTTCCAACAGAAACCTATGTATACATATAGAAAGACTAATCACCTTATATCTACTAAGGTCCATTTGAATGCTTTCTTATAATTCCTCGTAATATTTGTTAATTTCTCCTATTACAAATAAGTGAAATCAGAGGATATGATAAATAGTAATGTAGAACACCTCCCCATGTAAGCATACTTTAGGTATTTGAGAAGCACCTTCAACTCAACTTTAGGGGGTTCCTTAATAGAAAGAATAAGAGATTTACTATTTTATATTAAATCTAGAATTTTAAACATCTATAAAACATTTTTTGAATGAAGACTAATCAATAAAGTTGATTCATCCCTAGAGTTTATGAAATTCTCCTCATCCAAATCTTGTTCCATTGATTTAACTTC
Organism: Phalaenopsis hybrid cultivar; assembly: GCA_002079205.1. Classification (NCBI taxonomy): domain Eukaryota; kingdom Viridiplantae; phylum Streptophyta; class Magnoliopsida; order Asparagales; family Orchidaceae; genus Phalaenopsis; species Phalaenopsis hybrid cultivar. The sequence continues at coordinate 307,837 of JXCR01146482.1, forward strand.
ATAACTTTCTCAGAAATGACTACTACACAAATTATCATGTAAATCCCTTTGAAACATGCATCTTCATTTCTTTCAGAAGGGCACTTCATAAAATTTTAATACATTAAAAGTGGTTTTCTGATTGTTTATCAACTTTAGTTAATTTTCCTTTTTATACATCAATCATAGCTCGGCCAGTGGCTAAGAAATGTCTTCCAAATTCAATATAATTTTTTTTATCTTCCTCCATATCTAAGATAGTGAAATTAATAGGTTAGATACATTTATCCACCTTAACTAAAGCATCCTCTATATCCCCTTTAAGATAAGTGTTTGATCGATCACCAAGCTGAAGGGTTACAGTGGTAGGAGATACCTCTCCTAATTCTATCCTTCTGAAGATAGACAGTGACATAAAATTTATACTGGCTCCTAAGTCACATAAATCTTTTCCATAAAATCTTTCTCCAATTGCACAAGGGATAGTAATGCTCTCAGGATCTTGAACCTTTTGAGGAAGCTTCTTCTAAATGATAGCACTGCATTCCTCACTAAGTGGAAATGTCTCATAATCACCAAACTTCATCTTCTTATTAAGAATGTTTTTCTTGAACTTTACATAACTGGTCATTTACTCTAAAGCCTCAACAAAAAGAATATTAATAGTCAGCTTCTTAAATATTTCCAAAGATCTTGAAAGTTGTTGATCCAATTTTATTTCTACAGTCTTTGAGAAAATTAAGGCGGTGGTTTCTCTAAGTTAGTCTTAGTTGGTGAGACTATTTTTTTTAAGTCTTTGGATATATTTTCCATAGTTTTTCAGGCTCCATGTTTTATTTCTCCAACTCAAGCTTTTTTTTAACTACCTCCTCCAACTCTCTTCCACTCCTTAACTTAATAGCTTTAACGTGCTCACTATTCTCCTCATTAGAATTAATCTCAGTGTTACTAGGAAGAGTTTCTTGAGGTTGATTGCTAAGTGAGTTAACAGTTTTTCTAAACTGATTCCTTATCTTGCTTATAGCTACACCTTAAATTTGCAATTGGCTCCCCATTTGCAAAAGAAGTTTCTCCCAAGAAAACATCTTGGGTTAGTTCCGGTGGAGCAGTTAAAAAAAGAAGAAGAAAATTTTTGGAAGTCAAGGATAAAGCATAGAAGTGCAGGAAAGTAAAGGATAGATCTAGTTATTTAATTTTTCTACAATTTTTTAAGATATCTGAGTGAAATTGTAATGGTTTAACGTAACAATGCAAGGAGGACTTAGAGATCACTTGGGAAGGAGTGTTCACTTTTCTAAGGTGGAAAGATAAGTGTTTTAATTTATATTATCATGTACTAGTTTAAATTCAGCTTGTATGACTTTGCTTTATTATAAAATGATGAATTATCATGCTTACTTCATGCATTGTGAGTAGGTCACTTGTTCTTTCCTCTTGTAATGAATTGGAAATAAGTGTAAGTAGGTGGATACATTTAGATTGAATTATCAATTATTATTGTGATGATTTTTACTTCATGTTTTTTTTTTACATATTGATCTAACCATTTGGTATGTTAAAATCTTTTGTGAATCCATATAGCTCCGGGAGGGTTATGATATTAACAACTAGTAGAACCTATATTGCTCTATAGGGTGAAGGTAAAGTAATTCGTAGATCAGTGCAAATATATAGGGAGATAAATTTAATGGGGTAACATGTAGGTTTTTAGGGTGACAAGCAGAAACACTTACCTAGTTAAACCTAACTTTCTCTATGCATTCGAAAGAGGGTAAAAAGGATGAATGCTCCTATTTGTCAATAATTTCAATATAAATTCTAAGTGTTCCACTCCTACACAAATTACTTTTTTCATTGCAAGGGGAGGGTTTTATTCATAGCTTGATTTCTCTTAACTTCTTTAATTTTAGTAAAATTAGTTTTATAGTAAATTAATAGGATTAGTGATAATTTAGTAGAATTCACTAGTACAACCTAAATCAAACTTACTTCCAGGCTAAGGCTCTTTATATTAAATTATAAATTTTCTTAAGTCTAAAAAATTATTAGTCTTCCTTGTGGAATCGGTACTCTCGACTAAAGAAAATCTAGTATTACTTGAATGATACCTGCACTTGCGTAAAATACCTAGTTTGTAGCATTAACTTGTAGAGAAACTTTAATTATAAAATTTATAAACCATGTTTTAGAATTATTATATTTCATCCCTAAATCACTGGGTATATGGAAGGTTGCTCAGAACTCGGCAACCCTAGAATGATGGAAAACCATTGGTAGCTTGATCGAGTTATCTCAAACAAAATATAAATAAATAACACATTAATGATAAAAAATAGGTGCATTCACCTCTCTCACACTAAAAAGAAGCACTCTGACTTTGTTTTACAGGGTTGATAAAGAAAAAATCCAAAATATTGACTTAGATTTGCTTACATGTTATTAGGGAGGTGCTAACTCTTATTTGTATAGCTGTTATATAAAAATAAGTTGTTATAGTAACCTAGGATCATTCCATTGAGTCTACTTTTCTTTTATAGTGTTAGATACTGTTATGGTGATTTAACTATAAATATCTAAACAATCCAAAAGAAGATGAAACCCGAAGTGAAGGATGAATCTCAACTAAACCATCAACGATAGTTTGGATAATGTTAGTTAATAAGTTTGACACAAGTTAGGGTTAGTACCCATACCGTTAGTTTGTCTAAATTCATTTGATAGGCCTGCCCAAATTATAGGCAGATATCTATATTTCTACCTTCTACTAGGATCATCAGGGGGCTCACCTAAGGACTAAACCTTCTACCCCAAACTAAATAACATCAACTTAAATTTTCAAAATAGAACTCATTACCAAAACTAAACCACATAAATCACTGCATTCACAGTCATAGAAACAACATATAATTAAACAACCTCGAGTGACACCAAATAAAACTTAGTAGAGTCTCCTTTTCTATTTAGGAATATGAAAGATAACATGAACCGTAGGTATATACATAATATATTTCTTCTATTTCTTATCTTCGGGATGTCACTCATTGAATGAAAATGGGTGGTTTAACCCGCGAGAACTATTATCTTATAGAATGAGTTCTACCTATGCATAACGATTGGCTTTTTATAAGTTCTTCCATGAATTCATCATCAACAACTTTCATAACCCATTACATGGTTTGCTTCATTGCACTCGGTACTAATTAAAACTAAACAATTGAGTTTGCTGAAGCATAAATAATTTAAATTTAAAATTTTAAAATATGTTCACATTAGTCTTAAGACATTATGCATTCCATACAAACTAAGGCAGCTCGATTTATAATCAAGTCGTAAGGCCTACTACTCTCATTGAATAAAAACCTACTGTATCATGCATCATTAAGACCTACCATGCATGGTTTTAAATGCAATTAGATGGTTTAGATGGCAACCCTTTCCAGGTAGGATTATAAGTCCATTGCATTCCATGTTTTCCATTCTTCTAGGTTAGGGTTGAGAAGTTTCACTTCGCTCAAAGAACTTTACCATAGAATTCTGAGATAGTTTGTCTAGTTTTGATATAAATCCTCACCTTTAGGCTCCTAAATGATTGTATACCATGCAGTATAAGTCCTTAAATTCTAATAAAACATTATGATGGGATATTAATTTTTTTTTCAAAAATGACAGGTGCCAAACAATAGGATAGTCGAGGATACTACGGAGGTTTCATTGGTATCTTCAATTGCCCCTTATTTTTTCCTTTTTTGGCTTCCACTAACAACTATTCAACTTTTGAGCCTTCCCCATTTGGATGTCCAATGTCTAATAGTGGAAGCCTAAACCTAGAAACTTCTAGAAGATAAAACTATAGCCTTAATCTAGCATTTTCATAAACAATTTTATTTGCTTAAGATATAATTAACTATGAGGGCTTGCCCTTATAGAAAGAAGAAGACCCTAGAACTAATTTAAACCCTATTTACTCTTCAAATTAGATTGAGGAAATTATCTATCGAGTTTAATCATTGACAAGTGTAGATATCCAATATTTTCTTAGTTTGAATAATCAAACCCATCGTAAAATTGTATTTTTACCTTTCAATGTGGTACTACTTTTGATGATGTGCTTGTTTATATGAACTACCAAAGCCTTTAAATTACACAACACTCAAAAGCTTCATGTTGGCGTTAAAATAAAATCTGACAGGATCAACAACACCTAAGGAATAAAGCACTAAAGGATGGGAGAGAACAAGAAAGAAGGTGAGCAGTAACATAGTAATGAAAAATAAAATTGTGTATCCTTTTTTCATGGTATAGACCCCCTATTTATATTAATGGGTCATCATACAATTACTTGTTGTACCCTTAAGGTACATAGATACGTTGATAGTACTTTAGTCGTACATACATATGATTTGTGGGGCCCATGGATGTGGGCATGCGGCCAGTAGGTCAGGCTACTATCAAGCCAAGCGGTAGTAAGGTCGGACGACTGTGAGTACGAGAATCTGTCAAGCCAGGCGACCACTTGTTGAGGGTTCACATCAAGCCAAGAGGCCAGTTATTGAGGGTTCACATCAACTGCTTTGGAACTAGAGAGTATATTTCACCTTTTCAGTCTGGTTCGATGGGTTCTTTAATGTGTGATCTACTCCTTATTCATTTGAGGGGCACCATCTTCTAGGTGCGCAGGGGGGCATGCCAACTGAGCCCATGGTACTTCGTAATCCTTGGCAAGTCCCGTAGGGCCACATTACCTATTTTGCCATCCTCGAAATGCCTTTATGGTTCGTATTGACATATTTTCGTTGTATTTTTTAAAGCAGGGGTTGAGATGGTCGGTTGAATCTGAGAAGACGACTAACAATAATTGGCGGGTCGATTTTTTTTTTTATTGTCGGTCAAGGATGGTCGGCCCCGACTGGCAGGTCGATTTAGTTAATTGATTGAAGAATCATAAGCTCTCATATTTTTTGTCATACATACTTATCTATCATTGGTCGGCCAGGATAGTCCTTGGTCGGTCGACCTCATGTCATCTGGTTGGCCTTGAGTTCTTTAACCGTAAATTTTAGCTTTTGATTTGATCTGTAAACATTTTCGAGATCTGTGTTGATCATTTTCTTGGTGTACAATTAGAAATGACTGTTTTGTTTCTAGTCCCAACATCTTTGATGTCACGTCAATATTTTTTGTATTCAAATCAAAATATATTTATAGAAAATTTGATACATGGGCACGCGATTGCCATAATTTTAATAGGAAACTAGAATCAAAGTTTAGCAACTCATTCTTGTGAGTTTGTCAAAGGATAGATAGGGATTGAAAGGGGTGTTCCGGCATATGGTCATGTCAGAGTATCAGTGGCATATGAAAGAGAAGACGAGTTCATATTAACATATATAAAAGTGGGGTTAGACATAAATGAGGCCGAGATATCACAAAAATAAAAATCAAATAAATGTTTGAATGAAAGTTAAAAGTATGTTTGAAGAAATTTAAATCAAGCTGATTTTACATTGCTTCAAACCGTTTCAAATACAATGATGAAATTATGCTATGCAAAACAATATATAGCGGGTACATGTGGTTGTAGAAATTCCTGCCGTTCTTATATTTTAGTAATTTATTACTAATTAATAGGATTAATCATTTTGCGTTGGGACCCCGCACTCAGACTTGTAAAACCCACGTTGTCCTGCGCAATGATCACCATTAATACGGAGCTAATTTCCTTGATTGGCGCTTACAGATTAAGCAACTTGAAAAAGGGGGAGAGCTCAAGATGCGTTTGTAACACGGTTCAAAATCAGGCTTATGGCTTTCTCAAAGACGTGGGTTCTTTCTCAAGTCTTGAAATCACACATTTTTCATCTTTTGAAACACGAAATGACCTAAATGATGTATGAAGCAATAAATAATTTATATTGAAAATTCCCTTCACCAAACTATTATGGTGGCAAAGTAATATAAATCACAAATAGCATTGAGTTATTCGCATATGATAATGTTTTCGAGAGAATGCAACTCTAAAGAAAAAGGTAAAACTTAGTGGTGGATATCTCAAAAATCACCATTTCCCTTTGATTTTCTTTATTCTTTGTTGAAATTTAAAATAATACGGAATAAAGTGAAATACTTCGAAATACTTTCATTGATATGAATAGTGATATAAATAATTTTTATAAGAATCCTATAATGGAAAAAATAATAAAAAAAATGATATGAAAGGAAAAATATATCACCTGATATCTCCAATAATTAATTCATATCAATTATTAGGAGATAATAAGAAATAATATAATTTAGAAAAACAAATAATTTCTAATATATGAAAAAAAAATATCTCCTTATATTAAGGAAACAATTTATTCCTTATAACTAGGAATAAATTATTTCCTATTATAAGTCTTAACATGAAAGACAATAAATCATATAATTTAAATTAGATATTTCAACACTTCCCCTCAAGTTAAAAATCGTTGAAAACCATATTCAACTTGAATTTGAAAACATCGGTTGCGGTATGCTAACTGGACAGGTAGCATTAATTTGCCAACAAGAAATTTCAACAATCTTCAAATCATAAGTACCGAAGCCGAAGGTTCCTAAGCCGAGAACGCCAAAGCCTATGAGTGTCGAAGCCTGAGAGTGCTGAAACCTGAGAGCTTCGAAGCCGAGAATGCCGAAACCTGAGAGTGCCGAAGCATGAAATTGGTCGAAGCCTGAGAGTGTCCTGGACAAGGGCTAAGCTCAATTGAAGAATTTATAAATCACCGGTTGACTGATAATTGCATGAAAGCAACAAGAAGACTGTAATAATGCTGCAGGAGATATGCAGGAAAGCTGCAAGAAGGCTACAGAGAGGTTGCAGGAAAGCTGCAGAGGGCTAACGATAGTGCTCTGAAAAGCTGCAGTGCTCGGAGAAGGCTGCAATAATGCTGCAGGGAAGAGCAGTGCTTTCCTTGGGAAGAGCAGGCCGAAATCTGCAGGAAAAATTTGTTGAAATAGATCCGACGGCGAGTAAAGCTGCATGAGGGTCCGACGGCGGAAAAGGCTGCAGAGAGAGAACCGGTTGCAGGAGTAAGTCCGAAGGTCCAGTCGGCAGCAGATATGTCTGCAGGAAGTTATGGCGGCATGAAAGGCCGCAGGAGGGGTTTTCACCTGCAGGAAATACTACAAGAGGGAGTTCCAGTGGTAGGAGAGCCATCAAGGGATAGGTCTCGTTGTAGATAGGTGCTTTGACAATCCTGGAAGGAAATCGGGGGTGTCGACGACTCGATTGAAGGATACCGGGAGAAAACACAGTGAAATGTTTCTGCTGAAGATAGATCCGCAGAATACACAGCTGTGTGCTACGATTTTGACGAACTGGAGACGAGATCTCACGGCCTGCATCAGAACGAGATTCAACCACACAATGATGACGTAGCTGAGTAGCAAACATGTTGTCATGTGGCACATATTTAGGAAGATAGGAAACTTGTAGTTGTAAGTGCTCAACAAATACTTGTTCAGAAGAAGCACGCCAAAGTTGGACAAGTATCACGGGATCACCAACCCCATCGTGAACAAGCAATCGTGGAAGAGAAGCTGGAACTATGACCGGGAAGGTTATCCTACTGGCGCTGGTAGTCGACGGCTGCTTGTTCATCGACGGAGATGCCGTTATGGGTGAAGTTGATGCGCTCGCAGCAAGTCTTGACGAAATCGCTGTAAAGCAGCGTTGCAAGTGGTCTGGAGAAAAAATTGTTATTCCTCTCCCTTCGTGCACAGAGTTGGCAGGAAGGGAGTCCGCCAATCCTCAAAAGAGGGTAGATTGCTAGAGTACGAAACTAGGCACTGATACCATGTTGAAATTTAGAATAATGCTGAATAAAGTGAAATACTATGGAATACTTTCATTGATATGGACAGAGGTATAAATAACCCTTGCAAGAATCTTATAATAGGAAAAAATAATAAAAAAAAAATGATATGAAAGGGAAGATATATGACCTGATATCTCTAATAATTAATTCATATTAATCATTAGGAGTAATAGGAAATAATATAAATTAGGAAAACAAATAATTCCTAATATATGAAAAAAATATCTCCATATATTAAGGAAGTAATTTATTCCTCATAAATACCAATAAATTATTTCCTATTATAAGTTTTAACATGAAAGGCAATAAATCTTGTAATTTAAATTAGATATTTCAACATTCTTCATTGAATCTATCTATTTTTTCGAGTTATAATGTTATTTGGCATAAAAAAACATTTTTAAGATAATCTTTCAATCAAATTATAAATTACTATTCTTGGACAATTATGTTATAATCATCTGAAATTTTGTTCGCTTTGTAATGAAAATTCAAATTAATGTTATTATGATTCTTTGGTTGGATATATAGCTTGAACAAAATTTATACCTAATCAATTTCAGTTACAGCTTATGAGAATAGAGATTTATCCATCCTCACAGATAAAATTCATGAGTTCTTATTCCCATGATGTTTAAATCCTTATGATATTAATTTTGAAGTATAATTTTCTTTTATTTAGCTTATATGCTCAAGTCCTGTTGGATATTATCAAGCATGAAAATGCCTAGTACTATGTTTTTTTTTTAGTATATAAATCATATGAAATATCGTTATTACACTTCTTAAAACTTGATTAACAAATAAGCGATAGTCTATTTCAAGAAATGGACTTAAATCCCTAACACTTGAGTACCTATGAAAGTTATAATTTATAATTTTCATGTTTAATTTTTCTTTTATTTGGACGAAATGGCCAAACCCTTTTGGCTATTATAAAATATGCCTAATACTAAGCTTATTTTTAATATATAACTCAAATAAAATTTTAGCTATTTCACTTCTTAATACTTGATTAATTTTATAATCATAGTCAATAATAAGAAATTTCTTATTTGTGAATAAAAAATAAATAATAAATTAATATTAATTAAAAATCATATTATTAAAGAAACATTTAATGATAATTGCCAATTAGTAAAAAAATTATAAAAAAAAATTTGTACTAATGGAACAATAGCTAAATACAAGTTTATAGTATTTAAATAATAACTTCATAGTACTCAATCTTTCCCTCTTTATTTTTGCTCTCTTTTCTCTCAAGCTCATTCATCCTTATGCTTAGATGCCAATAGTGGAAGTGAGTAATTTTGAAATCTACCGAAGACTCATTGAAAACATGTCAATGCTTGAATATGTAGTTGACATCCAATTCTAAAGCTTTTAAGACGCGATAACTACCTTGTTCGTACCATTTCTTGAATTTGCTCTTCCATGTTCAATGACATATTATTCAAAGTTTATGATGGTGGTAGTGTATTTATTAAATTACTATAAGTGATATCACCATATAACCTAAAATTTTCTCATTTCCAATTTAACCTATGTGCATAAATTATATTAAAGGGTTGGGAGAAGCATACTTTTGTAGATCTTCGACAAGATATGTCTTTCTTCATTCTACTTATTTAAAAATTAAAATTTATATTATCAAATTATGTAGAAAACACAAATAATATAAAAAATATATAAATTCATTTAAATTGTACATAGCCCTCAAGTTTTTAAATGAATCCATAAGGCGTTAATCTAACTTTGATGAATCTTCATGAGCAACTCAAATAGAGAACATTCTTTACCCAACTCCTCCTGCAAATGTTTTATTTATTTATTTATTTTAGCTTCTCTTATATATATATATAATAATGGAAAAAATAATAAAAAAANTATATATATATATATATATTGGAACCACACAGGAAAATGTATTAATCAAAACAAAGGGACAAAGATAGGTGAGAGGGGCCCAACACTAGTAACCCCTCTACCTGGTTACAACGCACTCCATAAAATTTCCTCGATTTAGATAGATGTGTGCCCAAAAATTAAGAGAATAAACCAAAATAAATGACCTTGAAAGAGGCCCATAAAAATCAGAGGAAGTAAAAACTTGACTATAATTAAACATTCCAAATGATAAATTTTGAAGATATGACAAGAAAAGGAACAAATCCAAAATGCTAACGAGAGAATCAACAAAAGACAACTTCTAATTGTAGTGCTTGACACTTCATCAAGACATCCCCAACTACAACTTAAAGGAAGAAAGTGCCTCAAAATAGAGATAGCCCAAATTAAGATCACCATATGAGAGAATATCCAACAATCAGGATGAGGCATATAAAGCAGATCCCCACTAAAAAACAGTAAGCATAAACAACACCAAATGAAAAGAATACATACATATATATATATATATATATATATATATATATATATATATATATATATATATATA
>JXCR01146482.1:318208-345223 GCA_002079205.1 Phalaenopsis hybrid cultivar
ATATATATATATATATATATTAAAGAAGTCTGGAGGCACTTTTATTACTTTAAAAGTCAAAAGTACAAGGGTAGATGATTGGGTCCCCCAAGAAGGCAAAAGCTAAAATAAACACACCCTTAGAATCTCAATCACCCGATATACAACTCCCTCAAAAGATTCTCCAAGAAACTACATGTATACCCAAAAGAAGAGAATAAAACTCCAAAAGTTATGAAGTGTAGCAAAAGACAAATAGAAAAATACTCAAGTAAAATTGTGAGTAGGATACTTTAACCTAGGAAAAAGGATCACCATGTGGTATTCCACCAAACAGTACTATTCTCGAGAAGTAAAAAAACATTAACATAAGGCTTCATCCAACTGTCTTCAATTTGCACAAGCTAGCTCTATGTCCAACATCAAAGTATAGTAAACCTGCAAAGAAGGAGAAGAAACGCAACAACAGAACAACAACATGTGTAGAAATAACCTACTATTAGTCTGATTCAAATAGGCCTCAAATCCCTGGGATATAACATCAAACAACTTCAACAAAAGGATCCAAAATAAGTTTATTAATAACTCAAGCAAAAGGAGGAAAAAGAGCAGACATCTTGTTCAACTTATAACCAATTTCAGAGATGTCAAGCATACATGAAACAACAATCACTACAAGAAACAAAGTCACTAGCATGGAGGAAAGCAATCATGTCACTAACCTCCTTCTGAATGTGATCTTCATTGTCATATATTGAAACAAGGTCATCTTAGATTCACTCCCTTATTCAATTATATTTTTATCTTGTATGATATGAAATTGTAAAAATTTTTCTATCTAGCTTGTCTCCATATATCAACATTTCAATGTATTATAGATAAAAATTAAAATATCAATTGAAACTTATATATTAGTTTGATAACTTTTTTGAAACTAAATATACAAAAATAGTTTTAATGAATTTCTTTAAAAAATATTAGGTAACACAATCTCATTAAAGAAAATAACATATGTAGTGATTGGTACCAGCTTTTATAACAAACACATTGTCATTTATGTTATTCTATATACAAAAGCCTTGGATGGTTGATGAGTGGTTGTACAAATTGAGATAAAATGCAAAACAAACATATCCATTAAGGGGTTGGACTAGCTCCACTGGCATACAGGATTATATAGAGTGGCCTTAGATGGTTTGGTCACATCAAATAAGGCATATTTAACCAACCACTTTTTTTTTTTTTGTTGAGTACTGATAAAAGCTGTTTAGAACTAACTAAATTTTATTACTTCATCTAAAAATTATTTATAATAAATAGTATAAAAAGCTAAATTGTAAATACAATAAAAATTAATATATTGTTTTAAATTTTAGAAAGCATAGTTATTAAGGACTGACATATAATAAATTATTCTCATGAACAATGTAATTTTCACAATGTCTTGTGTTATTAGAATCTGATTATTTTTTCACACTATGATTAATGTATTGGTTTATATTATTTTTGTAGTCCATGATGCCAAGATTTTTTTTATTACTTTATCTTCAATCTCTATATTCAATAAATTTAAAATTGGATTGTTATCAATAATGAGTTATATAATGCTCATACTTACAACTTAAAAAAACAAACTAAATTATTTCTTCAGCCCTTCCTCTTAGTTTTATCTTAGAAATCATAAAACAATTAGTTTATCACTTTGTTTATCAATGTACTTTTTAAAGTAAACTTGCCCTACTTATAATGTAAGTATGAAGAGATTAAATTTATTTATTTCTCTATATATCAAACCTCAATAATATTATATTATCTATGTACCCTAGTATTTTAATTATCTAAATAATCAAATCACTCATAATTAAATAATGTTGCTTTCCTAATTGATTTTTTTATGAAATTTTAGTTAAAGTATTTTATTTAATAGCTCACAGTATTTATTTTATTTTATTATTATTACTTGCTACATTTTTTTAGACATGCTTTTCAAATAATTATTGTTCTCCTTTCACTACAGAATTACATAAGAAACTTAAATAACTTAACAAAATATATTGGTCAGATTTTAATAATTCATTTTAAATCCATACATAATTAAGAAGTTACTTCATTATACCATTATTACTTAGATCATAAACCTGAATAATCTCCATTATGTCAGTAAATCAAAACATAACATAAAAATATTCACATGTTATCATAAATTTAAATATTTAATTAAAATTTTATCGAATTTGTGTTTTTTATAACGTTGAAGCCTAAATATCTACAAAATCTGTATAAAGGTTAAACTTTTAAAACCTAGTTAAGAACATATGGAAACTTAGGCAAGAGCTTTATCGCAAACTTAGTCTATTTTTAGGGTAAATGAGATTTTTTGTATTAAAATAATTATAATAAACAAAATAAAATTAAAGAAATTACGAAAAGTAGTTCTAAGTAATCCTTATGATCAGGGGCATCTAAAAAAACAAAATTGATATTAAAATAAAATTTTCATTTTTATGTGATTTTTAATTTAAAAATAAAAAATAATTTAAAAATCACAAAAATATAAAAATGCACCAAAGTGTCTTAAATTGTTTCCTGATCACGAGGGACCCTTTAAAATATTTTTCCTAATCTTTCCAAAATAGTTATGTATTTTTAAATGCTAACAATTTATTTTTCTTACTTTTGCATTAAAATAATTACAATAAATAAAATAAAATTCAAAAAAATGAAAAGTTTATTTTTCTGAACTCATAGAGACTAAAGAAAAATATAAAAATTAATTTTTGAAATTAAATTATATTTTCCATTTAATTAATTACTAAAATCAATAAATAATTATAATAACTAAAAAATAATTCAAAAAATCATCAAATTTTGTCCAAGTAGTCCTCTGACCTAGGAGAACCTCCAATAATTTCCCACGAACAGAAACTTTACTTTGATTAATTAAATAAATTAACACGGAAAATCCCTATTTTTGAGTAAAAATAATTATAAAAATTAAATAAAAACCATAATTTCTCTCTGATATTTTAATTGACCCATGAGTGGGGTACCATAAAAATTTCAAAGTCATTTGAGTTGTATTTGATGAGTTATGAAGCGAAGAGCCATAAAGGAAAAATGATAATTTTGGGATTTTGAGGCCCTGATTAAATTTTAAGATTATTCAAAGCGTAAATTGGTAATATTGATATTAATAAGCTCTTTTGGATATTTGAAAAATAGGGGTTAAGAGGTGGAAACCAACTTGCCACTTTTTAACTAAAATTGTAATTTCTCAAAATTATTTTGACTTAGAACTCAATTTAACTGCAAGATCCTAAGGTAGTGGGCTTGAGATTAGTAAGATAATAACTTCCTCATTTGAAGCCCTCTTAATTGGATGTTAAGCATAATTCTTTCAAAAAAAAATAAATTCATTTAATGTAACATTCTAATTATCGCAAACTTACCCTAAAAATGGATTTAAGGGCTTAGTAGTGAGCTAGGCTTGATATTTAAAATTATTTAATGAGGATTAGAAAGGAGGGACATCATTAATTAATGAACACTTTTAAACACTACAAGCCCAATTTTAACTATGGTTCTAAGATCGGACACCCATTTCCAAAGAGTATGCGATGATTCGAATAATAAAGCTCTGGCGGCGCCCGAAGTCGACTTATGCCTAAATTCAATGTATTTGGATGAATTTTGAAGTGTTGCTTTGGAAATCTCTTGGGGAATTCATTCTAAACAAATTTAAATAGCTATTGGTGCCCAAATTTGGTGGTGTGAGTGTAGAAGAGAGTGTTTCATCTTGTTTGGAGAGTGTGGGAGAGTTAGGGTTTGTGTTGGATTCCTCTCTAAGGAGTCTAGGAGGAGAAGGAAAGTGAGAGATTGCTTCTTCATTATTCATCTAAAGAAGGAATTGTGTGGAGTTATTAAAAGAGAAGAAAATTCAAGGAACTTCAAGGGACTTGCTTGGGGAAGAACTTGAGATAAGTTGTATTTACTTCCTATGGTTGTATGACGTTGCTTTTAAATATAAAATTCTTGTTTTTTTGTATCTTCCTCATGAGTTCTGAGTAGATTTATTCATCTTTCTCCTTGCAATAAGATGTGGTGATGTGATGATTTAGATTGGTTGTGCCGAATTCATGCCGAAATGTTGTGATGATTTTACACTTAGTGCTTCATTTATTTTCAATTTGGTCAATTGAATTGTTAAGATTTGTTGTGAAACATATGATCCAAAAGGGCCATGTATTCTACAACAACAGTGAAGATCACATTCAAATCTCATAGATGGCAAAGCTCGTGGGGGTTGAATGCAAATAAATAGGGAAATATATTTTATTGGGCGTAGGATTGGAGATTTTATAGTGACAGACTAAAATCCTCAATTTGGTCATAGTGTTTGTAAACTAAAGCAAGAGCTAGCCTTCAGGGGACGGGAAGTGGGAGCTTGTCGGCACTATATTTTTGTTTTGGAGTTACCCGTTGGAAGTTGTCGACTGCCGGAATCGGAATCCCGTTGCCCGCTTCGGAAAAACATTAAATTTACCTATATATATATATATATATATATATTGTTAAAGGAGCATTATTCGTCTCCCTACGCGTTAAAATAAAAATGAGGATACATAATTAGCAGAAATGATTCCCAATCTAGAAAATAAAAGAAATACAATACTCACTCACTAATAGGGATCCTCCACCACTTACAAGTTAAAACAAAAATTAATAAAACAAAGTAACCCGTACCAAATTTATGACCGAGCATGTACAAGTATACCAAAATAAAAAATTATAGTTTCCAAAAAACAATAAGAGAAATAAAAGTTAGAACTTGTAGAAAATAGATAGTGGGAACCACTCAAAATGCTGTTCTAGTAGTTTCAAAGCTGTCCAAAGAAAATTTCTTGAGGTTGCAAACCACCATATTTTTAGAACCGGGCTTTAAAAATGCTATAAAAGCTCCCAACAAACTCCAAATCTACCAACCTGCAAACCAAAAGAGCTATACAAAAAATAGAAAAACCATGCTTCACTCTCATTCCCCATAGATCAGTGAAGCAAAAGTGTCCAAAAAAAACTGCAACAAAACTATGTTATATTCAAAACACGCCAGGCCTCAAAATTTTCCACCACCATCCAAAGTTCCCATAGTAAATTTATGCAGCCAATATTATCAAAATCCAAACCAAACAATTAAGTTAGGCCTCCTCCACTTCTAGGGAAAAAATAATCGCAAGTATCAATTGAACCCACGCCCAAAGAGGCATTAATGCCATTTTGGAGCTCTAACAATAAGTGTGAGGCCACCCATCAAACAATATATTGTAGCGGCTCATACCAACCTCATATTACCATAATCTTCATTAATATTCCATGAAAATATAATATGGCAGCAGAAAAAAAAAATGAAATCCTTTCATAACTTTCATTTTCATCTTCACAAGACGACAATTTTCTATCTCAGAAAAATAACCACATCCATTCCAGATTCTCTCTTAAATCGTAGCCAAAAACTTATCAATCATCTCAACTATTTTTCCTTTGAGGCATTCATAACATGCAAATAGAACCATCTCTTATAAAGAAAATGTATTGAGTCTGAAATAGAAGCGTCAAATATCTCAAAAAATATCTCCCAAACCAATAAAAAGAAAGAAATATCTGCCGGCTTCATAAAACAAAACTAAAATTTCTCCATAAAATTCCAGCAATATATCAAAAAGACAAAACTTGAGACCTAAATCATGGCTTAATGAAAGCCAATTCCATAGAGTCTCCTACAATAGTCTTTTAAGATGAGAACCAGGTGAGACACGTACAAATAATCATTCCTCATTTTTACTTCTCCCAGCCAACCAATCCGCCGGGGAATTGCCTTCTTGCAAAATATGAGATAAGTAAATATAAAGCTTGAATTTTTCAATAAGCATTCTAATTCTACTCCAAACAACCATAACATTCCACTTTGGTATAATATTCATATCAAAATCCTTATAAAGATTAATAGAATCAGTCTCAATAATCAGATTGGAGAATTTAAAAGAGATAGCCAACTGCAAAGAAAGTAAAAGAGTTCAACATTCGGCCTCAAAAGGGGATGAGGCAACAATTGAAGTAACAAAAAAAAAACACCTGCACATGCCTGAATGATCCGTAAAAGCACCACCATCTCCACCCCCTTGAAAAGTCCAACTTCCATCAATACTTACTTTGATCCAACCCATAGAAGTGGGTTACCACTTTATCAAAGTGACCATCCTACCCACCCTTGATTGGTGTAAATTACCATTGAAACCCAAAATACGGCAAGCCTGGAATAAATAAGCAAGAATGAAAGAAACAATATTTGTACGGACCAAACCTAAATTTTGATACTCATGATCATTCCTTGCCACCCAAATAAACCAAAGTACCAACAAAGGGAAGCTATCCAATTTAGAATGCATCTTNGTAATAGGGATCCTCCACCACTTACAAGTCAAAACAAAAATTAATAAAACAAAGTAACTCGTACCAAATTTATGACTGAGCATATACAAGTATACCCAAATAAAAAATTATAGCTTCCAAAAAACAATAAGAGAAATAAAAGTTAAAAGTTGTAGCAAATAGATAGTGGGAACCACTCAAAATGTTGTTCTAGTAGTTTCAAAGCTGTCCAAAGAAAATTTCTTGAGGTTGCGATCCACCATATTTTGAGAACAGGGCTTTAAAGATGTCGTAAAAACCTCCCAACCAACTCTAAATCTTCCAACCTGCAAACTAAAAGAGCTATACCAAAAATTGATAAACCATGCTTCACTCTCATTCCTCAAAGAAGCAGTGAAGCAAAAGTGTCTAAAAAAAACCGCAACCAAACTATGTTATATTTGAAACACGCCATGCCTCAAAATTTTCCACCAACATCTAAAATTCCCGTAGCAAATTTATGCATCCAATATTACCAAAATTCGAACCATACAACTAAGTTAGGCCTCCTCCACTTCTAGGGAAAAAAATAATCGCAAGTATCAATTGAACCCACGCCCAAAGAGGCATTAAGGCTCTTTTGGAGCTCTAAAAAAAGGTGTGAGGCCACCCATCAAACAATGTATTGTATCGGCTCATACCAACCTCATATTGCCATAATCTTCATTAATATTCCATGAAAATATAATATGGCATCAGAAAAAAAAACAAAAACCTTTCTCAACTTTCATTTTCATCTTGACAAGACGACAATTTTCTATCTCAAAAAAATAACCACATCCATTCCAGAGTCTCTCTTAAACCTTAGCCAAAAAGTTATCAATCATCTCAATTATTTTTCCTTCGAGGCATTCATAACATGCAAATAGAACCATCTCTTATAAAGAAAATGTATTGAGTCTGAAATAGAAGCGTCAGATTTCTCAAAAAATATCTCTCAAAGCCATAAAAAGAAAGAAATATTTGTCGGCTTCATAAAACAAAACAAAAATTTCTCAATAAAATTCTAGCAATATATCAAAAAGGCAAAATATGAGACCCAAATCATGGCTTAATGAAAGCCAATTCCGTAGAGTCTCCCCACAATAGTCTTTTCAAATGAGAACCAGGTGAGACACCTACAAATAATCGTTCCTCATTTTTACCTCTCCCAGCCAACCAATCCGCTGGGGAATTGCCTTCTCACAAAATATGAGATAAGCAAAGAGAAAGCTTGAATTTTTCAATAAGCATTCTAATTCTACTCCAAACAATCACAACATTTCACTTTGGTATAATATTCATATCAAAATCCGTACAAAGATTAATAGAATCAGTCTCAATAATCAGATTGGAGAATTTAAAAGGGATAGCCACCTGCAAAGAAAGTAAAAGAGCCCAACATTCAGCCTCAAGAGGGGATGAGGCAACAATCAAAGTAGCAAAAAAACACCTGCACATGCTTGAATGGTCCCTAAAATCACCACCAGCTCCACCTGCTTGGGAAGTCCAACTTCCATCAATATTTACTTTGATCCAGCCTATACGAGAAGTTTGTCACTTTATCAAAGTGGCCATCCTACCCACACTTGATTGGTGTAAATTACCATTGAAACCCAAAATACGGCAAGCCCGGAATAAATAAGCAAGAATGAAAGAAACTATATTTGCACGGACTAAACCTAAATTTTAATACTTATGATCATTCCTTGCCACCCAAATAAACCAAAGTACCAACAAAGGGAAGCTATCCAATTTAGAATGCATCTTATCTGCAGCCCTCCACTTGAGTAGGTAGCTTCCAAAGTCATTACAATCAAACCAATTTATATGAAAATGTTTTCCCAATATATTCCAAATTTCTTTAGCATAAGAACAAAGGAAAAAAAAGATGCACCACTGCTTCCTCTTCATGCTTACATAAGTGACATTGTGAAGAAAATTTCAGCCCTTTAATTTTAAGAATATCATCAAGAGGAAGCATGTTATGAAAAAAACTCCATATGAAAAAAGAGATGGAGGGAGTAAGAAAAGTATTCCAAATAACATCCCCCCACCACCATTTGTCATAAATATAAAGATTTGAATACAACAACTTTGATGGAGAGATATTTGAAATATTTTTCCATATAGGGGTATCTTTATCTTCCTTCTTTATGGGAATTTTAGCCACTATAGCACTTTTATTACCAATTACAGACATTAATTTATTAATATCCTAGTTTCCATCCAACCATACAATGGAAATAAGCATCTTATTATTCTGAGGATTGATAACAGATACATCCTTATTCTCTAAACCCTAATTATCATGCCAAAAGGAGATATTACCTTCACCCACATCCCAAAAAATAAATTTGCTCACAACCTTTCTAGCTTTCAAAATCCGTTTCTAAATCTTAGAATCCCCAATTTTCTATTGAACGATAGTCAGATTTGCAGAAGTACAATATTTATGACGAAGAAAACGAGCCCACAACAAAGTTTTACCACAAAATTTAAACCACAATTTTCACATACTAATATCAGAGATATGTTTTAAACTTTTAAAGTAAGACCCCCCACTGAGCAAGGCTTGGCAACTCTCTCAACGATGACCTAATGCTTTCTAGATTGATTACCCGACCAAAAAAAATGGTTAAATAATCTCTCTAACTGGATCTGAGTACTTTTCTTAAGGTTCGGGGTTTGAAGAGCATATAAAGGGATACAACCTGAATTAGAGTACATGAATAAGAGCTTTAATGGCTGGTTTACTGGCATTACTAAAAATAATAGCATCGTCAGCATACGCCAAATGGCTAACCTTAATCAAAGATTTATGCGAGAATTACTTATAAGGCTTAGTCATCTGCAAATGGTTAATTAACTTTGAGAAATAATCAAAGCAAGGATAAAAATAGTTGAGGATAAAGGGCCCCCCTGCTTAATCCACCTAGTGGCAGAGAAAACCATACAAAACACCGTTAACAAGAACTGAATAATGATTATTCACCAACCATCTCTTGATGGGGGAGAAAAAACTGTTTTGAAAACCTCTAGCCCGGAACATATTTAATATGAAATCTCAGCTGATGGTATCATAAGCCTTTTTAATGCCTAGTTTAAGAATCATATTGCCCCCATGACACTTTTTATCTAAATCTTCCAGCATCTCATGTGCTAGAAGAATGTTGTCTATAATTTCCCTCCCTTTTTTGAATGCAGATTGTTGCAAAGAGATAATATTACTAAGCATAGGTTGTAATCTGGAGAAAATCAGTTTACTAATTACTTTGGAGATCACAACAATAAGGTAAATGGGTCTGAATTTGTCCCATCAAGATTTGTCATTTCCCTTAGTGATAAGCACAATAAGAGAAGAAGTGAAATATTTCCCAGGGTCTTCCCCTTGAAAAAATGTTTGTATAGCTTGAGTCACCTCTTTTTTAATAATTTCCCAACTAGCTACATAGAAAGCGTCAATGAAAAATCAAGCCCAGGAGATTTATTTGCATTAATCTCCTTAAAGATAGAAAAAATCTCATCTTTCGTTGGAATATGGGAAATTTAAATTTTGGATATATATTCTCTTTCCCCGTCAAAAAGAACAGAAAAAATAGGACGAACCTTAGAGGGAGAATGAAACAAATTAGTAAAATACTCCACTCCATTATTACCAATCTCATCTTTTTTAGTGAAACTCCTCCCATCAGTAGTATTAATACTTAATATAGTATTCAAATTCTTTTTGTGCTTAATAGAAGCATGAAAAAATTTAGTATTTCGACCTCTGCTAGTAAAGTAAATGTCATTGGCTTTTTTTTGTAAAAACTCCTCTTCCAACTTAATCTCCTCTAATAGAGTAGTATGGGTTTGGGCCAAATTAATGACATGTTGTTGATTACATATAACCTCAGCTTCAAGGCTATCCACCACCCTCTAAGCCTCTTTGAACCTATTATGAATATTACCAAAAGAAAGAAAATTCCACTTTTTTAAACCTGTAGTTACCCATTTATGTAGTTGTCAGAGTACATACCACGAATTCCCAACACCATCAATGTGTCAGGCTTGCTTCACAGTGCTAAAAAAAGTCTCATGGGTTGTCCAAATATTAATAAATTTAAAATGTTAATTAGTTGTTCTGGTAGTAAAAGCAAGAGAATGCATAATAAGAATGTGATCTAACCCCGTATGATTGAGATGATGCACTTTACAGACATGAAAATAATTTAGAAAATCTTGATTATCAAAGAAGTGATCCAAACGTTGGAAAAGACAGCCCCTCCTCCAAGTGAAAGGAGTACTGATAAAGCTAAGATCAAAGATACCCGCTTCAGCAATTTTATCATTAAAATGATTAATAAGATTGAGGTTTACACCTCTACCTCCAAGCCTTTTAGATGAATTCATAATCATATTGAAATCCCCTCTAGTGAACCAATTGTCATTAATATTCTTACCCATAACCTTCAATGTATCCCAAAGGTAATATTTTTTTTTGAAACACAGTGCTAGCATAAGAAAAAGTGGCCCAAGAGATGAAAGAATCCCGTTTAAAGTGCACCAAAACAAATTATTCTTCATTTTGCAAAATATTTAGCTAAATGTTATGTTTCAAAAAGATCCAAATCTTATTATTGGTGTTGCAGGAATGATTATAAGGTTTAAAATTTTTGATGATGCCATCCTGTCGACCTCACTTTTGGTTGAGGTTTAGTTTTACCTCTTTAGTAGCCTAAGATCTAGCTAGAGGACTTTCCTATTGACTCTTCTTAGAAAACTAGACAAGGAACCCTCACCATTATAAACTCTACACTCTTCTTCACTCAACTTGAAGTTCCAAATATTGGTCATAACCTCTAGCACTTAGTAGGTGGGGTCACTATGAGAGAACTCAAGGTGAGTTACTCTTAGGACTCCTGCACCTTAGGGTTGACCCTGTATATTGGTCTAGGGCTAAGGCACTCACTTGCAATCACTTACATTCACAATCAATCACTACCTTAAACCAAGAATTTCTAAGCATTGGTCCCTTGATACTTTTGGGAGAGTCATGTAGGTGATCCCCTAAACCCATTAGCTCTAGGCTTTGGTTTCGCTAAGACCAATACAGAGAGGACCTAAAATGGGGTTTCTATTGGTCCATGGCTTATTAATGGTGGTTGGTACTCCAACTCTACCAAGATACCCAATGTAGTCTTTTTCTCGTAAACTCCCCCAAATTTCCTAGATACCCTTGAGACCCTAAATTTAGCCAAAATTTCCAAATCTATCCAAAATACCCAACCTGGATCAAAAATCATTTCAAACACCTTGAAAATACCCAAACTACCCAAAATCCCCCAAATTGGCCAAATTATCAAAATGCCCCCTCCTTAGCCCCAAATTCCAAAAAATTTCAAAAATTTCCAAAACCTCCCAAATATGCCCAATTTTATTTTTCTCAACTATCACATGACCCAATTTGGCCAATTTGACCATTTTTTACCAAAACCCCCAAACTACCCTTTAAAGGCCCATATTTTCCGCAAATTACCCCAAATGTCTATCCAATTGATCTCAATTTACCCCAATTTCAGTTCTAAACTAAAATTCACCCTTGATGTGACCAATATAGACCAAATCCAAGTTCAATTTTTCCATGATTTGAACCCAATTTTGAGCTAAACCAGAAACCTAATTTTTGCCCTATGACTTGGTTCCACCAAATTGAACCCATGGCCTACTCCATTTGCCACAATTTGTGTTAAAAAAGCCTTATAACATTCCTACACATCAAATTTGACCTTCAATTGGCCTTGGTGAGGCCTCAATTTTATTTGATTTCAACCTAAGTCCAAAAGCCCCAAATATGCCCCAAATTTGCCATGTCCTAAAATCCCAGCAAATTGAGGGTCTTAACTCCAAAATTTCCACTCACCCCTTTATGAAAAATCTCCACAACACCTCCCTTGATCATTTGAACCATTCAATTTGGACTTAGCCCAAGGCTAGCCCAACCTAGACCCATGTCTAGCCCAACATAGCTAAATTGGCTAAATTTCAAAAATCCCTCAAATTGACCTACCAATTGAATTCAAAACCACTTCAACACTTCACCAAAATCTTTATAACAATAATCTACACAATGTTGATCAATCAATTGGGTCAATTGACATGGCTAACCTAGCCTAAACCCAAACTTTGAACACTTGAACCCATATTGAACTTATGCATGAAAGATGGCCTATCCACCCCAAGGTCATCAAATTAACTCCACCTCAGCCATTGGTTCGACCCTAAGACTGAGCCAAAATCCATCTAACCACCTAAACTAAGCCATGGACCAAAATTCCGCTAAATTAATGGATCTTATTTCCAAAATTGCACATGCTTAAGATACCCTTACCGAAACTAAACCCTATTTCATTAAGTTTCTTTGATAGATTCCCCTGGATGCCTTGAGCACCTAACCACTTCCCCCTGCCATGGTCGGTCAGCCTAGTCACCAGAGAAGATCAAAAATGAAAGCCACACCCATGAAACTTCACCCAAATCAAACCTAGAGGCCAGCTCAGCCAAATCAAATTGTAGAGCTCCTCTACCCTCCACCTAAGCACCACAATGCACCCAAACATTTTTCCTTAGAGCCACCCCATGACCATTTTTATAAAAACTCACCTCCACGGCCATGTGAGGTGTGCTGAAAATTTCTTAGTGAGAGCCCCCAAACTTCTCACAGAGCTTCTTTGAGATTCCCTCAGTGTAATCCAACCCTACTCCCCCACTGAATTCCACCGTGGAAACTCAATTTTGAGCTCAAACCTTTGCTAAAAACCAAGACAGAGCTCATTACACTTCCACAGTCCTAGAAACTTCAATTACTTGTGCCTACACCTTCACAATTGAGAAAGAAGCCAAAGCCCCATAAAATCCCCCTCTGAAATAGCCTCTACAATAGCTCTAGACCAACACCCAAATACGATCATGATCAAAATCATACCTAGACATTTCATCAAGACCAGAGACTCAATCCCTAGCCTCCTTGGACCCTAACAAACGTGCCGAGAGCCTCTGATTAATGCTTCACTTCTCAGAGCCAAGGTATAAAACTTCTCCTCTTCCCGAGCCTATTTTGATTCTCCATTTAATTAGGCTTAATTTAATTTCATGATTAGCGTATAAATATGTATTTATCACTTAAATGAGTCCATAGGATCAAACCTGAAGTGATTTGGTTGAGTCTAGGCTGAGATCTTAGGGTTTTAGTGTGGACGGTCACGGGATCACTGTATAGGGGATGATGACATTGAGTTGTTCAATCTCGTGTGTATCAGATGGACAGAGGAGATAGAGCCGGACAGTGCTTCCTTAGATGAACTGCGGGCCGAGTCAGCGCTGAAGTGGACGACATCAAATAGGAGCACGTCGGGTGGAGCTTCATAGTCGTCGTAGGTTGATGTGGCACCACACATTTAAATAGATAAATAGGGATTTAATTAATTTAGCAAATGCTCCCTAACTTAAAAAAATTCATATCATGGTGTAGAAAAATTACAAAAGTAAAATAAAAATACCTTCTTGCTTAGTGAAGAGAGGAGAACAATGTAGAAATAATTTTATATCCATGTAATGTATATTTTATTTTTAATTAATTAAATACAGATTTGGATGTTTTTATTTTCCATGCATGTAGTAATATCACCATGGCTTGAAATTTTAGCATGCTGTTGCCTCTGTCTTAGGAAACATTCCCTGATTTTTCCAAAATTAGAGGAGGTCCCTAGACACAGAATCATATTTTTCAAGCTTATATGCATTATTGGCTTAAATTAATCATGGAAATTAGCATGTTGCTTAGAAAAATCCAGGAAAACTTTGGGAGGTTTAGTATAAGCGCAGAACCCTTAGGAAAATTTTTCATGAGCCAAGTCATTCAAAATACACTTAATCTTCACAAAATCACTAAAATAATTAACTTTGAAAAATACAAACAACAAAATGACTTGATTTTTTATCTCCACTATTTTTTAGAATGCATATAACTCATCATAAAAATTTCAAAGCATTTTGAGTTCATTTGGTAAATTAAGTTGATTTTTAAAAATAAATAACACTTTTGGCACTTAAATGATTTTTAAAAAATCAAAATATAACTCAAACATTTATAGAAACTTATTTTTTTAGTTCTTTGTGATCAGGAGTATTTTCTAAAAATAAAATGATAGTTAAAATAAAAACATGATTTTTAACCTATTTTAAATATTTAAATAATTAAAAATCCATAAAAATCCCAAAAATAATAAAATTCATGGAAATGTTTTAAATTTTTTGCTAAGCACTTAGGAACAATTAAAATATTTCTCCTAATTTTATAAATAAAGATACTAAATTTTAAAGCTTAAAATAAATTTTAAGCGCTAAAAATGAGTTTTCACTAAAATAATTCCAATAAATCAAATAAAATTTAGAAAAATATAAAATCTTCTCCTTTGAGTTTTGTGACCTTAGGAAGACTTTTCAAAAATACAAAACTTAAATTTCCCCATTTAAACTATTTTATATTTAAAAAATACCAAATAACTGAAAATAATTCTTAAAATTCAAATAAATATCAGAAAAATATGAAATTTGATCCAAAGTTTTCTGTGGCCTAGGTCTACCTCCAGTACAAATTTCAAAGAATTTAGATTTACCTTGGTCAAGTTAAGAATTTTCTTTGAAAATTCCAATTTTTGTATAAAAATAATTACGTAAATTAAATTAAATTTTCAAAAATCACATTTTCTCCTCTGATATCTTAATTGACCCATGAATGATGTAGGATAAAAATTTTAGAGTCATTTGAATTGAATTTGACAAACTATGAAGTGTTAGAGCCTCAAGGGAAAATATGTAATTTTGGAAATTTAGCCTCAATTAACATTTAGGCTTAATTTAAAGAGGGAAATGGGTAACCTCTCATCTTAATTTGGATGTTTGAAACATAAAGGGTTAATTGGTAGAAACTAACCTGACTTTCCCAATTGAAAAGATAGGTTAATAAATTTCTAACTTATTAAAATTTGGAAGTTTATTAAAATAAAATGAACCCAAGGCTTAGGGGTATGACTTTTGAAGTGAGTAATTAATCAATTTAATACCCTTATTTTGATTTTCAAATAAGATTCAAATCAAGAATTATGACCACCTAAAGCTTAATCTTCTCAAAACTAATTAAGACATTCACCTAGGTCTTAAGGGCTTAGTAGTGACTTAGGCTAAATCACAAGGATTTGAAAAGTAAATATCAATTAAAACTAAGACGTCTTTCAAACACTACAAGCCTAATTAGGACTAAATGATTAGAAAATTAAACATCATCAAAAATTAAAACATCTTTCTAACATTACAAGTGCAATGAGGACAAAAATTTGGCTAAGTGTTCCAGTAACACTAGCTTGGCTCTTTAAGGGTCTTCTCCCACATAATATTCAAGATTAAATTATAAATGATAAATACCCTATTCTTAGGGATAATTGAGACATCAATGTTTATTAAGCATTAGGGTGTTTATAGGATAAATTATTAAGCAATATAATAAGTTTAAAAGAACTCGAGACTTTTCACCAGGCAGCGAGAGAGTAGCACGGACCTGCTTCTTTCTCTAAATCTATTGGATAACTCGGAGATCTACTAAACTTAATATATTTTGCTTGGAAAGGATCCACCAAGATATGACCTAGGGTTAGGTAGGTCGTCAAAATTTTACTTCCCTGTTTCATATAAACTGCCTTAANTAAAATATGAAATCAAACTGATCACATATCTTTCATAGTTTGAATGAAAGAGAACTACACTTTAAGTCATGTATCTATCTCGAAAGATAAACACAAGACTTGAGGGTGAGACTCGAACAAATAAACTAAGAAATGCATGACATCCATTTGGTCTGTGAAAATCATTTCATTTATAAGCTGTCAAGTTCCACTATTTAAAATGAAAAATAAAATAGAGTTTATATTAAGTGGGGTTTGAAAAACCTTCCTATAAGGGAAAGCCCCTATAGTTAATTACATCTTAAATGATCAAAGTCACTAAAAAAACTCTCGATAAAAGTCAGGAACTATTATCTTCAAAGAGTTCAAAAGGATAGGACTTTTTCAATGAGATTGGACAAAGAGGTGTGGAAGGGGAATGACTCAAATTTTGGACATTTATCATAGAATCCAAAGGAGGAAGAACTAGGGGATATCATAGATCCGGGGGAAAACCTCGATGACTTCCCATTATATCCAATGGTTTGGCTTCAGTTTTGAGGAGAAATTATTTAAGCGTTTCATCCTATTGATTTTATTTTCTTAAGACTTACATTCATGTGGAACGATCACACAAATAACCCAGAAGATGTGAGGATTTAAGTCGTGATGAACGATAACCTTGGAATCCTAAGATGAGTT
This sequence comes from Phalaenopsis hybrid cultivar, assembly GCA_002079205.1. NCBI lineage: Eukaryota > Viridiplantae > Streptophyta > Magnoliopsida > Asparagales > Orchidaceae > Phalaenopsis > Phalaenopsis hybrid cultivar. Next base: position 335,035 of record JXCR01146482.1, read on the forward strand.
AGGGTTTATATTATACAGTAAAGCTATATAAAAGCCTAAAGAGAAGTTAAGGAATTATGTCACACTAGGCAAACAACCTCAAAATCTTATGGCTTGTTGTTTAATTCTAAGAAAAGATATATTGTTGTAGATACTCTTACTGATGAAGATGGTCGTGCTGCCCACAATGCAAGCTCCAAGCTCCTTGACGTGACAAGTTTAAGTATTTTAATGTGTCAGGTTATGATGTCAAATCAAATGTTCTTATGGTTATGGTTTTTTAAATATTGTAGGGTATATTAAACTTGATTAAAGAGACACCAGTTATGATCATACGATTCCCTCATTCTGGTACCATTATTTACTATCGGTTTTACTTTATCTAAATGAATTTACTAAACTTAGCTTAATGTGTTCCATACTTTCATTTAGACCGTGGGAAATCTCGTTAGCAACCGTAAGTTACATCCTTCGAGAGACTCTCATCATTCGATAGAATGTTTTAATTTAGTCAATTGTCTTTTCATGATGTTTGTGATTAAATTTTGAGTTGTCTTATGTTTTGAATGTTGTGGCGGTGAATGTTAACTTGATTAATTTTAGTTTTGGTTTTGGTTTTGTGGTTATGCTAGCCATTTTGGTTTTCATGCAGGGTGATATAATTGTTTAACATGAAAGATCGAGGAAAGAAGTACAAAAAGGTAAATGCATTAATTTAGAAGTGTACATGTCAATTCTTCTCATTCTACCATCTGGAAGGTCAGTACTTGCAAGACGTGTATATAATTTTACAAGGAATTTAAATTGCAGGAGTAGATGAAGGTTTAGCTATCAAATCCTAAGTTATGATTTTTTTGAGTCTCAAAAAATCTTAGTAGATGATTTTAGTCCAATTTGCCCTTCAGAAAGTCTAATAGATTTCAAAGTGTTTGAGGCATGACCCTGGACCACTCTGAAGATCACTTGAAACATTCTGAGTTCATTTTGAATTTATCATATTATTTCATTTATCATCAAAGTTTAAAATGTAACTACCCCGTTGCTTAATGAAACTTGATAATTTAATTATCTTGAGGATAGGATAATGGATTAATCAATTGATGTTTCGTTTAAAGGTTATGTGAGTGGGTGGCCCTAAGGAAAGTTTAGGTCATTTAAAGATTGTGGTGCCCATTATTAAAGTCAGGCTTGTAGTGTTTAAAGATGTTAATCACCAATCATGTTATCTTCTAAATACAATCAATTGAGTCTAGATATCGAGCATATGTCACTTCTAAGCCCTTAATAATCCTAATAGATGAAATGGTGTTTATCAAAATTTTGACTTAAGTGACATATTTCCTTATTGAATGATCACATCATCCTAAACCTTGGGCTTAAGAAAAGCAAATTATCATCTTTTCTATCTTAAGCACATCACTTAAGAATTATTTGATCTTAATTAACCTCCAAGTCACAAAGATTAGGAGAGTTATGATTTTTTTGATGTTGTGCAAGGGTGGTGAGTGAGTTTCTTCCTTTTAATCTCATTGTGTTTTAATCATCCAAACATGTTCATTAAAATCAAAGTTACCCATTTTCCCTTGATTAATCCTAAATTTTTATTAAGGCACCAAAGTCTAAAATGACTATTTTACCCTTGGGGCACTTCACCTAATAACTCATTAACCACAACTCAAATGACATTGAGGGTTTAGAGTATCATATCCATGAGGTAATTACAATATTAGTGGAGAATATGTGGACTTCTCATAATTTAGTATAATTTAAATATTTACTTGAATTAAAAAAAAGGATATTTAGGAATTAATTTTTTTGACTTTCAAAACTAACGTTTTATTTATGAGAAAATTTATTAGAGGTTTCCCTAGGTCAGAGAAATAATTAGAAAAAATTTCATAATTTTTTTAATTAAATTATTATAATTATTTTAATAGGAAAATTAGGAAAATCCACTTTTAAGCATTTTAAAATTTATTTTAATTTATGAAAATCTGAAAAAAATATTTTAATGAGTCCCAAATGATGAGAGAGCAATTAGGCACATTTTGAAATATTTTTATAATTTTGAGATTTTTAATTATTTTAAAATTCAAAATATTGCTCAAAATTTAAGTATTTTCTAAAAAGTATTTTTTATTTTTCCCAAGTGCCTCTGATCACAAAAAACTCAAAATAGTACTTTTCATAATTTTCCCAAGTGTATTTAATTTAATATAATTATTTTTGTACAAAAGTGCAAGGTTCCCTAGAAAATCAACTCCAATAATTAAACTTAATCAAAAAATTTTCAAATTTTTATAGTGGATAAACATGATTTTTATGAATAATGTGAAATTAATTTTGTCAATTTTTGATAAGTATGTAATTAACAAAAATTAACACAATATATTTACATTTATTTAAATATGAAAATTTACAATATAATTCAAGACATCATAATAATTTTCCTAGACTTATTTGACCACAGGAAACCTATTAAAATTATTCTAATAATTTTTCAATTGATATTTTGATTTACATAATTAAAATAGTCAAAATAGTCACCTTAGCTTGAAATTTAGGGCTAGAAGCCAAGAGATGTCCTCTAACCTTGGAAAAATCAAAGGAGATAGCTCTGTCATGAGGAACAAACTCTCAAAATTTCAAGTCATGGTGAGCAATGTTTGATCATAATGAATTAAAATACTCTAGAGGGTATTTAATTCACGAAAAATCAAGTAATAAGTAAATAATTTTTATTTTTAGTCCACATTATTCTCCTCTGTTCACTGAGCAAGAAAGTATTTTTTTTATTATTTTAAAGTTGTTTTCTAGAGAAGGATATAGATTTTTGAAGTTTAGGCATTTAAAATAATTTAAAAATTCCTATTTTTCTACTTATCCAGCGCGGCGCCAACTCATCCTCGTCTGCTCCGAAGTCTCGACGCAGTGCTCCATCATTTGACACCCCCAGCCACGTTGCACCTCGTTAATCCACCATTTAGCACTGAGAGTTGGTCCGGCTTGATCTCCTCTATTGATGAAATAAACGCGCAATTGGACGGCTCTCTGTAGTCGTCCTCAAGTGACCTATCCCATAAGTCGTTCATACTAAATCCTTAAGATCTTTGTCTAGACTCAACCAAATCACATGGGGGTTATTTCTAAACCTTCATGTACTCAACAACAATACATCTATACAATTAATCAAGTATGAAACCAAGCTATTAAAAATGGAGAATCAAAATAAGCTTAGGCTAGGGTCAGAGCTCAATACCTTTGTCAGAGATGGGAGGCCTCAATCAGATGGTTGTGGTAGCTTTGATTGGGTCCAACAAATCTCCGGATGAAGCCTTCTGCCTAGGTGAATTGTCTAGATACGATTTTGATCAAGTTAGATTTTAGGTGTTGGTCGAGAGCTAGGTTACAGGCTGTTTCGGAGGGGGGTTTGATGGGGAATCAATCCTATTGCTCTAGGGATGGTGAGTGCAAAATAAATTTAAGTTTGGTGGACTGTGGAGAGATTTGCTAATTTGATTTGAAAGATTGAGCTCAAAATTGGGCTCTCACAGAGGGAATCAGATGGGTAAGCTGGTTGGATTAAGCTTACGGATGCTTGGAGAGTCTATGGTGAGATTTTGGAAAAGTTTTCCCAATGATTTGGAACTTTCTTCTTTAGTCATGGAGGAGGTGAGTCTTTATAGAGGGGCTTGGGGTGGAGCTCTAAGCCAATTAGTGGGTGCAATAAACTACTTATGTGGAGGGTAGAAGAGTTCTAAGAAGCCATATGGATGAGGTAGCCTCTAAGGTTTAAATTGGGTTTTATTTAGGGGTGGTGGTCCTCTATTTTTACAATATTCGGCCACTAGGCTAGCCAACAGGCCCGAGAGTGGTGGCCAGGTGGTCAGGTGAACTAGGGGGGGGGTTAATTATGGTTAACCCTCAATGGCAAGTGATGATGGAGGAGATATTTCGGTTAAGACCCATAAATGGGATAAGATCCCATAAATTATGGTGTTTTTAGTGGCTGTGGTGTCATCAATTTGGTGACTTTGGCATGGCTAATTCAATTTCAGGGAAGGGGTTCAATTTGGGTCAAAATGGCAAAACGTTGGGTTTGGGTTAGGCTAGCCATGAAATTGAGCTCAATTGATAGATCAATATTGTGTATATTATTGTCAGAAGAGATTTGAAAAAGATTTGGAGTGATTTTGAATTGATTTCAAGGTTCAATTTGAGGGATTTTGGGCATTTAGTCAATTTGGGGTGTTGGGTTAGACTTGGGCTTAAATTTGGCTAAGGTTGGGTTAAGTCCAAATTGATGGCTGAAAATGGCCTGTAGGAATGTCATGAAGAGTCTTCAATATCAATTGGTTGTCAATTTTGGGGATATGACATTCAATTTGGTGGAATTTGGGGACATAGCCAATTTGGGGCAAATTTGGGGATTTAGAATGTGGGTTGAAATTGAGTGAAATTGAGGCCTGGAAAAAGCCAATTAAAGGTCTAATTTGATGTGTAGGATTGTTATGAAGCATTTAGGATTTGAATTGGGGCAAATTGAGTAGGCTATGGGATTCAGTTTGGTGGGGTTAAGTCATATGGTTAAAATTAAGGGTTTTGATTTGGATCAAAATTAAGCTTAAAGCATGGGTCAATTAGGCTTGGATTTGGTTTTGGTTGATCATATGAAAGATGAATTTGAGCTTAGAATTGAAATTGAGGGGAATTGGGGCCAAATTGCTGAACATTTGAGGTAAATTTGAGGAAATTTAACATTTAAAGGCAATTTGGGGATTTCAGTTAAAAAGGTCAAATTGGCCAAATTAGGCTCAATTGAAGGGTCCAAATTAGTTTTGGAGACATTTGAAGTGATTTTGGATGTTTTGGGAAAGTTTGGGGTGCCAAGGGCATTTTTGTAATTTTGGCAAATTAATTGAGGGTATTTTGGTATATTCAAATGGGTTGAAATGATTTTTGAACAAATTTGGATATTTTGGGCAAAGATGGGAGTTTTGGCCAAATTTAGGGTTTCAAGGGCATTTAGGTAATTTGGTTGGATTTAGGTGCAAAATGCCAAGTTGGATATTTTGGTAGAATTGGGGTGCCAACCACTATGTTCGAGCTATGGACCAATGAAATCCCCATTTGGGTCCTCTATGTACTGATCTTAGCTAAACCCAAGCCTAGGGCTAGTGGGTCTAGGGGGCCGTCTACATGAGTCTCCCAAAAGATCAAGGGATCAGAGTCTAACAATTTTGGGTTTTAGGGTTGCGAGTGAAAGTGGGTGCAAGTGAGTGTAAGTGAGTGAATTAGCTCCAGACCAACATCTAGGGTCAACCCTAAAGTCAAGCATTCCTATTGGGACTCTCCTTGAGGTCCCTCTTAGTGACCCCACCTACTAGGTGCTGGAGGTTAGGACCAATATGTGAAACTTCAAGTTGAGCACAGAAGAGTTTAGAGTTTCTAACGTCGAGGGTTCCTTTTCTAGTCTTCTAAGAATAGTGAACAGAAAAGTCGTACGGCTAGACTCTAGGCTACTAAAGAGGAAAAACTAAACCTCAACCAAAAGTGAGGTCAACAAATGGACCACGTTGACTGATGAGATCAATAAAACCATTTTAGACGCCCAAGTCAACAGACCTAGAAAGCAGTGTAAAATTGAGTGCTAATTGTTTTTGCTGGGGATATAGCAAGTGAATATTTTGATCAAAATCGAGGAGTAGGAAATCTCGTTGGGGATTGGAGGGTGGGTTTCAAACTATCAAGTTTTAAGCATTTTTTGAGGATGAGAATCAGTATTTAGGGGCTGATCCCAAGATGAGAATTGAAATTTGGGTATCAATCCCAAAAAGAGAGTTGAAATTTAAGTACCGACCTCAGAAGATAAGAATCCTTATTTTAGGTACTGATCCCGAAATGAGAATTGAAATTTAAGTATCAACCTCAAAACGTGAGAATTAGAATTTAGGTACTGACCTCAAAAGATCGAAATCAAATTTTATGTACTGATCCCGAAATGAGAATTGAAATTTAGGTATCAATCTCAAAAGGAGAGAATCGAAATTTAGGTACCGGCCTTGAAAGGTAAAAATCAAAATTTAGGTATTGATCCCAAAATGGGAATTGAAATTTTTGTATCACTCCTAAAAAGAGAGTCAAAATTTAGGTACAAACCTCGAAAGATAAGTATCAGAATTTAGGTACTAATCCCAAAATGTGAATTGAAATTTAGGTATTAATCTTAGAAGGAGAGAATCAGAATTTAAGTACCGACCTCGAAAGATAGGAATCATAATTTAGGTACTAATCCCAAGATGAAAATTGAAATTTAGGTATTAATCCCAACAAGAGAGTTGGAATTTAGGTATGGACCTTGAAAGATAGGAATCAAAATTTAGGAACTGATCCTGAAATGGAAATTGAAATTTAGGTATCAATCTCAAAAGGAGAGAATCAGAATTTAGGTACCGACCTTAAAAGATAGGAATCATAATTTAGGTACTAATTTTGAAATGAGAATTGAAATCTAGGTATCAATCCCAAAAAGAGAGTCAAAATTTAGGTGCCTACCTTGAAAGATATGAATAAGAATTTAGGTACTGATCCCAAAAATTAAGAACAGGATGTCATGTTCCATTTAAGATACTAATCTCAAGGATATATAGAGAATCAGATGTCATGTTTCAATTGAGGTGTTTTTAAACTAATCTCAAGGATATAGGTAGAGAGCCGAATCTCGTGTTTCATTTAAGGTGGTCTTAAACCAATCTTGGGGATTGAGAATAGGATGTCATGTTCTATTTATGGGGGTCTAATACTAATCTCGAGGATTGAGAGTAGGATGTCTTGTTCCATTTAAGGGGGTCTTATACCAATCTCGAGGATATGAGTCACATTTGGGAGGAAAGCTCTGGGACTCAAATACAACCCAAATGGTGACAAGGGAAATATCTGTTACGTTGGGGAGGAAAGCACTGAGACTCACATCCAACCCAAGGGGTATCGGGAAAAGAATTAGTGTCTCCATACTGTCTGATCCTGAAAATACTTATATGCATTAGTATAACAATAATTCTGATTATATTTTTCACTTATATTTCCTTATTTTACAACAAAACCCAAAACTTGTTCTTAAAGAAAATTAAGAATTTAATTTTTAATTTAGTTATCAAGTAATATAAAAGTTTTTGATTAAGACCTGAATATCAAACCCACAAAGAAGATATGCAATATGCACTTTTTGGAGAACTTTCTATTTTTAAGAAAAGATAATTATTTAAACTAAAAACATTTTTTTAGTAAAAAAAGTTTAAAATATTTTTGGTAATTTTATTATTTTGACAAAAACAGAACAAACTTAAAAAGATAACTTGAGTTTTTGTAGAAGAAAAGCACTAAATATGAAAATACTTTCTCCCTATCATGAATCAATAATAAGTATAGGAATTCTTTTGTTGATGTATGCATATTGTGCTGTGCCAAATAGGAGCAATAATATTCTTTACCCTTACTAGAGATGTTATAAAGAACATTGGCCTATAGTTTGAATAGTCTTGAAGACCGGCTAGGCAGGGAAGATACTAGCTCTCACTCTAGAGTTCCCTTTTTTAATAGTTCTAAAGACCGACTAGGAAAAGAAGATACTAACTCTAACTCTAGAGTTTCCTCGATTCCCTTCATCTGAGGGCTAACATCTCGTATCAGAACTTAAAACAATAAACCAAGTTGATTGTTTTAACCTGTCACTTTAAAGTCCTCTAACTCTAAACCCTATAATGAATATTTCCCTATTTATTTACACTCAATGATATGAACTACATTCTTATTCATACAACCTCATGTGATTCTTTCTAATTGTTGACTGAGATAATGCCATCCCGGTTCTTACATGTTCTCACAACAAATTTTAACATCTGGATTGGCCAAATCAAAAAAGTAAATGAAGTACATGGATTTAAATCATCACAACTTCTTCTAACATTAAAGATCAATACTCTCCACAACTTCCATCTAACACTTAATTACTTATTATTTTAAGAAGAAAGATAAACAAAACTATTCATAATTCATAGAGAAAACAAAACCACACTTTAGTTTAAAAGTAGAAATCATAGTCAAACCAACAATAAGTCTCAATTAAAACCAAAACTAGCCTAAAATAAAAGATAAAAACTTATCTAAAGTCCTCGACCATAATCTTGAAGTTATATTGAATCTCTTCTCTTTTATAACACTCTCAATAGAAAACTAGAAATAAGAAAAGGATAAACATGTGATGCCTGAAAATCTCTCCAACTAACTCATCAATTTTTGAACTTTCAAAACTTTTCCAGTACTTTCAAGACCTCTTTCAAAGTCTCAATCTTCTTTCTTTTATAATTCTCTAAAAGGTGCATTGGTATCTCTTCAAAATGTGCCTTGACTCGATGTATTTCCCCAAGAGATGCTTCCTTTTGCAATAATTTTTGTCCATGGTGGTTGTAACCACCTATTAAGCCAATAGGTGTCTCAAAAACCTCTTCAAAATTCATAAAAATCGAATTTACTCATCCAATAACTGTCACTGGCACTTAAGCGCGGGGCCTTTAGCGCTTAGGTGTGGCCTTCCCTATTTACCCGGCGCTTAAACGTCAGATCTAGCTCTTAGGTGCCAAAACACTTTTGCGCATTTTTCACCTATTTGCTCCAAATTTGATCCTTTTTCACTCCTTTAAGTATTTTTCACCTTTTTACCTATACCTGAAAGAAAAACAAAAAATACCTTCCATTAAAGTGCAATATCTCAAAAATAAGTATAAAAATGTGTCTAAAAATACTATATATGTTTTAGGCGTATCAAAATCTGCCAAACTTAAAAAGTTACTTGTCCTCATGTGACACTTCAAACTTTAAAAACTAAATATGTATTATATGAATATGAGTTTCTTTAGGAGTTACTAAAATTTAGATTTAGAAATATAGTAGTCCAATTCTGAAAAAAAAATATTCAGTAAATGAGACTAACTTAAAGTTTATAAATTTTTTACTGTTAAGAAAGATGAAAATATAAGTTCCTATTTAATTCAAAATTATTGTAAGTCTTCCAAATTTAGAATTTAGTTCTTTTATTATCTCCACTTAAAAATTTTTTATTAAGAATAATTTTACTTACTATATTATATCTATAAGCTTAAGATTTTCTCAAGTCTTATACTTTAGAAAAAACAAATGTAGAACCAATTTTTGATTAGGCACTAATCCTCAAACTTCTCCTCCCATATATTTTTTTTCTTTTTCTTTTTTTTTTCTCTTTTTTTTTCTCCTCTTTTTTTTTTCTTTTTTTTCTTTTTCTTTTCTTTTCTTTTTAGGCAAGAATTACTATATCTGGATAAATCTTGAATAATCTTGAATTCTACTTTTTCTTATCAAAACTATATCTTGATACAAAACTTTTACTTATAAATATAATAATAGTTTTGAAAATTATTTTTAATAAAAGAAATTTAAGTATTAAAAAGAAAATTTTAAATTTCTTAAATTTTCAAAAATACAATGTTTCTTACTAAAGATAGTTACTTATATTAATCATTTTCTACACTAAAAACTTTTACCTTAAAGTTTTTCTTCATTCCTCAAAATTTCAACTAAATTCTCTTACTCATTTCTAAAATCAATTTTTACTTCCCTAATATAACTTCATATACGTGATCAATTTTTCTTTTCAGATGAAATTCACTTGTAGTGCATTTGAGAACAAATATAATTAAAGTTTTGAAAATATTTTTCATCCCCCTCAAACTTAAATTTTTAACAGATTAAACAGTTTAGCATTAAATATATATATGCAGGAATGAAAATTAAAATTATTGCTAATAGGAATTTTCTTACCCCAATGATACAAGTATAAAACTAAAAATAGGAGTAAAATTAAATTTGATCAAATTTTCTAATATTTTCATTTCAATTCAACATGTAGAGATTCAATAGACTTTTAAACAAGTGGGTATAAACATAAAAACAAACTAACACACTAACTTTTTTTTATGTAAGAAGCAGAGCTCCAATTCATTAAAGAAACCAAAACAAAATACAAAGGGGAAGAAAAGAAAAAAGGTTGCAGGAGAGGGCCTTTATAAAGGAAGGCATCCTCTCAAGCCCACTATAGGTGCTGTCTCATATAAGGGAGAGGCAACATGTCACTGGATAAAAGAAAGTCCAGTGGGGGGGGAATCCTTCTGCTCACTAA
>JXCR01146482.1:345282-362042 GCA_002079205.1 Phalaenopsis hybrid cultivar
AAGGAGTCAGATTCAACCCATAACTGATCTAACAGGCAAGATCTGGCTAAGGTGATGGCCCAAAAAACAGCTTGACATTCTGCTTCAAGTGAGTCAAAAGCATTAAAAAGAGATTGAAAATATAAGATACATTTCCCCTCATGGTTCCTGAAAACCGCACCAATGACACCAGACTGAGATTTGTGGCTGCCATCAATGTTAATTTCGGTCCAACCAAACTTTGGGAGGGTCCAGCAAATTGTCACAATTTTGGAAATATGTGGCTTGAGAAAAGGACCAATCTCCAAGACAGCCTCAAACTTTTTAAATTTAATCAGTTTTTGAATGAAAGCAATATAATTGAGACCCACCCTTATAGGATCAAGATGGGAGTTATCATGCTTTGCCTGGTTTCTAGCCATCCACACAAACCATGCCACAATATTGGGGATGTCCTGGAGATTAGATCCCCTCCAATCAGACCAGCTAGTATAGAAAACCTTCCATGTGAGATTCATTTTTGGGATCCCAAGTTTACCAATCACAAAAGACCAAACATCCTGTACCCAAATGCAATCAAAGAAAAGATGGGTAATAGTTTCCTCATGAGACTGGCAGAAAGTGCATCTGGAGGGACCCCTAAGCCCTTTCAATTTTAAGATATCATCAGTTGGAATTAGTTTCAAGAAAATTCTCTATATGAAAAAGGACGTGGATGGGGTAAGGAATTTATTCCAGATGGTATGACCCCAGTGCACCAGTTGGGGGGGCTGAGAGGGAATTGGGTTCTTTCTTATAACAATTCTTTCTTTAACACCAGGTTTAACGAACAACTTCTGAATATTGGATAGTTGAGAAGGGCTGCAGAAAGGAAAGATTGGAGAAAGGTTCCACTTGCCATGAGCCCAGATGTCTTTCACAAAAACTGGGGCAGCTGGAGCAATCTGATCATGTAGAAGGCAGCCATCCAAGGACCAATTATCCCACCAGATGTTTACCAAGCCCTCACCAATTTCTCAGATAAACAATTGTTCAGCATCCTGCCTAACTCTTAACATCCTTTTCCAAATATGGAAATCTCCTAAACCCACAGAGAGTTGGGTAGGATGATGATACCTGCAATATTTGCCCCACGGGAATTCAGCCCATAAGGAGGACTGAGATCTGAATCTGAGCCAGAGTTTGCAGAAATTAGTGTGCATAATTTGGGAGAAAGACTTGAAGCTTAACCCACCCTCCCCAACAGGTTTACACACCTTAGCCCAAGAGGTCCAATGTTTTTGCTTCCTATGGCTAGCCCATAGGAATCTATTAAAGATCCCTTCTAACAATCTCTGAGAAGACTTTTTCAAAATGTTCATTTGTAGTAAATAGGATGGTAAAGCAGATAGAACACTTTTGAGGAGTGTGATCCTACCCCCATTTGATAAAAGGAATTCTCCCATGCTTGCAAGTTTACTTTGGACCTAGTCAATTATATGATCAAAATGATTGTTCTTAGTTCTTCCTTTGATAAGAGCAACCCCCAGGTATTTCATTGGAAGGCAACTGTTTTTGAAACCAATGAAATCAGTAACCCAGGACTTAAACTCACTCTTGCACTGCTTACTAAAAATGGAAATGCACTTCTGTTCATTAAATTTCATTCCAGAAACATCCTGAAAGGTCTCCAGATTCTTCATTAATAGTTTGACTGCAACTTTGGAAGCTTTTATAAAGATTATGATGTCATCAGCAAAGGCCAGATGATTAATTAATGTGGAAGATCTGTGACCATAAAGAGAATGGGGTTTCCTAGATGCCAACTTATTCAAACTTCTGGATAAGTAGTCAAAAGCTAAGATAAAGATAGTAGGGGAGAGGGGGTCACCTTGTTTTATACCTCTAGAAGCACTGAAAAATCCATGAGAGGATCCATTGATGAAGATTGAATGGTAATTATTAGACAGCCATCTGTTGATGAGAGAGACAAAGGAGGTTGAGAAACCTCTAGCAATCAGAACCTGTTCAATGAAACTCCAGCTTATAGTATCTTAAGCCTTTTTTCTATCTAATTTGAAAATTAAGTTGCCTCCTCTAGTGATTCTATCCAGGTCCAGTACAAATTCTTGGGCCAAGAGAACATTATCAACAATGCTTCTATCCTTGATGAAAGCAGACTGATTCTTGCAAATGAGCTTGTTTAGGTGGGGTTGTAATCTCTGGACCAGGACTTTACTGATTATCTTAGAAATGACAGAAGTGAGACTAATGGGTCTGAAATCCTCTCATTTGCAAGGAGTTTTATGCTTGGGAACCAGTGTAATGGTAGAAGAGGAGAAATATTTGGGGAGGTCAGCCCCCCAAAAAAAACTTTGAACTGTGGCAATAATTTCACCCTTCACTATATGCCAGGCCTTTTTGTAGAAATCAGCAGAGAATCCATCAGGACCAGCCACTTTGGTGCTGTCAATGGATTTTAGAGCTTCCCAAATTTCATTTTCATCAGGAATATTAGTAAGGGATAGACTATTAGTAAATTCCCTTTCCTTGTCGAACAGTGTTTCATTGATGGTTGAGTGGGAAATAGAATTTTCTCTGAAGAATTTTTGAAAATAATGTACAACATCATTAGCAATTCCCTCAGCATTGGAAATCCAGTGACCTTCATGAGATAGGATTTTGTGGATTGTATTGCTTTTCCTCCGACAATTAATGCAAGCATGATAATATTTAGAGTTTCTGTCACCCTCACAGAACCTGGTTTTATTAGCCTTTTGGGCATAGAGAGCCTCTTGCATGTTGATCAGGTCCAATAAGTTATCATTGGCTGACAGGAGGTCCATTTGAATTCACAAAATCAACATAAAAAAAAACACAAGAGAAAAATACAGGGTAGCAGTTTTTTAAGTTTCAAATTTAAGATTAGCAAGATTTTCAACTTTACAAAAGACATAGGATTATGTTAAGTTTTAAACTAACTAATCATAAAACTCACAACAGTTACTACTCAAGAATTTTAAAACAAACTACTAACTTACATAAACATTACAATACAACTAAAAATAGAAGTCTTACACATCACAATATCTAAAAAAGTAAACATAAATACATGTCTCAAGTCCAAAACATGAAAACACATCACATCACAATTCTCACTTAAACATAAAAGTACAAACCACATTACATAGTTCAAACCAACACACAGATGCAAATGTAGCAAGCCTAGACTACATAGCTCATACCATATTACAATCATAAAATAAATCTCTCAGTTCTACTCTTCATCTTTTGAATCACCGCTATCCCAAACTTTTGGAGGCTCATAATCAGGGTATCTAGGATATGGAGGAAATTGCACTCCTTGGTTACCCCTATTGAGGCTCTCAAAATATGAGTGAAATTTCTCTTCATAATCGCTTTTTCTCCTACTATGCCTATCAGTATGCTCTGCAAAATGCTCTAAATTTTGTACCCTATCAGCGGTAAAATTAATATTATCCATCATCCTCCGCAACAATTGATCTTGAGTCTCAGTAGACTCACCGTTAGATGTAGAAGCAAATGAGTTAGATGGTCTAGATGAAGAAGTAGCAGAGGTAGAAGTAGCAGATGTCTCCATTCCATAACTCCTAGAAAATCCTCCTCTCCAGCCAAGAATAGAATGCTCAGAATAAGTCTTCACATTCACCTTAGTGATGGGATTTAGAGGTAACATCACTTCCTCCTAGCTATCATATATAACTCCAGCCTACTCACATAAAGAAAAGATCAAGATAGAAAATCCCTGACCTGCATTAGTAACCGTAATGGCAGAACTGATGATAGTTTGGCAAATCAAAGCTCCTATGCTGATGATCTTTCCTTCCTAGATACATTAATTTAATGTTGCTCTCTCTCTCTGATCACTTCACTGAGATGCTTTGTTGGTAGCAGATGAGTAGAAATAAAATAGTACCAGGCCTTTGAAGGTGTAAATAACTTTGAAGTTGGGAAGTTGACTCTCCTCTCATTAGTTATCTTCAAAAGTCCTCTCCCAATAGTCAAGTATGAAATAATCTCGTCTAACTCCGCTTCAGTTGGACTATAATTTGCATAAAAACATAACGTATCAGGTGGTAGATGATAAAACAACTTGATTACCTCCGGTGAAAAAGGTACCAACTTTCCTCAAACCATGACTCTACTATCTTCAACCTTAGGGAGGTTTGCATAGAACTCCCTAACAGCAGAAATAACCGCCACAGCAGAGTAACAGCAAAGTCGTTCCCACTATCAGCAAATGATCAAATCCTCTACGACTCCACCTGGATACCTAAATTACTGCTCCTGAATCAGTTTTTGTGATTGCAATGCATCACTACACCGATCATGAGCTTTCGAACTAACAAATTTACTCGAATCAAAAGGTCTCTTTCCTTTACTCCTCTTCATTCTTGGTGTCAGTCTACAAATTTTATAAATTCCAAAATTAACTTCAAAAATCAAGTCTAAATTACTAAACTAAATTTCCAAAGCATAATCTACAGTTCCCATGCAATTTTCATAGATCTTTTTCTCATTTTTCACCATGAATAGTTAATTTTTGAATTTCTCCAAATGTCTCAAAACACATGGTGAACATCCAAAATTTTTGTATAGAAGTAAAACTCTTACCTCAAGGAACTTGGATCTAGCAAATTTCACTTGATTCCATAAAGAATTCTTCACTTTAGATGTGCCCTAGCCTTCCAAAATCGTAATTTTGAGAGGTTGAAGGTGACAGGAGGCGTAAAAGTGGTGATTTTTGGGCCAAAATTTCACATTTAACTTTTCGCAAATCGATTTTCATGAAGCGACACTTAAGTACAGGTAAGTGGCGCATAGGCGCCAGCCTCTTGCGTGCCAGTGCACGATTTTTAGAATTTTCAAATTAAAGTAAAATACACTATTTGCTTAAGTAAACCACCCTTAAATGTTCTCATAGCACTTAAATGTGTATTTTCAACTTCCTATAACTCTCCTCTCTCTCAAAACTCTCTATAATAACTATTTCAAATTGAGGCTATAAATAAAAAAAATTTCATACAAACAAACTTATATTAATTCAAAAATAAGTACAAATACTTCTAAACACTTAATTCTCAGTCTTGGATGAGAAAATTTTCCTAATTACAAATACATATCATTATACATAAAGAAGTCATAAATACTAAAAACAAGACTTAAGCACTAAACCACTTGAAAACAACTTCTAACACACAAATTCTAACACTAAACTTAATTCCATTCTTCTTCATTTGAAGGAATAAATTCCTAGATACTATCTTCTTCAATCCACTTCTGCTTTAAGAGCATCACCTTATCCGCTTCCTCTATAATACTTATCTGGCTAAATCAATCTTGAATTGCCATCCAAGATGCTCTAAATGTGCATGCAACTCAAGTACTTTGGTCTTTATAAAAGTCATAGTATTTTCCATTTTGTTGATCTTATCTAATATCCCTTCAATACTAACGGTTAATAAACCGTTATACATCCCTTGTGCACTTTGAGTAATGAACCCTTTCCTCATGGTTTCTTCCTTTATCTTCAAATCCTTCTCCCATGAAGACATTTTATCTAAATCTCACTTTCTCTTAGACTGTTAGGGCTAGAAATGATCAGGGGTGAAATTCCTTCACAAAACCCTTCTATTTATGGGCCTAAATCCTTCCAATAACCTCTAGACAAGTTTAGAAACTGCCTTGGCACGTTTTTACAAAATAATTGGCAGTTAAAACTTCTAGAATATTAATTTTGCACATTTTTTTAAACTGACGTGCTTAAGCGTCGGATCTGGCGCTTAAGCGCTAGTGCACAATTTTGCACTAATCAACTTAACATCCAAATTCTTATTCTAGCATGTCTTGGACACTAAGTGAAGTCTTAAAATCTTTAGTAACACATAATAGTATCAAAATTACTACCCCAAATTTCTTAATCACACACAAAACAACAATCAAAATAAATACACACTGATAACTATGGGTTGCCTCCCACAAAGCGCTTGATTTTATGTCGTCAGCCCAACGTAACTAGTGCTTATTCTGGTTGACCCAACATCATTCCATCATTAAGTTTATGTCGATCCCCTATAAAATAAGGTTTAAGTCTATGTCCATTAACTTTAAATACCTTCTCAGACTTAGGATCTTTAATATCCACAGTTCCATAAGGATAAACTTTTATCACAACAAGTGGGCCCATCCACCTGGACTTAAATTTGCCTGAAAATAATCTTAACCTTGCATTATATAGCAAAACTGGCTGTCCTGGCTGAAAAGTTTTAGTAAGAATCCTTTGATCATGCCACATCTTCATCTTTTCTTTATAAATCTTGGTACTCTCATAAGATTCATTCCTTATCTCTTCAAGCTCATTTAATTGTAATAACCTTTTCTCACCACCATCATTCAAATTATAATTGATCTCTTTAATCACCCAATATACATTATGCTCAAGTTAAACTAGTAAATGACAAGCTTTCCCAAATATTAGCTTATATGGGGACATTCCTATAGAATTTCTATATGCATTCCTATAAGCCCACAAAACATAGTCAAGTTAGATTGACCAATACATTTTTGTTGGATTCACAAATTATTACCTAATTCC
Source organism: Phalaenopsis hybrid cultivar (assembly GCA_002079205.1). Classification (NCBI taxonomy): domain Eukaryota; kingdom Viridiplantae; phylum Streptophyta; class Magnoliopsida; order Asparagales; family Orchidaceae; genus Phalaenopsis; species Phalaenopsis hybrid cultivar. Next base: position 351,878 of record JXCR01146482.1, read on the forward strand.
TTTAATTTCATGATTGGATAATTCAATCAAACTACTTGTATGAGGATGATAAGCAGTAGCAATCCTATGATTTATATGATATTTCTTTAATAACTTTTCCATTATGGCATTTCTGAAATGACTTCCCCCATCAGTATGATAACTCTCGGCATCCCAAATCTACAAAATATGTTTATTTTCAAAAATTGTACAACACTTTGAGCATCACATCAAGGTAAAGCAACAGCTTCAATCCATTTGGATACATAGTCCACTGCTAACAAAATATATAAATTTCTGAAAGAAGATATAAATGGTCCTAAGAAATCTAATCCCCAAACATCAAATATTTCAACTTCTAGCATATAATTCAGGGGCATCTCATTTTTTTAAGAAATATTGCCTACTCAGTGACATCTATCACAAGTTTTGATATAATTATTAACATCTCTAAAAATTATAGGCCAATAGAATCGAGATTGTAAAATTTTTTATGTTGTTTTATCAGCACCAAAATGTCCCCCAAATTAAGAATTATGACATTTTTGGATAATTTCATAAGTTTCTTCTAATGGTACACATCTTCGAATAACAAAATCAGAATTATTACATTTTTGGATAATTTCATAAGTTTCTTCTAATGGTACACATCTTCGAATAATCAGATCCTTCCCTTATTTTATATAAAATGGGTCATCCCAAAAATTATTCTTAGCTTCAAAAATAAATTTCCTCTTTTGTTGGTATGTCGTTTCAAAAGGTATAATATCACTAACAATAAAGTTTACAATTTCGGCATACCACGAAACACGCCACTCATTAATAGTGAACAATTTTTCATCTGGAAAATGTTCATTAATTTTTTTTTCAAAACATAGTGGTTTTTCTAACTCAAACCTGGACAAATGATCAGCAATTCGATTTTCAGTCCCCTTTCGATCTACTATTTCAAATTCAAATTTTTGCAAAAGAAGAATCTGTCTTATAAATCTAGATTTAGCATCCTTCTTTTTCATTAATTACTTAATAGCAGAATGATCTGTATGCACTACACAATGAGTTTCAATTAAACATGATCTAAATTTATCAAAAGCATATACTATTCCTAATAACTCTTTTTCTGTTATTGTATAATTGATTTGAGTTTCATTAAGAGTTTTATAAGCATAGTAAATGACTTAAAAAATTTTATCATATCTTTGTCCTAAAACAACTCCTATAGCATAATCACTAATATCACACATCAATTCAAAAGGTTTTTCCCAGTTTGGTGAAACTATAATTGGTGCAGTGATTAATTTTTCTTTTAATAAATTGAAAGGTTTTATGCATTCCTCATCTATGTTTAGTGCAGTGATTAATTTTTCTTTTAATAATTTAAAAGCTTTTAGGCATTCCTCATCAAAAATTAAAACTTGCATCTTTCTTCAGTAAATGTCATAAAGGCTTAGCAATCTTTGAAAAATATTTAATTTATTTCCTGTAGAATTCTACATGTCATGAAAAACTCCTAATTTCCCATACATTTACTCGATAAGGTAAATTAGCGATCACTTGAATTTTATCAGGATCTACTTCCATACCATTTTTTGATATTTGATGACCAAATACAATTCCTCTTGCTACCATAAATTGACATTTTTCTCAATTAAGGATTAAATTTGTTCCTTCACAGCGCTTAAGAACTTTAGATAAATGTTCTACGCGTGAGCCAAATGAAGTTCCAAACACTGAAAAGTCATCCATGAATACTCTAATCCATTTTTTCAATTGAAATGTAGCAGGGGCATTACATAAACCAAAGGGCATCCTTCCAAAAGAAAAAGTATCATAAGAACTGGTAAAAGTTGTTTTCTCTTAATCCTCAGGAGATATTTCTATTTGGTGATAACTAGTATATCCATCCAGAAAATAAAAGTGTTTATGCCCAGCTAGTCTATCTAGCATTTGACCTAGAAAGGGTAATAGAAAATGATCCTTTGTAGTGGCAAGTTTTAATTTTATATAATCAATGCATATTTGCAACCCTGTAACTTGTCTAGTAGGTATTAATTCTTTATGTTCATTCACAATTACAAATACTCCTTCTCTCTTAGGAATGCAGTGAATTGGACTAACACATGCACTATCTGAAATAGGGTAGATAATTCTAACATCTAACTTTCTTAAAAACTTCTTTCATAACTGGATTCAGACGCCTTTGAGGATCAGCCCTGGGTTTACAGTTCTCTTCCATATGAATTCTATGCATACAAATTAAAGGACTTATTCCTTTAGGATCAGCAATTGTCCATTCAAAGGCTTTCTTCAAATTTTTCAAAAGTTTCATCAACTATTCTTCTTCTTCCATCGTTAATTTTGAGGAAATTATAATTGATAAAGTAGAAGAATCTCCTAAAAAGGCACATTTCAAATGTTCAGGAAGTAACTTAAACTCAAGTTCTAAAGGTTTTTCAGTTGATGGACCAAATGATTTATCTTTGTCTATCGTGTCTAAAATTTCAAAACTTTCTCGAATATAGTTTGAATCTTCCTTAAAAAGTTCTTCACATCGATCTAATTCCTTTTCTTGCTCGTGTTCCAAAATCTTTTTTTTAAAATTTTTCTTCATAAGTTATTTGGAAATGACATTCACTTAGATATCTTATAACATCCATCCTATAACATTCATCATCTTCACCTTTTATAGGATATTTCATTGACCATGAAATATTGAAATAATAGTTTGATCATTGACGCACATTGTTAATTCCCATTTTTGCACATCTATCATTGCTCTTCAAGTGGCTAGGAAAGGCCTCCTTAAAATGATAGGTATCTCTTTATCTTCCTCCATATCTAGCATAATGAAATCAACAGGAAAGATCTGATCCACTTTCACTAGGACATCTTCTATAACTCCTTTAGCGAACGATCTGCTAGCTACAGATTTATAGTAGGAGGGGTTATTTCTCCTAATCCCAATCTTTTGAATATTGATAATTGCATAAGGTTAATGCTTGCACCTAAATCACATAAAGCTTTCCCATAAAATTTGTATTCTATTGTACATGAAATTGTTAAGCTACCACGATCTTTAAGCTTTTGAGAAAGCTTTTTTTGAATTATAGCACTGCACTCCTCACTAAGTCCAACAGTCTCATTATCTTCAAACTTCCTTTTCCTGTTGAGAATATCCATCATAAACTTTACATAGTTTTGCATTTGTTCTAAGGCTTCAGCAAATGAAATATTCATTGTAAGCTTCTTAAATATTTTCAAAAGTTTTAGAAATTGCTTATCCAACTTCTGCTGACTAAGTCTTTGAGGAAATGGAGTTGGTAGTTTTTCTAAATCAAATTTTAGTGGAGAAATGGGTCTTTCAAAATCTTTTGGAGCGTCCTCTTTTGATTCTTCATTTTCTTCTCTCTCAACATCCATTTCTTTTTGAACCCTACCTTCAAACTCTCTTCCGCTTTTAAGTTGAACGGCTTTTACTTGCTCTTTATTATGGTCTTTTAGATTTGATTCAGTATTACTAGGAAGTGTTCCTTGGAATCTATTACTTAATGAATTTGTTATTTTCCCAAGTTGATTCTCAATATTTCTAATTTTGCTTCTTGACTTTGTAGTTGATTTCCCATTTGTAACACAACTTCTTCTATAGATAACTTCTTTTCCTTAAATTGGGTATTTCTATTGAAACCTGGATGATAAGTAGATGTATAATGATTATTCCCTTAATTGTTCCAGTTTCCAAATGGGTTTATTTGGTTGTTACCCCATAGCTAATTATTACCACCTGAATTGTTGTTCTAGTTAAAGTTGGGATGGTCTTCCAACTTGGGTTATAATAATTTGAATGTGGGTTATACTGTTTGTTACTTATGGCATTCAAAGTTTCTAATGATGCCTTAGAATCTACCATTTAGCCTAATGAATTCTCTTCAATCATGGAAATTGGTTGAGAAAAATTCATTCCAAATTGGTCTAACTTCCTTGAAATTGCAGCAACCTGATTTGCTAACATATTAAATGCTTCAGCTTCATGAATATTGGCTACTTTCTTAGGATTCACCCTCTCAGAAGGCCATTAAAAATTATTGGTAGCCATCTTTTCAATTAAAGCATAAGCATCATGAAATGGTTTTGACATCAATGAACCACCAACAGTGATGGGCGCCATGAAATGGGTTTGACATCAATGAACCATCAGCAGCGGCAACGATAATTGATCTAAGAGATCAAAATAATCCATTATAAAAAGTTTGAATTATTAAATAATCTGGTATAACATGGTGTGGACACTTTCTTAAGAGTTCTTTAAATCTTTCTGATTCTTCGTAAATAGATTCCCCTTCAAACTGATTAAAATATGTAATATAATTTCTAAGCTTTGCAAGTTTGATTGTGGAAAATATTTTGCAAGGAATTTTTGTCTTAAATCACCCCAAGTTCTAATAACTTCAGGTGCTAACGAATTCAACTACATCTTAGCTTTATCTTTTAGTGAGAAAGGAAATAACCTAAGTCTTATGACATCATCTGATACACCATCATTTTTAAATGCAGCGCACAGTTCTAGAAAATTGGCAAGATGTAAATTTTGATATTTAGTTGGTGATCTTCCAAATTGATTATTTGATATCATTTGGATAATAACAGCTTTAAGCTCAAATGAATAAGCCACTATAATAAGTTTTTGAATACTACAATGAAGTTCATCTACGTTAGGGTTGGCATAATCTCTTAAAGTTCTAAACTCTTGATGAATTTCAACATTTTGATCATTTTGATTTGCCATTTCTGTAATTTTTTTGGATTTTTAAAGATTTTTAATTTATTTGGTTTTTCTAATTTTTCTAGCAGTTCTCTCTAATTCAGAATCGTAGGGCACTAGTCCTTAAGAACCTAAACTACGCATACCCTAACAAAAAATAAAATAAAACTAAACACACACAAAATAAAATACAATAACTTAAAGTTTAAATAAGACTTCTAAAAATAGAAGTTTGCTTTTAAATTAATAGATTCATTACAATTTTCACTTCACTTCCCCGACAACGACGCCAAAAACTTGATCCTGAAACTGCTAATATGCAACAGTATAACAATAATTATGATTATATTTTTAATTTATATTTCCTTATTTCGCAACAAAACCAAAAACTTGATCCTGAAGATAAATAAGAATTTAGCTTTTAATTTATATTGGGATACTACGCAAGTATATGTACCGTTATCAAGTAATATAGAACTTTTTGATTAAGACTTGAATGTCAAACCCACAGGGAAGATATGCAATATGCACTTTTTTGAAAACTTTGTATTTTTAAAAATGAAATTATTTAAAATAAAGGCCTTTTTGCAGTAAAAAAAAGTTTAAATATTTTTGGTAATTTTAATATCTAGACAAAAACAGAACAAACTCAAAAAATAACTTGAGTTTTTGTAGAAGAAAAACACTAAATATGAAAATATTTTTCTCCTTATCATGAATCAGTAATAAGTATAAAAATTTTGTTGTGGATGTATGCATATTGTGTTGTGTCAAATAGGAACAATAATATTCTTTACCCTTACTAGAGACGCTATAAAGAACATTGGGTAATTTAAAGTTTGAATAGTTCTGAAGACCGGCTAGGCAGGGAAGATACCTGCTCTCACTCTAGAGTTCCATCAATTCTCTCCACCTGAGGGCTAACATATCGTATAAGAACCTAAAACAATAAAACAAGTTGGGGGCTTTAACCTGTCACTTTAAAGTCCACTAACTCTACACCATTCAATGAATATTTCTGAATTTATTTGCACTCAATCATATGAACTACATTCTCTTTCATACAACCCCATGCGAGCAATACCATCCCAGTTCTTACATGTTCTCACAACAAATTTTAACATCTTGATTGGCCAAATCAAGAAGTAAAAGAAATTCATGGATTTAAATCATCACAACTTCTTCGAGCATTAAAGATCAATGTTTTTCACAACTTCCATTCAATACGTAATTACTTATCATTTTAAGAAGAAAGATAAAGAAAAATACTCTGAATTCATGGAGAAAACAAAACCACACTTTAGTTTAAAAGTAGAAATCATTGTCAAACCAACCACAAGTCTCAATTAAAACCAAAAGTAGTCTAAAACAAAAGATAAAAATTTATCTCAAGTCCTCGACCAAACTCTTAAAGTTCCTTTGAATCACTTCTTATTTACAACACTCTCAAGATAAAATTAGGAATAAAAAAAGGATAAATATGTGGTGCCTGAAAATTCCTCCAACTAACACCCCAATTTTTGAACTTTCAAAACTTTTCCTGTACTTTCAAGAACTCTTTCAAAGTCCCAATCTTCTTTCTTTTATAATTCTCCAAAAGGTGTCATAGCATCTCATCAAAATGTTTCATGATTCGATGTTTTTCCCCAAGAGATGCATCCTTTCACAATATTTTTCCCCATTAAGTGATTGGTGATCTTAAATCCATCATGGGTGGATGTGTACTCCTCCAGAGTACTATAATGCTCTGGGCAAAGGGCATTGCAGTCCGGGCATTCCACAAATGCCCCTGTAGTTGGTATCTGTGTGGGAATTTCATTTTTGCATGTTAGGAAACCTGCACAAAGATCTTATGGAACTTCTGGTATTCTCGGCTCTGCATTGAACTCGGACTCATCCTCTATGGCAGGCAAGCTAGAGGAAGAATCTCTCATTCATGGATCTTAGATTTTCCTTTCAGAAATTGGGGTAAGCAAGTTTCTGCCTCCTTCTACCGTCTCCTTTCTTCACGTAAGAATCCTTTATGCTTTCGGTGATTGGCATTTCTGCATGGCATCCTTCATGGCGGTGCATCTGGCAGTCTCTCATCATCAGCAGTGACTAGACCTCCTATTGGTGCAGTTATCATAGATGGCAGACGAGTGGTCCCCACCATCAGATCTTGCTGCACCATCACTTTCTTTCCCTTCAGTGAGGAATCCTCCTTTGTGTTGATCTTTAACAATGACGGTAGCCCTTGTTTCTTTTGATAGTTAGTCTACATTGACTTGGCCAAATTTCAAATCGAAGTCTATGATACCACCCTATGGTGCCCTTTCATCATTAAGTGTGAGATTCCAACCATCCTTGAAAGCAAAAATCAGCTTCTATCCTGACATTTTCTGTTTGTCCGCAGATGACAAGAACAAAACATCAGTGCGCTGAAATTTGGCAGGAAAAAGAACAAAACAAATTGTTTATTAGATAAAATTTTAGTTTAGGTTGGTGAGAAGATCATTTATTTATATATATTTTTTTGTTTAATTTAGTAAAATATAAAAGTTAAAAGTAGAAAGAGAAAAATCAAAGTATGTAACTTCAGCAATTTTCATTTTATTGAGGTTAATTTTATTACAAATTTTTTTGGATTTGGTCACAGACTTTTGGCCAAATAAATAACCCCATAACAATCAAAATTTCAAAATTTCAATCCAGGCAATGTCAAGTTGCATAATATGTCTTTAAGTATCGTTTATTGATCGGCAACATGGGTCTCTCGCCTTGAAAATCCACTAGCCGGTAGGATCCTCATGTGTAGACCTATTCTACCACAAATGGTCATTCCCAAGTTGGCTTAAATTTTCCACTTATCTTGCGACATGCAACAATAGGTATTTTGAGCACGAGGACGAGATCACCAACTTTGAATGTCCTTGAGCTGACCAATTCGTCATGAGCTTGTACCATCCTTGTCTTGTAAAGCTCCAGATGTTGTTGTGCTTCTTGTTGTTTTCCTTCAAGTCTTTCCAATTCTTTAAGTCTAAGTTTTGCACTTTCTTATATTGTAAGTTGATTGGCGATATCGACTCTGAGAGATGGTTTCTAGACTTCTAATGGTAGTACGGCCTCAAAATCGTTCACAAGTGCGTTGGGTGTACATTGAGTGGGAGTCCTGAACGATGTCTGGTAGGCCCACAAGGCTTCTAACAGTTTGTTATGTCAATCTCTTTTATTTTTTTGGCCTTTTTTTTGTTGTGGAGTTGCCCGTTGAAAGCTGTCGGTCACCGGAATCAAAATTCCATTGCCCGCTTTGGAAGAACATTTTAATTTAAATATATATATATATATATATATATATATATATATATATATATATANTTAAACTTTACGTATTGTATCTAATTTTTTGTGTGTGTTTTAAATTTATTTTATTTTATTATATGTTAGTGTATGCGTAGTTCATGTTCTGAAGGATTAGTACCCTACGATTATGAATTAGAAAGAACTATTAGAAAAACCAAAAAAATCAAAAAATTATAATTTTTTAAAAATACAAAAAAATTAAAGGAATGACATACCAAAATAATGAAAATGTTGAAATTCATCAAGAGCTTAGACCTTTAAGAGATTATGCTAACCTTACTGTAGATGAACTTCATTGTAATATTCAAAAACCTACTGTATTGACTAATTCATTTGAGCTTAAACATACTATTATCCAAATGGTATAAAATAATCAGTTTAGGGGATCACCAACTAAAGATCCACATTTACATCTTGCCAATTTTCTAGAATTGTGCGCTACATTTAAATACGATGGTGTATCAGATATCATAAGACTTAGGTTATTTCTTTTCTCATTGAGGGATAAAGCTAAGATGTGGTTGAATTTGATATAAGACGTAGATTATTTCCTTTCTCACTGAGGGATAAAACTATAATATGGTTACATTCGTGAAACTTAGGTTATTTCCTTTTTCACTGAGGGATAAAACTAAGATGTGGTTGAATTCGTTAGCCTGAAGATCCAAATTTACATCTTGCCAATTTTCTAGAATTATGTGCTACATTTAAATACGATGGTGTATCAGATGATGCCATAAGACTAGGTTAGAATTGTGCACTACATTTAAATACGATGGTGTATCAGATGATGTCATAAGACTTAGGTTATTTCTTTTTCATTGAGGGATAAAACTAAGATGTGGTTGAATTTGTTAGCACCTGTATCTATTATAACTTGGGGTGATTTATCACAGAAATTTCTTGCTAAATATTTTCCACCATTAAAAACTGCAAAACTTAGAAATGATATTACATCTTTTAATCAGTTTGAAGGGGAATCTATTTTATGAAGCTTAGAAATGATATTACATCTTTTAATCAATTTGAAGGGGAATCTATTTATGAAGCATGAGAACGATTTAAAGAACACTATACCAGATTGGTTAATAATTCAAACCTTTTATAATGGATTAATTGGTTCTCTTAGATTTATTCAGATTGATTAATAATTCAAACTTTTGATGCCGCTGGTTCATTGATGTCAAAACCATTTCATGACGCTTATGCTTTAATTAAAGATATGACTACCAAATGATGTCAAAACCATTTTATGATGCTTATGCTTTAATTGAAAAAATGACTACCAATAATTTTCAATGGCCTTCTGAGAGGGTAAATCCTAAGAAAGTAGTCAATATTCTTGAAACTGATGCATTTACCATGTTAGCAAATCAAGTTGCTGCAATTTCAAGGAAGTTAGACCTCTGATGCATTTACCATGTTAGCAAATCAAGTTGCTGCAATTTCAAGGAAGTTAGACCAATTTAGAATAAATTTTTCTCAACTAATTTCAATGATTGAAGAGAATTCATTAGGCCAAATGGTAGATTCTCAAGCATCATTAGAAACTTTGAATGTAATAAATAATAAGCAAAATAACCTATATTCTAGTTATTATAACCCAGGTCGGAAGAACCATCCCAACTTTAACTGGAATAACAATTCAGGTGGTAATAATCAGCAATGGAGGAACAACCAAGGAAACCCATTGGGAAACTGGAACAACCAGGTGAATAATAATTATAGATCTATTTATCCTCTAGGTTTTAACAGTAATACACAGTTTAAGGTGAAGAAGTTGTCTATAGAAGAAGTGGTGTTACAAATGGAAAATCAATTACAAAGTCAGGGAGCTACAATTAGAAATATTGAGAATCAACCTGGGCAAATAGCAAATTCATTAAGTAATAGATCCCAAGAAACACTTCCTAGTAATACTGAATCAAATCCAAAAGACCATAATAAAGAACAAGTAAAAGCCATTCAACTTAGAAGTGGAAGAGAGTTAGAAGGTCGGGTTCAAAAAGAAATTGAAGTAGAGAGAGAAGAAATTGAAGAATCAAAAGAGGACGCTCCAAAAGATTCTGAGAGACCTATTTCTCC
>JXCR01146482.1:362352-377092 GCA_002079205.1 Phalaenopsis hybrid cultivar
GACTTTAATTCAGACAACTATATTTTTGCAACTATTTAAATATTATGGTAGATTTAAAGAAATATTTTTTTAATAAAAATTAATTTTGTGACTTAAGATGTTTAGTATAAGAGAATAAGATTATAGTTAACTATTTAAAGTAAAAGAAACTATATTTTGAAATATTAAAAATCTGGAAATTCATTTGAGAAGAAAAGATTGGGACTCAATGATGTAAAATCTATGAAATATTTATAAGTTAAAGAAATGATTTGAGTTTCAAATTTAGGGAAAGAAAAGTGAAGTTCAAAATCATTAAAGGCTATCCAGATATAGTAATCTTCACTTGAAAAAGGAAAAAGAAAGGATTGAAAACAATCCCTGAAAAGAAAATAAATATATATATTTATATGATTGAAAGCAAACCAAATGAAAAAGAAAAAAGAAAAGAAAGAAAAAATTATGGAAGTGAGGAGATGCTTGAGGATATGCCTAATAAAAAATTGGCTTCACTAGTCCTACATAAAGGGAAAACTTGAATACATTTTTGAACTTATATTTATGGAATTAAATCTTTTACTAGTGGAGTTCTCATGAAGTTCTATCTCTTGAATATTCTAAGTGACTTAATATTACAACATATAGTCATTCCTGAAATAAATAGAAGACTAGAACTCTTAAACTTGATAATCTTGTGGCTACAGAGTTAATTCAATTACTTGAATTTTTTCTGAAAATCTCACTATGATATGTACCTATAGAGTTAATTTAATTACTTGAATTTTTTCTAAAAATCTCACTATGGTATTTACTAATTCAAACGTATAGTATTTCTAAATTAAAACTTTACTGCAGTAGATCATAACTTTTTTATAGTACTAAAATTACTTGAGGAGAAGTAATAGTTAAGTTTGGGGAATTTTGACCAAAAGAAAATATGTTGAGATTTTAATATATATTTTATACTGTTTTTAATGATATTGCACTTTAAGGTATTTTTATGTTTTGTTGCAGGAATGATGAATTAGGGTCATTAGAGCAAAAGGATGCAAAAAGGAGTGAATTTGGAGCGAAAAGGACTAAAATGTGGAGATTTGAACAAGGTCGCCGACGGCGCCCTTGACCCCGTCGACAGCGAGTTTTTCTCGAGACTACAGGACAAAATTTTTCAGAAGCTCACCGACGGTGCCATGGACCCGTCGACGGCGAGATCGGAGGTTATGCCTACTCAAGCTTTGGAGAAGGCCAAATTTTGAAGGGATTCTTAGGCAACTCTTGGGAAATCTCATCCACAACTTTAAAAGAACATTTTTGGCTGAAAATAAGAGTCTAGAGGCCTTAGAGGTTACCATTAGTGTATGGAATTTCCAATAGACTGTAACAATTGTGAGGAATTCTTCGAGAGATTGTCAGAGTAGAGGGAAAGTGAGAGATTTCTTTCTCCTTACTACTTCGAAGAGGAATTCTTTGTGCTGTAAAGAAAGGAAGAGATTCAGAGGAACTTCGAGGAGTGTTCTTGAGGAGAAATTAACTGTAAAGAAAGGAAGAGATTCAGAGGAACTTCAAGGAGTGTTCTTGGGGAGAAATTTAGAGTGTTATTTACTTGTTATAGTTTGTATGAATTTAATTTTATATATGAATTCTGAGTTTTGTTGTGTTTTCCCCATGGGTTATGAGTAGTTTTCTCTGTCTTTCTCCTTGTCTCGAGATTTGTGAAATGGTGATTTGAATTGGTGAAGCCATGAAAATGTTTAAGAAATTGTGATAATCTTTTCACTTTGATCTTAATTTAATTTTAATCTAGCAAATTGATTTGCTAAAATATATTGAGTTTTACAACTAAAGTGAAGATTACATCCAAGATTCAGGGAGGTCAAAGGCGTTGGAATTTGTGTGCAAATAAATAGGAAAATAATATTATCGGACGTATAATTGGAGATTTTAGAGTGAAAGACTAAAATCCCCAATTCGGTCCTATCGTTTGGGTGTTGAAGTGTAGATGNTACGATTTCAAATTGTTAATTATATTACTGAGTACTGATTTCAAATTGTATGCGTAAATTTGGACCTGAAAATCTTATACCCTANGATAGGGAAATATTACTATTAGGCGTAGAATTGGAGATTTTAGAGTGACAGACTAAAATCCCCAATTCAGTCCTATCGTTTGGGTNTCTTCAATCTTACTTTACTTTCAATCTAGCCAATTAATTTGTTAAAATATGTTGAGTTTTACAACTAAAGTGAAGTCATCCAAGAATCAGGGAGGTCAAAGCCCTTGGAAGTTGGGTGCAAATAAATAGGGAAATAATACTATCGGGCNTTTTAAAGAGGTCAAAGCCCTTGAAAGTTGGGTGCAAATAAATAGGGAAATAATATTATCAGGCGTAGAATTGGATATTNAAAGGTCAAAGCCCTTAGAAGTTTGGTGCAAAATAAATAGGGAAATAAAATTATCGGGAGTAGAATTAGAGATTTTAGAGTGACAAATTAAAATCCCCAATTCGGTACTATCGTTTGGGTGCTGAAGTGTAGATGTTAGCCCTCAGGGGATGGGAACGTGGGAGCTCTAAAGTGAGAGTCGGTATCCTCCCAGCCTAGCTGCAGATTTAGTAAACAGGCATAGGATTAGTCAATGTTCTTTATGCTTAGACCAAAGGGTAAAGAATAGGTATGCTCCTATTTGGCNACAGGGAAATAAAATTATCGGACGTAAAATTGGAGATTTTAGAGTGATAGAGTAAAATACCTAATTTGGTCCTATCGTTTGGGTGCTGAAGTGTAGATGTTAGCCCTCAGGCGAGGGGAACGTGGGAGCTCCGAAGTGAGAGCCGGTATCCTCCCAGACTAGCTGCAAATTCAATAAACAAGCGTATGATTAGTCAATGTTCTTTATGCCAGGACCAAAGGGTAAAGAATAGGTATACTCCTATTTGACACAATACAAATTGAACTGATTCACTTTATCCATTCACTATAATTTCTTGGCAANCCATTCACCTTTCTTATATATTGAATACCACATTAAAAACCTTAATAGTATAATTAATTATTTAAGAGTTATTAAAATTACAAATTTATTTCAATTGCCTATTAGTGACAAATAAGCAATTTGAAATCTATTATTGCGATTAAGTATTACTTTTCTAAAATCTTAGTTCGTAGTTCAAATATTACTCCCTGTGGGATCGATATCTAGGACTCCATTAGAGCCCAATATTACTTGAGTGATACGTATACTTGTGTTGATAATTATGATTTTACATTTTTTGAATATTTTATACATACATCTTTATCGAATCTATAACTGTTATTAAGTTTGGTACAGTTGTTGAGGAATTAATTCTTTTAAGTTTTAGCAGCAGTATTAAATACTTATATTTTTAAGCATATATATAGTCGCTGTCAAGTTTTAGGTACCGTTGCCAGGGAATAAACAAGAATCATAATTAGAGTAACGGACAAATTAGGATTATTATAAAATTTTTACTTGAATTGCAACTTANCCGATATCCTCCCAGCCTAGCCGCAGATTCAATAAACAAGCATATGATTAGTCAATGTTCTTTTTGCCTGGACCAAAGGGTAAAAAATAGGTATGCTCCTATTTGGCACAATAAAAATTGAACCGATTCACTTTATCCATTCATTATAATTTATTGACAAGGATAATGATGCTTTCTTATATATTGAATATCACATTTGAACCTTCATTAGTATCATTATTTATTTAATAGTTATTAAAATTTCATATTTATTTCAATTGTCTATTAGTGACAGATAAATAAATTGAACTTCATTGTTGTGACTAAAGTATTTTTTTTCTAAAATCTTAGTTCGTAGTTCTAAACTTACTGTCTGTGGGATCGATATCTAGAACTCCATTAAAGCCCTATATTACTTGAGCGATACGTATACTTGTGTGATAAGTGTGACTTTAAAATTATTGAATATTTATTTCGTCCATATTTATCGAATCTATAACTGTTATTAAGGATTTGGTACAGTTGCTGAGGAAGTAAATCTTTTAGCAGCAGTATTAAATACTTATATTTTTAAGCATATATAAAGTCGCGGTCAAGCTCATAACACAAAGGAAGTATACTACTTTATATGTGGACTCGACCAATACTTTGAAGTGATGGGGATTACGGATAAAGAGACAAGAATACAATTTACAATTATTTATCTCTCTGACATCACTATGTTGTGGTGGAGAAGAAGGTGTGGAAACATCGAGAAAGGGATGTGCACTATATCCACCTTTGATGACTTCAAAATGAAAATAAAGAGTCAATTCTACCCTGAGAACGTGGAGGATGATGCTAGAGCCTAGTTGCCAATGCTCAAGCAAACAAGATCAATTCAGGAATATATTAACGAGTTTACTAGCTTGGTCCTTAAAATTCCTGACATGTCTGACAAGGATGCTCTTTTCAACTTCATGGATGGACTCTAATAGTGGGTGAAGACCGAGCTTAAGAGGCGCGGAGTGCAAACTCTTGCCACTGCCATCGTGATTGTCAAAAACCTAATTGATTGCTTAAAATAATCTACAAAGCCTAAAGATAGGAAAAGCACCAATGTCAAAGGTGAGAAGGATAAAGTGCAATAAAGGAAGAGACTCATCATGAATCGACATCATCCAAGATAAAAGATAAAGGGAAGCCTAACAACAACAAAACTAAACCATACAACAACTGCTTTATTTGTGGAGAACCTCATTAGACAAGGGATTGCCCTTAGAAGAATGCTCTAAACTCTCTCCTTGCAAGCCATCAAGAGGAAGAAGGAAGCGATATGGCAACATAAGTGGTAAAAATGCAACTATTCAATGTGGTGCATTCCTCTCCAAAAACCCTAACAATAGGACTTCTCTAAAGGCGGGAAATCCACTAATACAATGAGAGATACAAGAGCTTGTCACAAATTCATCTCTATTAAAGAAGCAAAGAGGATGGGTAAGTAAATAAATAGAGGAGGGGGCTTCATCAAAGCAGTAAACTTAACGATTAGGCCAATCTATGGAGTGGCCAAAGGAGTGAAGATCCGTGTCGGAGATTAGTTAGGTATGCTAAATTTCTACATCATTCCTATGGACAATTTCAAGGTAATACTTAGTTTAGAATTCTTGGAACAAGTGAGAGCATTCTCAATACCATTTGCTAATAACATGTGCATCATGGAGGGTAACTAAGCTTGCCTAGTACCGACAACAAGGACTAGGAAGTAAGGAGCCATTTGTTATCAATCATTCAATTCAAGAGGGGAATCCAACGAGAGGAGAAGAGCTACTTGTCTATTCTTCATGACTTCAATGAAGAAGGAAAGCCCCAAGAAGACATGCCAAGGGAAGTGGTGGCAGTTCTTAAGGAATATAAAGGTGTTTCACCACCAAAATTACCAAAAAAACTACCACCAAAGAGGAAGATAGATCAGAAGATCGAGATGGAACCAGGGACTAAGCCGCTAGCCATAAAACCTTATTGCATGATCCCTTCTCCCCTACAACCAAATACAAGAGAGAAAGCCCAACATTCTTCAAATTTGCCAAATCCTAGAATGAATAAAGAGAGTTAGCTTGAGCCAAATTACATAAGGCTGAAAGAAGAATGAAGAAGTGGGCAGACAAAAAAAATGAAACATGAAGACACATGGAAAAAGAAAAAAATTGACGATATTGAGTGGACGTTGTAATGAGGGCATTGCAAGGTTAAGTGGGGGTCCATCTAAAAGAATAATTGGCAAGCTAACCATAGGAAAGGAAGATTCTAGAGACGAGCAGAAAGTATAGAGCAATCCAATGGACTCTAGAAGATTCACGACATTCTCAAAAAAACTAAAAAGAAAGAGAATATTCCATGGAATTCTAGAAGGTTCCACATAATTCAAAAATATGCTGAAAGAAGCAAGCTTTAAAAAAAATCTAAAATATTCTTGAAAGTTCTAGAAGCATTTATATGTAAAAAATAATATATAACTATCTTAAAGATAATACATTCTATGTAATATAGAAATTTCCCTTAGGCTCTGGGAGGACTATAAATAGAAGCCCCTCACCCTCATTTGTATCCATCCAAGAATTATCAAAGGTTCCCAAACATTCAAGTGTTGTAATCACTCTTTCTAAGTGAAGTGTTTCTTTCTCCAATATTTCTCCCTACTCTTCTTTCTAAAGTGTTTTGTGCTTACAAGCCCAAACGTTGTGAGGGTTAGGCTGATTTAGTGCCAATGAAGTGTGTTAAAGCCACACTAGTGACTTAAGTTAGTTCGCAACACGTAGCTCCCTTCTCTCGCTGAATCCAAGCCAATTGTCTTGCTACTTTTCCCCATTTCTCCCTACTTTATTGACCGAGAGGTCCCCTCAGAAACACTCCACATCTTCTATTTCCATCCATTTTCCTAGAGGTCCTACATTGCTTTTTCCTGCATGAGTTATCCACGTAGATGATCTACATATCTTCTCTATATCTTCACCCAAGCAACTCCAAATTTCACCTATCAAATATATTCTCAACTGTAATTAATCCAACAATTTGTCAGATTAAGGTAAAAGGATGGAGAACTGGTATTTAAGGTTCTATAGTGATCTATAGTTTTTTTTTTTCTGTTTTGCTTAAGAGAGTAATACTTTTGTTTATCGCTTTTATTATTTTGTTTGAGGGAACATACATAGTTAATATTAAATAGGATTTTTTGTTTTTGTTTGTTGTTTTGGGATTCAAATTAATACAAAGTAGAAATGGTTTTAGGATTTTGTGGGGGATTAAAATCTGTTGTTATTGCTCTTTAGTTGGAAAAGTTTGCAAGCTAAATGATGCTTGAAGTAATTCAGGGTATGTGAATGCATTTGGGTACATAACATTAAAATAAAAATGAGAAAGGGAAATGAATATGTTTATGTTGTCTCAAAACTAATATAGGTCCAACTGGCTTGACTAAGGCATACGTACGGTAAAATTAAGTACGCGTTTGGGTTATTCTAATATGATTGGAAAATTTTACTATTAAGTACCCATTCCTATTGTTCTAATGAGGTGGGAAGTTCTGCTATAAGTTCCTGTTTGGGTTGTTCTAGCTCGGTGAGGGAAATCATGCTGTGGTACTTTACAAGTATTGAAGGTCTATACACATTCTCGTTAGGTGTGGTGGGTTAATTTTGGTTGCGGTGACATACAACACTAGCGACACATATATTGTTAGGTGTGGTGGTCAGACCCAACCCCCAAGCATATATGAAGCTAGAAGGCTACCAAAATGCTGTCGAAATTTAGACAATCGGGGCCATGCAAATTGGTAGAAGTGTTCTTGTTGCACCAATGAGGCGGCATTAGAGCTGTAAATGAACCAATGCATTCGATGAACAACTTGAACTTAACTCAATTAAGGCTCGATCATGTTCTTTCAAATTAGCAAATAAACAAGCTTGAACAGTTTTTAAAAGCTCAAAGCTTAAATGAACTAAACATAAACATATTCGAACTTGTTTGCTTACGTTCACGAACAAACTCGTCTGTCGTTGAACATATAATTTGTTAAATACTCAATTTTAAGCTCGATAATAAATTGTACTATATATATATATGAATATTATTTAAATAAAATTTAATTAGTTATAACTTATTTAATTATATACTTAATTGTAAAATATTATTATTATAATAATATTTTTAATTTAATTATTAATTATATATAAGTGAGTGATAATTTAGAATGAGATATTTTCTTGTAGAGTTTTCTTAACCCTGAATATAATGAGTTTATTTTTTATGACCATCACACTACAATTATCAACAACTTTAATGTGAATTGTCTTATTGTTATTATTTTCTTATTAATATGACTGAGTAAATTCTCATCCCTAGTTTTAAGGATCAATTTAGCTTTTCTACTTACAAAATTTGAACCGCTGTATTCCTATCAAAAAAGTATTATGTAGCAATACTAAAGTTCAAAGATTTTAGAGTTCATAATTGACAAATTAGTAGCTGTTATTAGAATTGCAAAATTATCTATTAAATTTCTTATATGAAAATGTAGATTCTCGTTTAAATTTTTAGTTCGTTTATTAGCTCGTTGAAATACTCATTCAGCTGTCATAAACAAATACAGTACACATCAAGTTCAAACATTGAAAAAGTTAAACAAATCAAGCTTAAAATATATATGAAAGCTCGACACAAGCTCAAGTCCAACATAAACAACTTATAATCACACCAAGTCAAGTCTGAAAAATAATATACTTGGCTCGACTCGATTACAACCCTAAGCAGCATAATCATTATGTATTCTTATGCAGGTATTGAAGGGCAACACACATTTTTTCAGGTGCGATGGGTTAAATGATATTTTGGTCGCGAAGTCCTCCAACACTAGTCACACACATCTAATCTTTTTAGAGGTGGTTGTAAGACCTAGCTTCTCGAAGTAGCGCCCCTGGGACTGATGCCAGGAGGCAACGAAAATTTTGTATGAACATTTCTTAAAAATAAAAAAAAATAAATTTAATTTATTTGAACTAAAATGCAACTAAGATAAAGCTCATAAACTATAAGTTATGTTATTGGATTCATATCCAACTACAAAAGAGGACAAAAGGTGTTTCACTTGAAGGCTTTAGGCCAAATGATGCACGCACACCACGAGATCCGCACCACTCTTGTAATAGCTGATAAATGTAAACTTTAGGGCCTTGCATGTTTTGGCTTGCACATTACCCAAGATTACATCACCTTGAAGTACATTAAATACCTCGTGGTTCGTGCAAGTAGATCAAATAATCACAAAAAATCACACATTATAAATATTAAATACATGCATGTGATCTAACCAATGTGCTAAATGGCCGATCATAAGTTACGAGAAAGATGCACGAGCAACATATGACCTACTTATAGAGGCAAATCACAAGTCCCGTTTTGTTTAATATGATCCTCCTGTTTATGAGGGCGAGATTTGACAAGATTGAGCCATCACTGAGAAAGTTTGATCCTCATTATAGGGACTAAAGTTGACAAGATTGATCCCCCACTAAACTGGTTTGATTGTCTTCCGCACGAGGGCTGAGATCGATAAAACTAGTGCTTGTAATGATATTTAAGTAAGATAATTTTTCCAATGATGATTATGTTGACAATGAATCTCAACCAAAGAGGTATATATATATATATATATATGTATATATATATATATATATATAAGTTTATTTTTAAACTTAAGTAATACTATGAACACGATCATCTGTAAGTAGAACATAATCAACNACGATCATCTGTAAGTGGAACATAGTCAACCAAGTTCAAAAAAATCAACTCCATAATGTCAATTGAATTGATTGTGAACCTCAATTGGTGGGCGGCTATTCATAAAATTGAAATTTTAAAATCATAACATTTATAAAAGATATTTAAATGAAAAATTTATCACCCTATACTCAGAATAAAAGTTCACCCACCCTCCACGCAAGATTGTCGAGGCTGTCAAATTTAATATGGATTCATGGTCATAAAGAGTCAATGTCATGTTAAACATATTACTAAATTCAAACTCAAAACAATTATGTGCTAGCAAGGATGTGACCAAAGTCCTATGTCCGCATGGTTTGGTCAGTAGGGTTGACAAAAGAAGTGGTTATGATCACGGTCCTTTAACTACGTGGTTTGTCGCTAGATGATACTATTATATTATGTTGTGAGATATGTATTTCCTTGCATGGAAATGAGACACAAAGAACACAAGCAAACACAGATTGTTTACGTGGTTTGATCCAACTGGATCTACTTCCACGAGAGGGAATCAATCAAATAGTTCAACAAGGCAAAAGAAATGGAGAATACATAGCTTATACATAGAGATGAGCCCTCATCTTCCTTCTAAAGGGAATCAATCAAATAGTTCACTAAGACAAAAGAAATAGAGAATACATAGCTTATACATAGAGACGATCCCTCATATTCCTTCTATGGCCTCCCTCTCAAGTGACACCTTGATACAAGGCCTCAAGATGCTCTCCTCCCTCTCGCTCTCTAGCTATTCTCTCCTCCTTTGTGGTAGCTTAAGATCTCTTCCTTTGCCCTCCTAAGCCTCACACCTTCTCTATTTATAGAAGCAAGAGAGTGTTAGGTGAAAGGTAGGTGAGCGGTATGTAAGATGTGGTAGGTGAACGGTACCACATTACCTACCACATTACAAAAGTGTCCTTTTACCTTAGTTCAATAATTGAGGGTCAAAATAACAATTCTCCACCTTAACCCTCAATTGAGAAGCTTCGAAGTAAAGATTCCCTCCACCTGGCCCCTAAGGGGCCCTCAGCCCTTGCTTGAGTTTGTTAAGTCCAAACAGTACATGGACTTAGGAATCACGGTTCTTACGATAAGAGAGTACAACCCCTTTTTCCTAACTCCTTATATGACGACACGAGGGCCTTTGGTTACTCTGATGCAGCCATTCTCTGCATTGAACGAGCATCCGCTTGACTCTAGCGTACCTAAAGAAATCAGATTTCTTTTGAGCTCTGGTACGTACCTGACTTTTTTTTTTGTACTCGTTCAACTTCATCAAACATCCTTATCCTGATTGATCCACTTCCAACCATCCTGTGAGCTTTATTGTCTCTCAGTAGAACAGACCCATCATGTTCCTGTTGCAGTGTCTCAAACCAATCCTTGTGAGGACACATGTGGAAAGAACACCCTGAGTCTAGGATCCACTCCTTACTGGATTCAGATTCTGTGATCACCCGGGCCTCAGCAGAATTGTAGTCATCAAAGGCTACACTTGCTTCTCCTGATTCTTCTGGCTCTTCTTGGTACTTATTCTTCCTGTCCGGGTAGTTCCTCTTGAAATGACAGTCTTTGTGACAATGATAACACTTGAAAGGTCCCCTTGATGATTGATTCACTCCATCCTTGCTTGAACTTGATCTGTACTGACCATTTTTTGAATCTTTTTTGTATGATCTTCTGACAATAAGACTGTTTATACTGACTTCCTTGCCCCTGTCATGTTTCCTCTGAAGTTCTTTGGCTCTAATCAGAGATTGAACCTCCTCCATAGTAATAGCCTGCACCCTTCCATAGAGCATCACATCCTTGAAATGCTCGTAGCTTTTAGGAATAGAGTTTAGCAACAACAGTGCCTGTCCTCATCTTCCATCTTGACGTCGATGTTCTCGAGGTCGTCGATGATCTTGTTAAACTTGTCGATCTGCTCTGAGACGGATTTGTCTTCATGCATTTTGAAGGAGTATAGGCGCTGCTTCAAAGAGAGCCTATTAGTCAGAAACTTTGTCAGGCAGAGTACCTTGAGTTTGGCCCAAAGTGCTTAAGCAGTTGTCTCCCTCGACACCTCCCTCAAAACTTTATCGCCCAAGCTCAAGATTATCCAACTGTGGGCCTTGTCCAGTATGCCGATCTTCTCCTTCTCGGTCATGTCGGCCGGCAATGCCGCCGACCCTTGCAAGACTTCTACAACACCTTGCTGAACTAATAGAGCTCTCATCTTTACTCTCCATAGGTTGAAGTCGTTCTTCCCGTTGAATTTCTCAATGTCGAATTTGGCAGAACTCATTGTCGTGGCTAGGATTTCTTCCAATGAATTCTACCTGTTGCCCTTCCAAGAACTAGGCTAAAATCACCAAAATGCTGTACTATTGTATAACAACAAAAAATTTTCAGCCTAAACCTGCATTTTAACGCCTTGCTGTCCAAGAAATTCTCACCAAATTTCTTACCTTCTCCTTGTGAACTCCATTGCCTTCGCCAACCGAACGGAGAGCTCCGATCCCTTCTGGCAGAGATCACACCTGTTCACTGGAGAAAAATTCATGTTCTGTGCTCACGCCTCCTTCCCACAGGCACTCCTCTGCATCCAGCAGAACAAATCAAAAATTCCTCCTCTGCCTCTTGCACAAGAATACTTGCCTCTCCAGAGCCGTTGCGCCTCGCCAAACTGCTAAGGTCCTCCTACTTCGCGAACTCTCGAACAGGGAACTCCCCAAACTCTTCTCTGCGCGATCTCCGCCTCTTCCCTCTGGTCGAGCTACTCGCAAAACCGAACTCTTGCTCCAAAATCCTCAGCCTTGTCACAAATTTTCGGCCCTCGCTCGCGGACTGTTCCTCCTCCGTCTCGCCGAACCGCACAACCTGCGGTGCGAATCCAGTCGATCAACGCTTCCACTGCTTACCGAAGCTGTCGCGATTCGGCTGCCTGCGACGCGATCCGCTTGCTCCTCTGTTCGTGAATGCCGAACTCCTCTTCTTCGTCGCTGGCCGCGAACACCTTTACATGAACACCTCTAACCAAGAAGTATGAATCTTCCCACAGATAGCGCCAATTGTTGTGAGATATGTACACTTCCTGACATAGAAATAAGACACAAAGAACGCAAGCAAACACATATCGTTTATGTGGTTCGATCCAACTGGATCTACGTCCACAGGAGGGAATCAATCAAATAGTTCACTAAGGCAAAAGAAATGGAGATACATAGCTTATACATAGAGATGAGCCCTCATCTTCCTTCTATGACCTCCCTCTCAAGCGAGACACCTTTATAACCTCAAAATGCTCTCCTATCTCTAGCTCTCTAGCTATTCTCTCCTCCTTTCTGGTAGCTTAAGATCTCTTCCCTTGCTCTCCTAAGCCTCACACCTTCTCTATTTATAGAAGCAAGAAAGTGGTAGGTGAGAGGTAGGTGAGCGATAGGTGAGATGTGGTAGGTGAGCGGTACCACATTACAAAAGTGCCCTTTTACCTTTGTTCAATAATTTGGGGTCAAAATAATATATTATAATCATGACTGTAGCTCATCTGTTCCTCAATGACATTCTGCTCTTTATAGTATTGAGTTATAGGTTTATTTAATACGACATAAATCCCTCTATAAGCAAAGGTCAGCTTAGATTATTCCCCTTAGGTAAACATCCATCCCAGTTTTACAAGTTTCCTTGGATGAAAATACACATGATTGCTAACAAGGATTTTTCTGTTATGTTGGGTCGACTACCTCTGACTAAGTAGATCAATGATCGTGACGTCCAGAATGTTGGTATCATGAAATCTTAATCGGATGCGTCATCATTTCCCCAGCATCATCAACTCTTAAGCTAATAGTGATAGGTTTCATAAATTTAAATTTTATATTTGCTACTACTACCTGCTAAGTTTGAATAGTTAGTGTCTAATGATCAGCTTTAATTGAAAGTGCTCTTCCAATAACGGGAAGGGTAAATAATCACATGGCTTGCACCTTTGGAAAATTTCAAATCACAATTCTTATGGTCACAAAATGAGGGAAAATCTTTTGTGCGTCTTATCTATTATCTCATGCGACTTCTGAAAATTTGACCCAAAACCTCATAGTAAGCATCCTCATCCTCATTTTCTTTCTTTTCAAGGACATTTCAATTTTTTAGAGTACACATTATTTTTGATTTGATGTTAAAATTTTGAATTTTATCTTTTTAAGAATAAAAATTGAGGCGTCAGGGTATATAAATACATAAGAATTTTGTGCTACATATGTAAATGCCCTTTTAATATTATATTATAAATTGTTGAAAAATATTATTATTATATATATTTTAAATATTATTAAAAATAATTTTACTATTTTTTAGTCTTTATCATACATAAGAATTTTGGCAAACTTATAACAATATTTCATGACAAACCAATAAAAAAAATTCTTTAGAACACGATCTCTAAGAGAGATGAAATACTCACAAATTTTCAATAACGACCTTATCAACACAAGACATAGAGGCCATACCAAGAAGCATAATGCTCCTAAGCCATGTTGCCCAAAAGAAGGCTTATTGATGCAATGCTCCGACAAGGAAAAGGGGGAGTTCCTATCACAAGTCTGTAAGAAAAAATCAACTAAACATCTCATTGGTAACAAACCATGATACTTGTTAGAAGCATCTAGAAGAAAGGTTGATCCGTATATAGCTCTATGTGCAAAATCTCATTAATATACTGCCATGTTTGCTAGATCGGGCTAACCTAAAAAAAATATTAAAGTGAAACCGCAAACTCCACAATAACCCCAAAATAACCTCCACAATTCCACTTCAACAACCTCGAAATGACACTGCAGATGTTATTTCAAGGTTATTGAAATGAAGAATATGTTGTTCTCTTTAATAATCTTGAACTAGCACCGAAATAACATACGTGATGTTTTTATGGGATTATTAAAATAAAACTACTATTGTTATTTCAAGGTTATTTCTGAGTTATTTTAGGATTATTGAAATGAAATATATGAGTTTTTCTTCAATAATCCCAAAATAACATTCGCAGTTCTACTTCAACAACTCTGAAATAACCTCCATAACATAGCACACGTGGCGGCATAATATTGAAGTCCGCACATTGAGCTACTGTCCGGAGTCCTGACAAAAATATTTTCCCCTAATAGGCCCATCCATGCCCCCCATTAGCTCGACCAGTTAAAATTACTTTATCGATAAATCATCGAGTAATAGCATGCAACCGAAAAATACCCTACAAATTACAATAGAAAGATAGGAAGACCCCTGCCACACTCTTTGAAATGTAAATAAAAGTTGAGCTAAACCCTAGGTCTATTGTGGTAAGAGTCATCCTCTTTCTGAAGTTTAGGATACTTGAGTTTTTTTTTTTTTTGGTAACACACAAGAACACCAATGAATTTTGAAAAAAAGATAATTAAATTAAATTGAAAAAAAAGCAATTTTTATAATCTTATATACCATTAATATATATATATATATAT
>JXCR01146483.1:9119-74665 GCA_002079205.1 Phalaenopsis hybrid cultivar
ATATATATATATATATATATATTTATTTATTTATTTATTGACATATATATTTTTTATCTCTGGCATAAGCCGTTATCAGAAATGATCTGGTGTGACATACCAAATCGAATTATCAAAGAGGGTGGACGATTAAAACAGACAAACCCTATATATGGTTTTGCTACCAAAGATTTGGTAAAATGAATTTCGCTGGGAAAATACCACAATATCCAAGAAAGGTTGGTCAAAAAGTAACTTTCCAACCACAAGGGTATGTAGCTCTCAGGCTGACCCAGAAAACATCCCTCAAAGGGGAAAACACCATTCATTTGAAGTGAGTGCTAAACTCTAATTCAAAGCCATACGGAGTGCTCAACCGAATAGGGGTTTCAAGAAAAGAGGCACAACTTTCCCGCACAAAAGAGGCATCTATCGAAATTGGCCTCGGTCAGTCGAGAAACCTAAGAAGGGTTGGGCAAAATAGAGTGTATCAACCAACTGGTGTCTAGCCATAAGACACAAACTAAAACATATCCCATAAGAGGGAATACATCACACTCATCTAAAGTGAGCAAAACAAGCATATCCGTAGAAATGTGCTTAGTTCAGATCATATGTAGAATGGGTGACTGAATAAGAATGCTAGGAAAGGGCATGACTTTCATGCAATAAGGCAAATATCAATCGAAATTGACTTCCGTCAATTGGAGATATTGCAAAAGGTTAGCTAGGCGTCATTTGCTAACCATGTAATGCTTAGTTATAAAGCTGAGCTTCAATCTTCTAAAAAGAGGGTATCTTCCAATCTCATTTATGACGAGTGTAACAAACATATCTACCATGCTCATTTAGGATGGGTGGGACACGATCATCCGGATACGCTCGAAGCAAGGGACCGAAAAAGAGAGGATAAGAGAAGTACTTGTCTTCTCTTATACTGATTAATGGTAGTGTCAGGTATTAGCCGCCCGTAGGATTTCTACTTTGTCTGTTTAACAATTCAAAAATTTGTTTTAAGAGATGTTCAAGACCTTTCTTACATGCAATGAAGCATAGAAAAGTTAGGCGTATGATATGTCGTACAACATGTCCACAAAGAAGGCTATTCGACTTCTAAACGAAGGACTACCGGGACCCTAGGGTTGCCACATGAAGCATAAAAAGTGATGGACAGAATCCCAGCCCAAATGGCAAGTCAACTTCCAAAGGAAGGACTGTCGGACCCATAGGGGTGACACATAAAATGTAGAAGAAGGTGGTTGTACACTATGTTGTACAACATGCCCACAAAGCTACAAAGAGCCTTCCATGCCATTCATATTTTTTATTGGCATATATATTTTAATCTCCTGCATAAGCCGTTATCAATAATAATCTGATGTAACATACCAAATCAAACTGGTATGAGAAGCTATCATGCAGGAATCTTATATTCGTAACCAGCTATACCATGCAAAACATGATGTTTGCAAAATTCAGATCCATGTGGGATTTTCCTTAAGTACTCTTCCCTAGCCCATTTCCTTTAATTCTTTTCACCCTTAGCCTAATAGGCTTCGTCATTCTTATCCAGGTTTTAATGAAATATTTTCATTTTAAAGATGTCTTTAAATATATTACTGATCTATCAGTCATCCCAATGTCACTTAACAATTCTCTGAACCTCAATATTCTAAGGATCTTATTAGGAGAATTTTGAAATCAAAAAGTTTTTTATATCGAAACTTTTGATTTCCCGCTCACCTCAAGATTCTTCTCAGGAGTGTTGGCCAAATTTCACTTTTTAAAGCCTTTTTGCACTTTTTTTATTTTCCCTGAGATTTACTATATATGGTAGAGCTTCTTTTGTAATAAAGTAGTTTGTTTTGACTCAAAATTCTTCTGAATAAAGATTCTTATAATTTCATGATCCATTACTTGTTAAGCTTCCATCGATCTAGTTGAATGAAAAAGTAAGAGATTTAAATAGTCTCTGAATCTACTAACATCTCGATGACACCCATCTAGTAATTATGAGGTGCTCTTAAGACCTAGGTGAAACTTCATTAAAGTAAGGGATTCAGCCATCGTGACTTAGTTTGAATCCCCCAAACCATGACGATTTGCAAATCCTAAGAAGATGCATATATGGTCTGGCTTAATCTGATCCTCAGGATCTATCTTAAGTTCAACCTCAAGAATCATTAAAGGTAAGCCCAATACAGGATCAACCGAGGGGCATGATTCCTTTAAGAACCATCTTAACGGCCTCCAAAAATTGGAGTCAGATCATCAACAGATGCAGAGATATCTCAGCCAGATAAGTAAGGTCTAACCGGTAACGTCGGGTATCGAGGTATCACGACGAGTCATGGACTGATTGTAGAGACAAAATGCTCGGATCAGTTCAACATGACTATCAATAAGGTGATAAAAATCAACTAAGTCAAACAAAATATCCACGATGTTGGATATAGGAGATGGATCAATCAAGCAATGATGCTTTCTCACCAAGAACAGACTATAAAGTCAACAAGGTTCTTAACAAAAATGAGGCACCATATCCTAGTCATGTTCAAAGAAGATAAACTAAATCACATGCTTAGACATGCATAATGTTCTTAGCAATGAAATGCTCTCATCGAGAGCTTGGCTAAAAGGCAAACTGGCTTAAATTGAATGAGACACTCTCAAATCCATGTTTAGTCGGGAGATGTGTATCCCGACTAAACATGGATCGATCAAGACTATCAAGGTAGTCTAATCGATACAACATGACATCAACAAATAGGTTTCAGGGCATCCCCCAATTAGAGTATAGAATATCCATACTAGCCTTGCATAATAGGTGAAAAGAGGTAGGATAAAAAACTCTTCAAAGAAAAGGCAAGTAAACCCCTCACCATCAAATGTAGAAAGCCATTCTACATGCAGTGTCGGGATATCAAGAGGCGTGGTGGCAGGAATTTCTCTAACACACTGGGTATTCGCCAAAGTAGAGCGATCAAATTGTGTCTTCAAATAAGGTGAGAATCAGCGAGGTGCACCCTGAACCTCTCTTTATCATAATAGGACAAATTCATCTTTATCGATGAAAAGAAAGCCACAAAATTTTCCTTATAGCTCATGGAAAGAGTAGGCAGATCAAATGTGGACAAAAGTCACTCCAACAGAATTATAGTAATACGTGGCACAACATCAGGTACAATGACACTAAGTACCACACCAAGGGTCCCATGCAACACCTCGGTTCTCATGGACTGCACAACAGATAAAAAATATCCCGACCTCGTAACGGACTGACTGACAAACCTAAGTCTTCTACTACGAGGGCCTATAGGATAAGATGAATAAAGAAGTTTGCTCGGACATCTAGAGGATCTTGTTAAGGAACTTCTTTCAAAAAAGATGATCTAGTCCTCGTAGAGGGGAAATTGCTCCAAAAATCTTCTTAGCAAGGAGATTTGTCATGGAGTCATCAATATGGACCACATATTTAGAGTAATCTAGATTCTAAGGAGGGAGAGCCCTCATAACTATCATGGTTGTGGTATAATCCACACAACCAGACAAGACAACAGAGTAATTCTCAGCCAAGAGAGTGCTAAATTTCTCATCAACTGGAACCACAACATGTAAATAGACTTGTGGCTAAGTCAGCTGCAGTAATTGTAGCAGTCTGTTCCTATTCCTCTCAACGCTCTTGCCTAATGTAGGGACAGGCGAGACCTCAGAGAAAACCTAGAACGATGGAGGCTGGGACGGTCGTCAAACCAGCGGAAACATTTTCTCTTAAAAAGGCGAACATGCTACTCAATTTGAGGTAGAACATGCTGAACAGATATAGAAACCTGAAGTAGAACATGCTGCTCAATTTGCAGCAACATATTCCTATGCTTCCTGGCCTTCCTGCCTAATCAAGGGACAGGTGGAACCTCAGGGGAACTGGAACAAAAAGAGAGATAAGATAGAAGTCATGATGGTGACACTAGTAACAGACCTACTGGCAGCAAAAGACTCACCTGCCTATGGCATGGAGATCCATGAGAACATGGAGGGATGGGTTTAGAAAAGATTGTTAGGTGCTGTGGCGTGTCGCTATCGAGCGTTGGCTTTGTTTTGCAAAATAAGTGGGTGCGATGCGAGCCACTGAAACAAAAATAGCTTGGTGTGCACGTCTCCCCATTTAAGGGGGAGGACATGGAGCAAATGTCTCAGAGGGCGTACGAGCAGCTCAATATGACAACCCCCATTTAAGTGGGAGGGCACAGAGTCAAATGCCTAAGAGGGCGTAGAAATAACTCAATATGCACATCTCCTCATTTAAGGAGGGAACATAGTGAAACATCTAAGAGAGAGTAGAAACAACTCAATATGCACGTCTCCCCTTTTAAGGGGGAGGGCACTAAGCGAACGCCTCAGAGGGAGTAGGATCACGTAAGGTAATTCCATAGGGGTGCTCGAAGAAACTGAATGTTATGACACCATCAGAAGCAAAGAAAGCGCTCTGGGAGAAGGGAAAGGGTTCCCTCGGCGGTAGCGATCATATCCATCTTATTGCTCTTCAGTGTAGCGGGGCAAAAATGGACAATGATCAGAAACAGAAAAAGGTTATGAAACCAATAAAAAATACAACGACATCGATGCTTGCGATAATGCAGCAACCGAACTATCGAGGGTGAGAAAGGGACATAATGCATCGAGTTGCTACCCTTAGCAACTGATACATTGACTGAAAACCAAGGTCTCACAAAAGGCTCAACTGTGACTCGAAGGAAGGAAACCAGGTCACGATAACATGAGTGAAACTCGTAGTACGAAGAGAGCCAATAACCCCAAAAAGTGAAACTTCAAGTATGGAGAGAGAGACCCATCCCCAGCGGAGTTGTCAGATTTTGTTTCCGTTCATTTTTCTCTCTTTTTTTAAGGAGTCGTCAGCTTATCGATCGTCGTATACTTCCCACATTTGAATAAATCTCCCTCCTGAACTATATAAATGATTTGAAGAGGAGAGGAATCGAATAAGAAGGAACATACGACAAAGAGACAAACAAGAGAAAAAGTAAAACGTGGAGAGTCTACGTCTGATAAACCTCACAAGGATAGATTAAGAATATCCACCAAAATAAAATCCAGTGGAGGCACCTTAAACCAATATCCGCGAAAGAAGTATCTACATAGATTATCCATAACCAAATAGTCAGGTGTATGTACATGTTTTGGGGTCAATAGCACTCCCAGAGGAACATGTTTCTACTATTTAATTACATTTTAGGGGATACCCAAGAATACTCTCGATAAAAAGGAGTTTCACTTCATGTTATCATAGACCTGAGGTATAGGCAATCAAAGGAATGTTATTCCGTGTGGGAACAGTTCTAATGCTTCACAAGTCATGCTAAGCAATCGGGCAGAGAGTGAGTCTCTCACATCCCGAAATGAGTAGCGGCTCATCGACACATGGGGCCCACAGAATAACCTAAATCATTTTGATGGGGATATCCCAATACGTCAAAGCACTTCCGGGCCAAAGGGCAGAGGACAAATCGTCGTATTCCAAATGGGTGGCAACTCATCGGCATCAGACCGTCAAGGTGATATCAACTAGGTTAAGGAGCGACAGGGCTCAAATGAGCTCAACAAAAAAGAAGGTAGAGTGATCCTAAAATGTAGAGGTAACTGGGTCGGCGTACCACAGACCCGACATACATAGCTACTAGGACCCTAAGTCTATCTGGTCGTGAAGGTAGTCAACCCAACACGTCTTGAAATCCCTGATCAACAATCCGTGAATTGCATCATCCACGGGAACCTTGGTAGACCTAAGGTCAAAGGAAGCAAAATCTATCTTATGACTACAATCTGGAGCTCCAAGAGGTAGGACTTATATAT
Organism: Phalaenopsis hybrid cultivar; assembly: GCA_002079205.1. Lineage (NCBI taxonomy): Eukaryota > Viridiplantae > Streptophyta > Magnoliopsida > Asparagales > Orchidaceae > Phalaenopsis > Phalaenopsis hybrid cultivar. The sequence goes on from JXCR01146483.1 coordinate 14,970, forward strand.
GTCGAAATAGCAATAATGCCTCAGGAAAGAAAGAGAAGTGGAGGTTCAGCTATAAAGCTGGAAACGCTACAAACAAAAGAACTTATACCCCATCTGGGTCAGGGAGCCTTCTAACATCCTAGGCACACTAGACAACCACCTATAAAAGGTTATGTTGGGTCAGCCAGGTTGGAGAAGCACGGGGACTTCTCCTTGGGACATGCAAATACGAATGCAGTTATCTAGAGTGATCCTAAATATTGTGGAGACCCTATTAATATATACTGGAAAGTAAAAGTTGCAATTTTTAGATCCTGAATATTTTAATCCTAAATTTTAATTATTTTGAATATTTTATTTAGGATTTATAGAAATTTAGAAATTTAAATCCTAAAGAGACTGTGTTATATCGTGAAATCCTAAATAAATCACAGAAAGAAACAAAGAAAACACATGTAAGTGCAGACATGCAACATGATGCAAAAGATAAAACAAGCTAAATCAAAATAATAAACATGCTGGTGCCGCTGGGTCGGCAATATATCCCAGAAAAGAAAAAAAAGACAGTCAGACTCTGCATATACATGCCCGGTCATAATTCTATACATCAATATAAAATGCAGAATTAAGATACGGGGCACGAGCATCTGCTCCTAGTCCCCTCCACATGGTTCTCGTGCTAACATCTCAGAACTCGTGCCCGTATCTTTTTTATGCTACAGGACTCTCCTAGACTCTAAAAAGTACATAAGAAAAGAAAAAGGCTCAATCCTGCATGAAAACAAGTGTCAGCGGGAAAGCTCACATACAAATAATGTATCATGTGTCGTGCCTTAAAAGTGGGGGAGCTAATAGCACCTACAAGAAAAAGGGTCAAAAATCATTACTTGCTCCCCCATAATGGCACTTGTGTGTGTGCAAATAAATAAGCATGACTCCCTACAGAAAAACATCCTAACACACTACCACACATATACAACATGTAGTCACACCACAAACACAATGCAAATGAAAGATACCTGACTAGGGCAACCAATCCAACAGAGAACAATAGCCAAGCATCAAAAAGACTACCTAGCACCCTAAATCCTAGCCTAACACACCATCTAATGAAAAGTGTGTCAACCTATTATCTAGGTAAGGGGTAAGTCTGAGTATAGTATCACTTTGGCGGGGTATCGGTCTCATCCTAAATATCTGAAGGATCTAAAGGGTATCACGAAAGGCGATAAAACAAGTTAGATCTATTAGATCTATAACATAGTCATACTCGTGTCAATCCTGATGAATTAACTCGCATTGCTCACTAGGATCAACCCAACAATCAATACTCGTTAAGGCATCACGACCAACACGGGGTCACTCTCCTGACAAACCTAGCTCGCTATCCATACAAACATGTAAATGCAAATGCAAGCAAATCAAAACATATAAGTAGTAATAATGAGTGTGTCATGAAGGCGGTGACTCATAGGAATGGGCATGTCGTAGTAGCAGGGGCCTAAAAAGAGGGTATGCCGGTAAGGCAATAACGCGAAGGTGGGTCTGTCATGACGACAAGAGCTCGAAAAGAGGATATACCGGTAAGACAGTGATCTGAAAGAATGCAACTTAAGTAAATGATATTGATTATGCCGACAAACATGTACATGCACATACATGACATGCAAAGCAGCAAGTGGTCGGTTAATCAGAATGGACTATCCAGTCAAACCAAAGTGTTGTGCCAACTGGATCGCGGTAGCCTGCTGAAACACAAGTGACGTGACTGGTTCGGAATAACCGACCGAGGAATAAGTGGTGTTGACCGGTCTGAGACGATCGATCAAGGTATAAGTGATGCCGGTGCAAGTGCAGGTGCAAGTGTAACGTGTAAATGCAAGGTGCGAGGTGCAAGTGCAAATGCAAGGTGCAACGTGTAAATGCAAATGCAAGGTGCAGAGTGTAAGTGCAAGTGAGATATATGACATACAATATGTAATATACAAGACATGCACATGCAAACAATGAGGTGCAAATGAACACATATGATAGCGAGCCACGCTCGTACTAACGACCTCACCTAGGAAACCTAGGGCTAACGCACTTGGATTTGCGACATCGCCACCTCCAGCTTTGGTGAGGGAATGTGGGGGGTTTTTGAAGGAAAAACTCTCCACGACGTCGCGAAATGTGCTAGTTTCAAAGCTTTTTCTATTTCGCGAACTCCTCCAAACTTTACAAAGCGAGCCAGCTATGAAGCTTCTCTCGCTTTGCCAAGTCCGACCCCCTAGCTTCTCCAAGTAAAGCTAGGGAACCCAAAACAAAGGGAGTGTGGGACTCCGACCCATCACGGCTTGTGCTAAGGCTCACAACAAAGGGGAGACATTCGACTCTACGAATGGTGTTTGACAACACACATGAATTCCTAACCTAAAGGCTAGATCTAGGAAAACTACAATCAATCACATAGGTACGTTAACATGTCAGCTCACGTCGGCGTACGGACCCCGTGTGGGCGATTGAACCCACACGCCTAGACACCACTAAACCTAAGGCTAGCTAGGATTTTAGGGGATCTCACCACCGTGAAGGTTGCAGGCGTGTTCTCTTTACTTGCTCCAAGCCGTCGACGTCTAATCCGTGCTCCAGTGTATCCTACAATGAATCATGCAACAAGGAGAATAGGAGATAAGAATCAGCGAGGTATACAAAGTACCAAAATAAATAAATAATTTTGGCATATAAACATATAACCAAAACATACATTCGCGAGGGAGGTTGCTCGGGCCTAAGCATGCCCAAACTTATCACGCAATGAATCATAGAAATTTTGCATGAAGATTTTATGCAATGAGCTCGTCTCATTTCATCCCAACTTTTGGATGGAGTGGTGCAAAAGGAGAAGAAAGAAGGGAGTCAGTGCCGGTTGAGAGGCCGACAGCGGGCTTCGGGCACGGGCGGCGCAAATGGCTAAGGCACGACGGAAGAGAAAAATCAAGCCGAAAGAGAGAAGGCCTGTCGCGAGGGGAGGTTTACAAGTGGGGAGGAGGTCCGGCGAGCAGAGGAGGTCGACGGGGCGTCGCTGTCAAGAAAATAAGGCCGCAATGTGGCCAGGCACAAAGAAGAAGGAGGCGGCGCCGGGCTTCGCCGACGGCTGGAGAAGAGGCTGACCGGTGAGCGAGGACTGCGGTGGCAGGTTTGGCTGGTAGAGACAAATGCTCCGACGAGGCTTCTTTGTGAAACGGAGGGAGCATGCACAAAATCTTGCAAGAGAGAGGAGTGCTGCATGCTTTGCCGACGGCTAGGGAGGGCAGCGGCGAGTCTCGTCAGTGAGCAGGAGGAGAGCCCGACAGCATCGAGTGGAAGCTAGGGCGCGATTTGCGATCGAGGAGGAGGATCGATTTCACGATCTAGAGGGGAGGCAGAAGGTTTTGCGATAGATAAGGGAGAGAGAGAGGAACCCGACTTAAAAAAAAATTGCTCCCTCTAGACTGGCATGAATAAGCAGGGGTGGGTAAGATATAAGAATTTTTATTTTATTATTGTAATAATAATATTATTATTATTATTGCATTTTTTCCCGGATACATCTTTGCAATGAAGTGAGGGTCCCCCTTAGGTAAAATCAGTGTTCCGGATGCGACCTCGTAGTCCATTTCGTCATTTGGGGTCGTTCAGATCACTTTTTCATCAATCGAGTTCAAAATGATAATTTGCGCATTTTACCCGTATTCAAATCATTAACGACATGAACGCCCTCCTTAGGTAATATCGACATCCCAGACACACATGACATCAAAAACTGATGCCAGCACCCATGACTGGGTGACCACCATGTTGTTGCCTTTGTGTTTGTTGCCCCCCAGTAGAAGCATTATCACTACCAGCTAGTTTGATTTGTATAAATCGACCAAGATATCCCTACTGAATCAACCTTTCAATCTCTTCCCTAAGAAGCTTACATGTCTCGATTGTGTGGCCACGACTTCGATAAAAATGACAGTATTGTTCTTGATTTCCCGAGTTAGGTTTTAAGGGGTGAGGCCACTTAACAGCTTATTCATCCTTGATGGTCATCAAGATATTAAGACGTCATGTGTTGAGTGGTGTATACTCTTTCTTAGGTTGATATTCAGTTTGTTGACCCGCAGGTTAAATGATGAGGTCACGATTCTTTAGTTGTTCAAACTTTCTCCATTCTGAAGATCGATTATTGTCTCTGGAGTTACCTTTGCGCTTTCCCTCAAATTTCTCAAATTATTCCTTATGGGCACTGATTGCCTCGTTTGCAGTGATTTGGGCCTCAATATGGTGGATAAGATTTACATAAGAACGAATTGTCTCCCGCATCAGTGATGAGTAGAAGAGTCCTGGGCAGAGCCCCCCAAGAAAAACCCCCCTAAGTAACTCTGGATCTACTCCTGGAATTTGACGGGCTTCAGCAGAAAACCTGCGGAAGTAGTCTTTAAGCGACTCTCATTCACTTTGACGAATTCCTAAGAGATGGGATGAATCCTTGATGATTCGTTGATTTGCTATAAAATGCTCCACAAATAGTTTGGCAAGCTTGTTGAAGGTATTTACGGTGCCCCTCAGGCAGAGAGTAGAACCAAGTTTGAGTTTGTCCCTTAAGAGTGGTTGGGAACACCTGACATAGATTCGCGTCAGAGGTAAGTTGAATGTGCATAATGGTTCGATAATGATCAACATGTTTATATGGGTTCATATGCGTCAATGTTCGATAACTTGAAGCCTGTTGGGATAGGGTGTTGGAGGACCTCATTCACTAAGGGAGAGGATTCAAGTATGTTAGGGTGAGTGTGGAAGTGATCTTTTTTCTCTAGGGGGAACTCTTCTCGGACGAGGCGACGTAGTTCATTACGGATGACATCATCTGGAACAGTAGCAAGACGTGGCGGTGCTAGATAGCTACATGAGATGGATGAGTGGAACTTGTAGTGTCTAGGAGTTCAGCATTAATTCATGGCAAGGGAATTGTTCCCTCTTGAGCAAGGGGATAGTACGAGTTCCTCCGAGCAGTATGTTTCTAGTAGGTCGTGAACTTAATGGTAAACGAGTTTCGGTCATCAATGTGGACAGTGGCTGTTGGATCACTTGTAGGAATTGTATGATCTCTAATTGATTGTTCTTCCATAGAACCCGAAACCCCCTCATTTGTTGGATAACGTCTTCCAGGGCAGGAAGTGAAGAAACAGTCTGCTCTTGACTTTGTGATTGTTCCATAGAACGATGGGAGTTAGAGCGAGCTACTCCGTTGTCTTGAATATTTTACCTGGTGGCCATGTAGGAAATTGAGCAAGTACTTCAATTATGGGATTGAGAGCTTCCCACAGACAGTGCCAAACTGATGAGTGCTAGAAAATTCGTGGCGGTAGAGTAACAAATTATCGTGTTAGCGTTGTAAGAAAGTTCAACACGCACACAAATGAAATAGAAAAAAGCGGTGATGACTTTAGAAGTTTTTACGTGGAAAACTCGTTAGGGAAAAACCATGGGGCCTAGCCCAGTTGCGGAAATCCACTATTGATTGATGATTACAGAAATCTCTTATCCCACAAACGGGAAAGGGTAACTATATTTTTCATATTACAATGTCGACTAACGATGTCTAGTTGGTAGCGATTGATGACAGTAGATGGAGGTTAACGACGGTCGATGGTGGTCGACGACGGTCGGTGGTGGTCGACGACGATAGCCAGTGGTCTTCTGAGGTTGGCGGTGATCTTCGGCGATCGACGACGATGGAGGATGGAGGTCGGCAGTAGTTGACGGTGGTCGCGGTGGTGCTGAGCTGCAGCTTCTCCTCAAGACCTCGGGCTCTCTCTAAACTTCATCCTCTTCATGAGAGAGATGAGACTCTATTTATAGTATTCTGGGTGCAATTAATACAGAAATATGAACCATTATGATCAGACGGTCCGGAGAGCTTCCCTCGATCATACAACGATTAATGAATATTTGAGTGCCTTAATGATGTTAGAATTGAGTGAACTAGGGCTCGTTGGATTCGTCTTATCGAGCCGCTCGATTTGAGCATAAACTTGTCATATTTAACAGTCATTTTACTTTCCAAATGTATTCATAAATCTTCTAACTGTGATTTAATGACTTGATATGGGCTTGATTTGATTTGAATTGAGCTAGTTTTCATATCATTAGGCACGTCTCATCGAACCGATCAGTTTGACTATAAGTTCGCTGAAATGGGAGCTTTGGATGACTTTTTATTAAGATTTGAATGTTTCTTACTTAAAATATCATGTCGAGATTCGTGTCATGCCTCGAGAATCGTGTTGGATGTGAAATTTTGTTGGTGTTGTATCACAACTATTAAATCATTAAAATAATTAATTTAGTTTCTTTAGAAATAAATATTATAATTNTTAGGAAAGTATAAGAAAGACTGTAAAATGTTGTAAACTGTAAAAGTGTACCTGACGAGTCTTCTCGTTTCACCACCTGCAACTCAAAATGCATGTCAGAGCATTTATGTATATAGAGAGAAAGTAAAGTTTTGGAAACCTTCCTAACTCTATGTTGTGTATTGGGGTTCTTAAATTTTAAGGATAATATTAATAAGTAAAACATATTAAGTTTAATAGATCCATAAGGTATTCACCAGGTTAAGAGTAGGGAGCAGGTCCATGCAACCTTCTTAATGTCTGGTAAAAGGCCTTGGGTCCATTTAAACTTTATTATGTTACTTAATAATTCATCATGAATATCCTGATGTTCATTGAATATTGATGTCTTGATTATCCCTAAGAATATGGTAAATGTCATTTGTTTTTTAATTTGAAGATTATGTTGGTGAAGACCCTAAAAGGGCAAATTAGTGTCTTTAAGGACACTTAGGGTCCGTTTGGGGCAGCTTGTGCATTTCAGGATAAGCTGCTTATCTTGAAACGCGGCCCGCGGGCCGACCGCAGGGGTCGACCCGCGGTCTGCGTTTAGTGTAAAAACTCAAACGCANCTCATCTTTAAGCTTTTCTCCAAGCTTTAAGTAGAAATCAACTTCGACTTTGAAGAGAGAGATGGAGAGGAATTTCATTCTTATTGTCTTTATAAAGTGGTTAAGTAGATCTCACTTACAATAAAATGAGAGAACGAAGAAGAGGAGAAGGGGGAAGAGCTCCTCCATAATTTTTCCGCTCTAAGCTCTCCAAGCTGCTCTAAAAGTAATTCTCACAATATCTCAAATACTCCTCACAATATTAAATATATCTAAAAGCTAACTAGAACACACGATAGTAGGCCTACCACCTTGACACTATGTAGGGTATCGTAAGCACCAAGCTATGTTTAGTTTTGTTGTTTCAAATCCTCTTAATGGATGAAGCTCCAGATGGACGATTGGGAATATGAAAAGTTGCTTGAGCTTAGAATATGTTCTAAGAGTATTTAAAATATAGTCAACAATAATTTATATAAAATCTAATACTAAAACATGGACCCTCAGATAATCTTCAATTTTTACATACATACCACTAAACACTTTTGTATATACATAACTAACACTAAAACTTCAATTTTTACATGCATACCACATATGAATGGAAATAATGGTGCCAATAGACCTACCTTCTTCAATGTTTTTTGATAGGAGCGGAGTTGAAGGATGAGGGGAGTTTTGGTGGTTTCGTTAAGCACTATCTGGTCGTTCCCTCCCAGCTAGCTCTAGTGGTGATATTATCTCACGAAGGTTTGTTTGGGAAGGCAGTGGTTTTGAGCGAAACCGTAAGGGCGAGGGAGAGGGAAAGAGGCGAGGGAGCTTGAGAGGGTTTTGGGAAGAAGAGAGCGTGAGACGAAGCGAGAAAAAATGAAATTTAGGCGGGCTGGATGAGTTATTAGGTTATTTGAGACGGATTTTTGTTTAATTTGCGTCGAAAAATATTCGACGCTAACATGAAAAGTTTTTACGTCGCTTTATTTGACACAACTTCGACGCTAACATCATCACAACTCCGGTTGATGTTTCACAGTTTTCAGAATATTTTTTCTGTCAAAATTTTTGATGCAAACAGGATGCAAAATGTATCGCAAAGATCAAAACTTATTTCCACCACTTAACAGCCGCAAATTCGACGCTAAGATTTACGTCCAAAAATTCCAACGCAAATTTCAGACGCTAATACCAGCTCCTCCTGTAGTGATCGATGTCCATTAATCAGTACCAACCCAACACTCTTAAAGCACAAAGAGTCTCCATTTCTCTCAAGGTTGGAGGGACTCTTCTATCGTCGGGCACAAGAAATTCATCCCAGAGTGCTAATCTATCTCCTCGGTCAATGCACCTCCAATGACATCCCACATTAGATCCATTAGCTCATGGATCTAGCAAGCCATGAATGCTCTGGTGCGCTCCATGTTAAAGATGTCTTTGTTATGAGGTTCTTCTCCTCAAGCTACTCCTCTTCTTGTTTGTGGTGTGATTCACATTCACCACACATTTTAGGATATTGAATATAGATTACGAATAGAGTATAATAAGGAGTGATAGAGATAAAGAGAAAAAGATAGATAGTAAGAAACAGTAATCAATTATGTCTTATTTATAAAATTTTTCTCCTATTTATAGAGGAAATTGTGCAATGATGATATTAATTTTTTTTCCTCAGTATGAAAGGGGTCTATACTAGGCTATTTCTGATATTTTACATGCATTAGCTTTTCATCCAGTTGCTTTGTGGCTCGATTGGCTAAGCTTTGACAGCTTCAGGCCAAAGGGATCAGCTTGATTGACTGAGCTTAGTCGACATCGATCGATCAGCTATTTTAACCTAGTTGTAAATCATTGATCCCTGACGAGGAGCTTCTAGGGTGTTCATGAGATGGTTAGAGATATTGTAGAACTCAATCTTCCCTGGGATCGGCCTTAGTAGAGGGTTAGACTACCCTATCGCTTCAACTGTCTTTATAGTTGTTAGTTTGACTGCTCTTTCGTCTCATTTCTAGTCGAATATCCCATGGTTCGATCTTCTAGTCATCTTTTTGTCTGCCTCATTTAGGGCTGTCAAAACGGCTCGTTGTTCGCGAATAGCTCGTGTTCGACTCGTTAAGAAGCTCGTGCTCAGCTCGCTTTGGCTCGAAATACTACTCATCAAGTCTATATATATATATATATATATATATATATATATATATATATATATATATATATATATATATATATANGGAAAACTGAAAATGAGGACTACATATTGTTGGTCTCATTCCGCATCTCTTGCTTAGGAACCAAGGTAATTTGAGTATCATTATCCAAGGAGTATGCATGTACATGCCCATCTTAAATGGTTTTGCAAGCATATTGCTAAGGACGTCCTAAAAAGAGTTGGCAAGCATCAATTGAAATGATGTCACATAACACTTTCTCTCAAAATCTCTTCCTCATGGAGAATCACACCAAACATTGTTTTGTAACTTTGATTTCATTTCCTCATTTTAGCCAAATAAGTTGGTAAGGATGTGGATGAACTTAGTCACTAGATCAAGCCTTTAACCATGGTAGTGGACGACATTTTGTTGGTCTCATTTTGCACCTCCTCTTGCATAGGAACCAAGGTAATTCGAGTACCATTATCCAAGGAGTACGTATTTACATGCCCATCTTAATGGTTTTGCGATCATATTGCCAATGGCGCCCTAGAAAGAGTTGGCAAGCATCCATTAAAATGATGTCGCATAACACTTTCTCTTGAAATCTCTTCTTGATGGAGAATCTCACTAAACATTGTTTTGTAACTTTGATTTCATTACCTCTTTCTAGCCAAATAAGTTGATAAGGATGTGGATGAGCATGAGTCACTAGACCAAGCTTTTTAACCATAGTAGATGACACAACATTTATGCAACTCCTCCCCCCCTCCGGTTAATGATAAGATTACACACTTTGTTCTGGATGGTGCACCTGGTCCTAAAATTATTGTGCCACAACCAATCCTTGCTAGAGGATTGATCGACGTAAAGCCTCTACACTACATATTATTATTCTTCTTCTGCGTTATTATATGTTCCCCAACCAAATTAGTATCTTCCTCTTCTAAAGAATCTCCGGTCTCGGGTTCTCTCTCTTCCACCAATGAAATGACACGATGATTTTGACAATTGGTTGTTGTATGGCCAAATCCATGGCATTTGAGGTAACATTTATTAGCTTAATTGTTTCTCACTTTGATAACTTGTTTTTCAGAAGGCAAGGCTGGATGTAGGCTGCTGCCATCCCTTTTTTGGCACCTGGCAGCAACTTGGCATGACCATATTTGTTGAAGTCGGCCTGTTCAGCCCTTGCACCACACAAAAAGGCAAAGGAAGGTTTACAACATCCTGAAGTGACTAATAAGGTTGACACTGGCGGCTGAACTTCATTAGCTATGGAAGGCCTTAAACTACTCAAAAATTATGTAATAGTGTGTTTTTCGAGTTCATAAAAAATGCATTTCAATCCAAGATGCTCAAATTCAGCAACGTATTCTTCTTCCGCACCTTCTATTGATGTAAATGATGAATAGAAATAAAAACTCTTGTCGATAGTGATCGAACAAGAATTTGCATTGCAATTCCTTCTTCATCCTACTCCACGTAGTAATCTTGGATTTCTCCTCTTTTTGCGTTGTCATCGTGTGTAACTAAGTGTTCCTCATACTTTTCTATTCTGAGGCTGCAAGTCTCTCTAACATATACTACATTTCATGCAAAAGATTCTTCATGAAAACTTCTTCATTGGTTCTTGGCACATTCTTGCCTGCAGGCATGATTGAAAGCAAAAAAAAAACCACAAAAGAATGCAGGGACATAAATCAATTCACAAATTTTGGCCAAGAATTGGGATCAAGCAGACAACTGATAGTCTTCTGCGTGCCTGTGGCTGGCCTTGAAGGGATCCCACAGTTGGAAGTCAGTTACAAGAAGAAAGCATGAAAATAAAAAGAGCAGAATCCCAACAAAAATTTGCTCTAACAAAATTTAGCAAATATAGATAATAGAAATCTGTGCTCTGATATCAAGTAATGCGAAAATTGATACCGCAACAAAAAAAGAAAATAACCAGAAATAGGAAGGAAGAAATCAGCTGGAATAGGGAAAAAAAATTCAGCAGTGGGAATCAACCAAAAACATCAAATTGAGAACGAGGAACAATTGGAAACAACACACTTCAAGATTTTTGAGAAAAGAACAAGATATAATGCTTAGTTGCAAGGAAAGCAAAACCAACATTCAGGAAAAACCACAGAACTCCCCAAAGTCTCTGCCTTCCCAAACACAAGGCTAAACTCTCCTAATTACAAGTATGGCACTCTAAAATATACAGACGCAAATAACAAACTAGAGCATATAAACCAAGACATAAAAACTGAAATAAAACTNAATTTTGAAACATTAATTGAGGCCAATTGACTAGGCTATGGACTCAATTTGGTGAGATTAGGTTATATGGTCAAAATTGGGTTTTTGCCCCAAATCAAAATTGGGCTCAAACCATGGACCAATTGAGCTTGGATTTGGTTTAGTTTGGTCATATCAAAAATGAATTTTGAGTTTAATTGATAGACATTTGAGATGGATTTGGGGTTACCTACTAAGTGCTAGAGGTTAGGACCAATATGTGGAACTTCAAGTTGGTAAAGAGAAGAGTTTTGAGTTTCTAATGGTGAGGGTACCTTTTCTAGTTTTCTAAGACTAGTCAATAGAAAGTCCTATGGCTAGACCTAGGCTACTAAAGAAGTTTCTAGACCTCAACCAAAAGTGAGGTCAACAACAACAAGAAAAGAAAATAACCAGAAATAGGAAGGAAGAAATCAGCTGGAATAGGGGAAAAAAAATCAGCAGTGGGAATCAACCAAAAACATCAAATTGTGAACGAGGAACAATTGGAAACAACACACTTCAAGATTTTTGAGAAAAGAACAAGATATAATGCACAGTTGCGAGGAAAGCAAAACCAACATTCAGGAAAAACCACAGAACTCCCCAAAGTTTCTGCCTTCCCAAACACAAGGCTAAACTCTCCTAATTACAAGTATGTCACTCTAAAATATACAGACGCAAATAACAAACTAGAGCATATAAACCAAGACATAAAAACTGAAATAAAACTCTAGCTCATGCATCTGTTTAGTGGTTAGATATGTAAATTTTATAAAAAAAATTATGTTATGTATTTATACTTTCCTTCATGTTATGCATTATTTTAGCTGTCCTTGTTATTGTTAACGTGAATGTGCATACCACACAATTCCTTGCATTTACATCTTTAGTTAGAGATGCCCCCTGACCTTGAAAAAATCAGGGGACATGCCTAACAATAGAGACATCAAAAGCCTCATAGTCCCATGTCATGGTGAAATGTCTATGCAAATAAAGAATCAATACAAGTAAAACACCATTTAATTAATTAAAAATAAAATATGCATCAAATGGACATGAAAAATATTTCCACATTGTTCTCCTCTGTTCAATGCAAGAGGGTATTTTTTATTTTATTTTTGTGATTTTTCTACACAAAGTTATGAATTTTTTAAGTTTTGGGAATTAAATAAATAAGAAAATATCTTATTTTTCTTACTTAAGCCAGTAAGCACTACGCATCGAACTTTACACGCGACCCGCTCCCGTTCGACGTCGTCGTCCATGCTAGCAGCCACACGTCCCGCGGTTTCGTTCCATCTCCCCATTTGACGCGATTAGAGTCGTCCTTGCGATACACGCGCGATCCAACACGTTCGGTCATCGTCCCCAACAGAGTCAACCCGCAAACTGTCCATGTTCTAGGCTTAATATCTTGCTTGATACTCAACCAAATCAAGTGTGTTTTGTTCCTATAGACTCGTCTTGACTAGGAGAACATATCCATACGATTAATCAACCCTTAAATCAATTCTATGCGAATGTAGAATCAAATGAAGCTCGATTTAGGGTTTAGTTTCATTACTTGGTCCAAGAGGGGAAGCCTCGATTGCATGCTTGTGGAAGCTTCGTGAGGGTCCCATGAGCCTAGGGATGGAGCCTCGAGCTGTGGTGAATCGCCTAGATATGAAATCGACCAAGGCCCGACTTAAGGGTTCAATCAAAGTCCACCTTAGGGTGCTCTGGTGATGGGGCTTTTATGGGGAATCTTCCTCTCTTACCGTGGGGATGGTGTTGGTGCAATTAATTTGAATTTAGTGAATTTTTAGGGGGTGTCCTGTTTCGGCCTTGAAATTGAGCTCCAAAATTGAGCTCGAGCAGTGGCTTTGAGTGGCTAGGGATGGTTGGGTTGAACTCAAGAGGTCTTAAGGAAGCTCTGAAAGCAATTTGGCAGAGTTTCCCCAAGGAATTTCAAGCTCTCCCCTCTTTGGCCATGGAGGGTGGGTTTAAATAGAGGGGGAAGGAGAGGCCACCAAGGGCAATTGGTGGATGCTTTAGGTTGCTTATGTGGATGCCAGCAAGGTGCAAAAATTCAATTGGGATGAGACAGCTTGGATGGGTTTAATTTTGAGTTTTAGCCATGGGGGAGCATTTGGCCATGACTTTTCCGACAGCCAAGGTGGACGACCGACCAGGCTCATGTCACCATCCAGTCAAGGGAGGTCAGGGCTTGGTTTTGGTGAAGTTAATTGTGATTGTTCATGTGTAAAAGCATTGAATTAAAATTGAATGTGAAAAGGGTTATTTTGGGTCAAGACATGGAATTGGGTTGGACTCTACCACCAAGGTTGGTCTTGGGCTGAAGAGGATCATATGGGTCAGCTAAATTGGTGTGGAGAAGTCCTTATCCAAGTGATTTGGTTAAGTATGAGGTTTAGAGGACTCATGAAAAGGGTTAAAAACCTTTGTAAGGAGACTTGAAAGTGGCTTGGCCTCATTCCATTAATAGTTTGATGATGTGGCATGACTCTCATGGCTTGCCTATGGCTTGGGAGTGGCTTCATGACTCCCCTTTGACTTGGCTAATTTTCATGAGAAGGGATTTTGGATTTATTTGGTATTTTTGGTGAAGTTTGACTTGATGCTTGANAAGTTTGAGGCGTGTCTACCATATCCTATGTCATATCTTGGTGCATTTAAATTTTAAGGATGATTCCATTAAGCAAATTATAGTAAGCTCACATACCCCTAAGGCCTTAACACCTCATAATTCATTAAATTAGACTCAAATGACTTGAAAATTTTATGTTACCTCACTCATGGGTTAATCAAAATATCAGAAGAGAAAATGTGTTTTTTTTTCCAAATTTATTTAATTTTATAAATATTTTAAATGCAAAAGTATAGATTTTCAATGAAAATTTAGTAACTCAATCAAAATAAGACTTCTGTCCTTAAGAAAATTCTTCAAAGTTCACCTAAGTTAGAGGATCACTTGGACAAATTTTTATGATTTTTAGAGATTTAATTTAATTATTAAAATTATTTTTGGGTTTTGAGTATTAATTAAGTATAAAATAACATTTAAATGGAAAATTGAGTTCTAAGTCCAGGAAACCCAAAGAAACAAATTTTATATTTTTGTGATTTATATTTTAATTATTGGAATTATTTTAGTCAAAAATTAAAGAAAATTCATTTTTAAGCTTTTAAAATTAATATCTTGACTTAAAAAATTAGGAAAATTATTTTAATTAGTCCCAAGTGATCAAGAAACCAAATGTGACATTTTAGTATGTTTTTACAATTTTGCAATTTTTTTGTGATATTTAATTAATTTTATCGATTTAAATGCTCAAAAATAGCTTAAAAATGAAGAATTTATTTTAATTCAAATTTTATTTTTCTTAGGTTCCTCTGGTCATAAGGAGCTCCCAAAATCAATTTGGTGATTTGTTGAATTGTATTTTAATTATTATAATTATTTTAATACAAAAAATGTCATTTTATCTTGAAAATTCATTTTAGTGATCAAATTAACTTCAATTGTCTTGAAATTTTTATGGGAAGCTCCTATAACATTAAGTTATAGTGTGTAATAGTCTTTATTCCATTGACATTTATACTTACTCCAAATTAATTTTCTCTTCATTTTTACGGTTAGTGACAATTAAGGTTATTTTAAATGATTTAAACAAGTTTATATTTTTTTTAGGGTCATCTGACCACATTGAACCTACCAAAATAAATTTTGTATTTTTCTGATTAGTATTTTAATTATTACAATTTTTATACCAAAATAGGGACTACTAACTTTAAAATTAGATATATTTAGTTAGATATGCCCCCTGACCCTGAAAAAATCAGGGGAGATGCCTAACAACAGAGACATCAAAAGCCTCATAGTCCCACACCATGGTGAAATGTCTATGCAAATAGAGAATCAATACAAGTAAAACACCATCTAATTAATTAAAAATAAAATATGCATCAAATGGACATGAAAAATATTTCCACATTGTTCTCTTCTATTCACTGAGCAAGAGGGTATTTTTATTTTATTTTTGTGATTTTTCTACACAAAATTATGAATTTTTTAAGTTTTGGGAATTAAATAAATAAAAAAATATCCTATTTTTCTACTTAAACCAGTTAGCGCCACGCAATCCTCGTACGCATCGAACTTTACACGCGGCGCGCTCCCATTCGACGCCGCCGTCCACGCTGGCAGCCACGTGTCCCGTGATTTCATTCCATCTCCCCATTCAACCCGATCAGAGTCGTCCGTGCGATNAACCTTGAAAAAATCAGGGGACATGCCTAACACAGAGACATCAAAAGCCTCATAATCCCATGCCATGGTGAAATGTCTATGCAAATAAAGAATCAATACAAGTAAAACACCATTTAATTAATTAAAAATAAAATATGCATCAAATGGACATGAAAAATATTTCCACATTGTTCTCCTCTGTTCACTACAAGAGGGTATTTTTTATTTTATCTTTGTGATTTTTCTACACAAAGTTATGGATTTTTTAAGTTTTGGGAATTAAATAAATAAGAAAATATCCTATTTTTCTTACTTAAACCAGTCAGCGCCACGCAATCCTCGTACGCATCGAACTTTACACGCGACCTGCTCCAGTTCGACGCCGTCGTCCATGCTAGCAGCAACATGTCCCACGGTTTCGTTCCATCTCCCCATTCGACGCGATTAGAGTTGTCCTTGCAATACACGCGCGATCCAACGCGTTCGGTCATCGTCCCCAACAGAGTCAACCCGCAAACTGTCCATGTTATAGGCTTAATATCTTGCTTGATACTCAACCAAAACAAGTGTGGTTTGTTCCAATAGACTCATCTTGACTAGGAGAACATATACATACGGTTAATCAACCCTTAAATCAATTCTATGAGAATGTAGAATCAAATGAAGCTCAATTTAGGGTTTAGTTTCATTACTTGGTCCAAGAGGGAAGCCTCGATTGGATGCTTGTGGAAGCTTCGTGAGGGTCCCATGAGCCTAGGGATGGAGCCTCGAGCTGTGGTGAATCGCCTAGATATGAAATCGACCAAGGTCGATTTAGGGGTTCGATCAAAGTCCACGTTAAGGTGCTCTGGTGATGGGGCTTTTATGGGGAATCTTCCTCTCTCACTGTGGGCATGGTGTAGGTGAATTAATTTGAATTTGGTGGAGTTTTAGGGGGTGTCCTGTTTCAGCCTTCAACTTGAGCTCCAAAATTGAGCTCGAGCAGTGGCTTTGAGTGGCTAAGGATGGTTGGGTTGAACTCAAGAGGTCTTAAGGAAGCTCTGAAAGCAATTTGAAAGAATCTCCCTGAGGAATTTCAAGCCCTCCCTCTTTGGCCATGGAGGGTGGGTTTAAATAGAGGGGGGAGAAGAGACCACCAGGGGCAATTGGTGAGTGCTTTAGGTTGCTTATGTGGATGCCAACAAGGTGCAAAAATCCAATTGGGATGAGACTGCTTGGATGGGTTTAATTTAGATTTTTAGCCATGGGGGAGCATTTGGCCATGGCTTTTCCGACAACCAAGGTGGTCGGCCGGCCAGACTCAGGCACCATCCAGTCCAGGGAGGTCAGGGCTTGGTTTTGATGAAGTCAATTGGGATTGGCCATGTGTAAAAGCAATGAATTAAAATGGAATGTGAAAAGGGTTATTTTGGGTCAATTTGGGTTGGACTCAACCATCAAGGTTGGTCTTGGGCTGAAGAGGATCAGATGTGTCAGCTAAATTAGTGTGGAGAAGTCTTTATCCGAGTGATTTGGTTAAGTATGAGGTTTAGAGGATTCATGAAAAGGGTTAAAAAGCTTTTTAAGGAGACTTGAAAGTGGCTTGGCCTCTTCTTATTAATAGTTTGATGATGTGGCATGGCTCTCATGGCTTGCCTATGGCTTGGGAGTGGCTTCATGACTCCCCTTTGACTTAGCTAATTTTCATGAGAAGGGATTTTGGATTTATTTGGTATTTTTGGTGAAGTTTGGCTTGATGCTTTATTTGGAATGATTTGATTTTGAATTTAGGACTTTAGGAATGATTTTAATCAAATGGATGACGAAGAGAAAAAAATTGCCATGTGGGCTTTAGATTTGGGCTTTTGAAATTAAATGTGGTGGGCCTGGGCGTTTAAAATGAAAGTTGAGTTTGGGTAAAATTTTGGGCTAATCGAATGTTGAATTTGGTGTAGGAGAGTGTCATGAATGATTTGGCAAAATTTCAAGTGATTTTGAGTTGAATTGAAGGGCCAAATTAGTAGATTTGGGCATATAGTCAAAATTGGGCCTTTTTGATTTAAATGAAATTGAACTTGTAATTGGATCAAATTGGACTCGAATTTTGTTTAAATTAGGATTGGATTTGCTGAATTTTGATTTGAAATTGAAATTGGGCAAGATTGGGGTCAATTGGGGTAAGATTGGGGCTAATTTGGGGACATTTGGGTTTTTAAAGGCAAATTGAGGCTTTTGGTCAAATTGAATTAGATTGATGATAAAAAATTGAAATTGGGAATATTTGGGATGATTTTGAAATTTTTGAAAATTTTTGAATTTTTAGGTCATGAAGGACATTTTGGTAATTTTGACAATTTTTTGGGATATTTTGAAAATTTGGTACTTTTGGTAAATTTTGGTCAATTTAGGTAGCAGTGAGGGGTTTGAGATGACTTTTGGAAAGATTTTGGTATTTTGGGTAATTTTGGAAAAAAAATTAGGGTTGTAGGGGTATTTTGGTAATTTGGTGATTTTGGGCGAAAATGGGCCAACAAGCCATGAAGACATACTAAACCAATAGGAGTCATATGAGGACTCATTTTGGATGCTCAATGTGTTGGTTCTAACCCTCTTAGCCAAAGACTAGGGGTACTGGGTCATCCACATGAGCTTTCTAAATGGAGTACGTGACTAACCTAAGGGATCTTAGGGTTTAGGGTATGTAAGAGAGTGTAGCGTGTGCAAGTTAGCACCACCAAAACCAGATCACCCAGGGTTAGTCCTAAGACCTGACCATCCTATGGGGGACCCCCCTTGAGCTCCTCCATACTGACCCCGTTTACTAAGTACTAGAGGTTATGACCAATATGCGGAACTTCAAGTTGAGTAAAAAAGAGCTTGAAATTTCTAATGGCGAGGGTTCATTTTCTAGTTCTCTAAGAATAGTTAACAGGAAAAATCCTATGGCTAGACCCTAAGCTACTAAAGAGGAAAAAACTAGACCTCAACCAAAAATGAGGTCAACAACCATGGAATGTGTTCGTTTTCTTTAATCAGATAACACAATCAATCTCAATGGCGGAGGACTAATTATTAAGATTCTTTAAGCTTGTGTTACATATCAAGCAAAATTAAACTATTATAAGCATTTCACCAAAACAATTTAAATTTAATTATCTTATAACTTTTTATGCTCCACCTCNATGTCATGTGGGCTTTAGATTTGGGCTTTTGAAATTAAATGTGGTGGACCTGGGCTTTTAAAATGAAAGTTGAGTTTGGGCAAAAATTTGAGCTAATCGAATGTTGACTTTGGTGTAGGAGAATTTCATGAATGATTTGGCAAAATTTCAAGTGATTTTGAGTTGAATTGATGGGCCAAATTAGTGGATTTGGGCATATAGTCAAAATTGGGTCTTTTTGATTTGAATGAAATTGGACTTGCAATTGGATCAAATTGAACTTGAATTGTGTTTAAATTAGGATTGAGAATGCTGAATTTTGATTTGAAATTGAAATTGGGCAAGATTGGGGTCAATTGGGCTAAGATTGGGGCTAATTTGGGGACATTTGAGTCTTTAAAGGCAAATTTGGGCTTTTGGTCAAATTGAATCAAATTGATGATAAAAAATTGAAATTGGGAATATTTGGGATGATTTTGAAATTTTTGGAAATTTTTGAAATTTTTTGAATTTTTAGGTCATGAAGGACATTTTGGTAATTTTGGCAATTTTTTTGGGATATTTTGGAAATTTGGTACTTTTGGTAAATTTTGGTCAATTTAGGTAGCAGTGAGAGGTTTAAGATGACTTTTGGAATGATTTGGGTATTTTGGGTAATTTTGGAAAAAAATTAGTGTTGTAGGGGTATTTTGGTAATTTGGTGATTTTGGGCCAAAATGGGCCAACAAGCCATGAAGCCATACTAAACCAATAGGAGTCATATGAGGACTCATTTTGGATGCTCAATGTGCTGGTTCTAACCCTCTTAGCCTAAGACTAGGGGTACAGGGTCATCCACATGAGCTTTCAAAAAGGAGTACGAGACCAACCTAAGGGATCTTAGGGTTTAGGGTATGTGAGAGAAGTTAGCACCACCAAAACCAGATCACCCAGGGTTAGTCCTAAGGTCTGACCATCCTATGGGGGACTCCCCTTGAGCTCTCCATCCTGACCCCACTTACTAAATACTAGAGGTTATGATCAATATGTGGAACTTCAAGTTAAGTAAATAAGAGCTTGAAATTTATAATGGTGAGGGTTCCTTTTCTAGTCCTCTAGGAATAGTTAACAGGAAAAATCCTATGGCTAGACCCTAGGCTACTAAAGAGGAAAAAACTAAACATCAACAAAAAATGAGGTCAACAACCATGGAATGTGTTCGTTTTTCTTAATCGGATAATGCAATCAATCTGAATGGCGGAAGACTAATTATTAAGATTCTTTAAGCTTGTGTTACATATCAAGCAGACATTAAACTATTATAAGCATTTCACCAAAACAATTTAAATTTAATTATCTTATAACTTTTTATGCTCCACCTCTCTAAAATCTTTTCTCCTCATCAATCTAATCTAATGATAGCCGCTTATGCCTCTCATCAAATAAGTGACATTGCCATTAACTATAGAAATTATTATTATAACATCATGAAATTGTGAGTTTTTCATAACATGTTTTTGAATGTCAAGAATCCAATTGAACCACCTTTAAGAAGATATTTGAATGAATGATTGCACAGTNGAATTAACTATAGAAATTATTATATTATAACATCATGAAATTGTGAGTTTTTCAAAACATGCTTTTGAATGTCAAGAATCCAATTGAACCACCTTTAAGAAGATATTTGAATGAATGATTGCACAATTGATCGTTACTTTGCAGGAATAAACACATGTTGTAACTAACATATCATGACAAAATGCTATGTTTGGCTAATGTTGATACGATGATGTGGTAGAAATGGTAGGATGTAACCATTAGAATTTTACCTTTATGCATTAATGTGAACATGCTTCCTAGTTGAACAAGTAGCGACGCGTCAAACTCGATAAAAGGACAACACATCCATGACAATGAAAACTTTAATAGAAGTTGACAAACTGCTCTGGAAATGTGTTAACCATAGCCATGAAGTCAGGGAGGAGGTCTCGTGTAGCTGATGAATTTTTCTTTCCAGAGCCCGGACGTGCGGACAACGGACGCGATGCAGCGGAGGATCGACCTCTGTTGTATCGCTGCATCGCATCCGTTGTCCGCACNGTTGATCTTTACTTTACAGGAATAAACACATGTTGTAACACTAACATATCATTATAAAATGCTATGTTTGGCTAATGTTGATACAATGATGTGGTAGAAATGGTAGGATGTAACCATTCGAGAATTTTACCTTTATGCATTGATGTGAACATGCTTCCTAGTTGAATAAGTAGCTACGCATCAAACTCTGCAAATTTGTTAACCATAGTCATGAAGTCAGGGAGGAGATCTCGTGTAGCTGATAAATTTTTCTGTCCAGAGTCCGGACGTGCCGACAATGGACGCGATGCAGCGGAGAATCGGACCTCTGTTGTATCGCTGCATCGCATCCGTTGTCCGCACGTTCGGACTCCGGACAGAAAAATCGCTCCATGTAGCATGACACTTTTTGTGACACCTCTCATTCCACTAGGCAGTAACGTAGCTAAAATGCTTTATGAAGTAAAGCTAATTAAGATTAAATTATGGGGCATTTACAAACATACCGCCCAATTCCTACATATTTACATATCTAACACCTAAAATAACATCATTTGACGCTTATACCACCCAAGTATTTCACGTCGTATAAAAAAATACCAGTATTTGAACTTTTAAAATGTGAAATATATATTTTCATCCATAGGTAAGGTGGCGTGCATGTAAAATTAAAATTTTGGTGTTAAATGTGTAAATCCGTAGGAAGTAAGTAGACAAGGATAAGCAAAAGAGAGGAAGACTACAACATTGAAGGAGTTGTAGAATCCAAGAGGAAAACGAGAGCTTACGGGCATAGCTGCTGAGAACCAAGGAAAAGAGGAGAGATTACGTCCGTCGTCCGGACACCGAGCTGCATCCGGGTGACGACCATGATACAGCGGAGGTCCATGAGCATCCGGACGACGGACGTAGATGGGAGAGCAAAATATTCTAGCAGTAGATAGAGATGGAGCATTAGGCAGAAGAGTTCAATAATGAATGATAAAACAAATAGAATTTTACAGGCAAAGAAAAGAACTTTGTCTGAAAACTTTTAATTCGAAACTTAAGCTAGACCTGCTACAAAAACAAGCAGTTTATATACTACAGTAGTTTGAGCGAAAAGAATGATGCTGCATAGGAGTTTTATAGGCCAAGAATAAGAAAGCTAAATCAATTAATTTCAATATAACAGTTATAAGGGGCATTTGCATACCACCCAATTCCTATGTATTTACATATNCTTAAGGTGCTCTGGTGATGGGGCTTTTATGGGGAATCTTCCTCTCTCATTGTGGGCATGGTGTAGGTGCAATTAATTTGAATTTGGTGGAGTTTTAGGGGGTGTCCTATTTCGGCCTTCAACTTGAGCTCCAAAATTGAGCTCGAGCAGTGGATTTGAGTGGCTAAGGATGGTTGGGTTGAACTCAAGAGGTCTTAAGAAAGCTCTGAAAGCAATTTGGAAGAGTCTCCCTAAGGAATTTCAAGCTCTCCCTCTTTGGCCATGAAGGGTGGGTTCAAATAGAGGGGGAGGAGAGGCCACCAGAGGCAATTGGTGGGTGCTTTAGGTTGCTTATGTGGATGCCAACAAGGTGCAAAAATCCAATTGGGATGAGACTGCTTGGATGGGTTTAATTTAGAGTTTTAGCCATGGGGGAGCATTTGGTCATGGCTTTTCCGACAACTAAGGTGGTCGGCCGACCAGACTCAGGCACCATCCAGTCCAGGAAGGTCAGGGCTTGGTCTTGATGAAGTCAATTGGGGTTGGCCATGTGTAAAAGCATTGAATTAAAATGGAATGTGAAAAGGGTTATTTTGGGTCAATTTGGGTCAAGACATGGATTTGGGTTGGACTCCACCACCAAGGTTGGTCTTGGCTGAAGAAGATTAGATGTGTCAGCTAAATTGGTGCGGAGTAGTCTTTATCCAAGTGATTTGGTTAAGTATGAGGTTTAGAGGATTCATGAAAAGGGTTAAAAAACTTTTTAAGGAGACTTGAAAGTGGCTTGGCCTCATTCCATTAATAGTTTGATGATGTGGCATGGCTCTCATGGCTTGCCTATGGCTTAGGAGTGGCTTCATGACTCCCCTTTGACTTGGCTAATTTTCATGAGAATGTATTTTGGATTTATTTGGTATTTTTGGTGAAGTTTGGCTTGATGCTTGATTTGGAATGATTTGATTTTGAATTTAGGACTTTAGAAATGATTTTAATCAAATGGATGATGAAGAGAAAAAATTGTCATGTGGGCTTTAGATTTGGGCTTTTGAAATTATATGTGGTGGGCCTGGGCTTTTAAAATGAAAGTTGAGTTCAGGAAAAAAATTGGGCTAGTCGAATGTTGACTTTGGTGTAGGAGAATGTCATGAATGATTTGGCAAAATTTCAAGTGATTTTGAGTTGAATTGATGAACCAAATTAGTGGATTTGAGCATATAGTTAAAATTGGGCCTTTTTTATTTGAATGAAATTGAACTTGCAATTGGATCAAATTAGACTTGAATTTTGTTTAAATTAGGATTGAGGATGCTGAATTTTGATTTGAAATTGAAATTGGGCAAGATTGAGGTCAATTGGGCTAAAGATTGAGGCTAATTTGGGGACATTTGGGTCTTTAAAGTCAAATTTGGGGCTTTTGGTCAAATTGAATCAGATTGATGATAAAAAATTGAAATTGGGAATATTTGGGTTGATTTTGAAATTTTTGAAAATTTTTGAATTTTTAGGTCATGAAGGACGTTTTGGTAATTTTGGCATTTTTTGGGATATTTTGGAAATTTGGCACTTTTAATAAATTTTGGTCAATTTAGGTAGCAATGAGGGGTTTGAGATGGCTTTTGGAAAGATTTGGGTATTTTGGGCAATTTTGGAAAAAAAAAATTAAGGTTGTAGGAGTATTTTGGTAATTTGATGATTTTGGGCCAAAATGGGCCAACAAGCCATGAAACCATACAAAACCAATAGGAGTCATATGAGGACTCATTTTGGATGCTCAATGTGCTCGTTCTAATCCTCTTAGCCAAAGACTAGGGGTACAGGGTCATCCACACGAGCTTTCCAAAAGGAGTACGAGTAAGGGATCTTAGGGCTTAGGGTATGTGAGAGAGTGTAGCGTGTGCAAGTTAGCACCACCAAAACCAGATCACCCAGGGTTAGTCCTAAGACCTGACCATCCTATGGGGGACCCCCCTTGAGCTCCTCCATACTGACCCCGCTTACTAAGTACTAGAGGTTAGGACCAATATGTGGAACTTCAAGTTGAATAAAGAAGAGCTTGAAATTTATAATGGTGAGGGTTTCTTTTCTAGTTCTCTAGGAATAGTCAACAAAAAAAATCATATGACTAGGCTCTAGGCTACTAAAGAGGAAAAAACTAGACCTCAACCAAAAATGAGGTCAACAACCATGGAATGTGTTCGTTTTCTTTATTCGGATAATGCAATCAATCTCAATGGCGGCAGACTAATTATTAAGATTCTTTAAGCTTGTGTTACATATCAAGCAGACATTAAACTATTATAAGCATTTCACCAAAACAATTTAAATTTAATCATCTTATAACTTTTTTATGCTCCACCTCTCTATAATCTTTTTACCTCATCAATCTATTCTAATGATAGCCGCTTATGCCTCTCATCAAATAAGTGGCATTGGCATTAACCATAGAAATTATTATATTATAACATCATGAAATTGTGAGTTTTTCAAAACATGTTTTTGAATGTCAAGAATCCAATTGAACCACCTTTAAGAAGATATTTGAATGAATGATTGCACAATTGATCGTTACTTTGCAGGAATAAACACATGTTGTAACTAACATATCATGACAAAATGCTATGTTTGGCTAATGTTGATATGATGGTGTGGTAGAGATGGTAGGATGTAACCATTAGAGAATTTTACCTTTATGCATTAATGTGAACATGCTTCCTAGTTGAATAAGTAGCTACGCATCAAACTTGATAAGAGGACAACACATCCATGACAACGAAAACTTTAATAGAAGTTGACAAACTGCTCTGGAAATGTGTTATCCATAGTCATGAAGTCAGGGAGGAGGTCTCGTGTAGCTGATGAATTTTTATGTCCAGAGTCCGGACGTGCGGACAATGGACACGGTGCAGCGGAGGATCGGACCTCTGTTGTATCGCTGCATCGCATCCGTTGTCCGCACGTTCGGACTCCGGACAGAAAAATCTCTCCATGTAGCATGGCACTTTTTGTGACACATCTCTCATTCCACTAAGTAGTAACGTAGCTAAAATGCTTAATGAAGTAAAGCTAATTAAGATTAAATTATGGGGCATTTACAAACATACCAACCAATTCCTACATATTCACATCTAGCACCTAAAATAACACCATTTGAGGCTTATACCAACCAAGTATTTCATGTCGTATAAAAAAATACCAGTATTTGAACTTCTAAAATGTGAAATATATATTTTCATCCATCGTGCATGTAAAAATTAAAATTTTGGTGCTAAATGTGCAAATACGTAGGAATTGAGTGGTATATATGTAAATCTTCCTTAGAATTTTCCGTTTAGAGATAGCAATGAGGAAGTAAGNTATGAAGTAAAGCTAATTAAGATTAAATTATGGGGCATCTACAAACATACCAACCAATTCCTACATATTCACATATCTAGCACCTAAAATAACACCATTTGACGCTTATACCACCCAAGTATTTCATGTCGTATAAAAAAATACCAGTATTTGAACTTCTAAAATGTGAAATATATATTTTCATCCATAGGTAAGATGGCGTGCATGTAAAAATTAAAATTTTGGTGCTAAATGTGCAAATATGTAGGAATTGAGTGGTATATATGTAAATCTTCCTTAGAATTTTCCGTTTAGAGATAGCAATGAGGAAGTAAGTAGACAAGGATAAGCAAAAGAGAGGAAGACTACAACATTGAAGGGGTTGTAGAATCAAAGAGGAAAAAGAGAGCTTCCAGGCATAGCTGCTGAGAACCAAGGAGAAGAGGAGAGATTATTACGTCTGTCGTCCGGACGCCGAGCTGCGTCGCCCGGACGACGAGCTGCGTCCGGGCGACGAC
Organism: Phalaenopsis hybrid cultivar; assembly: GCA_002079205.1. Classification (NCBI taxonomy): domain Eukaryota; kingdom Viridiplantae; phylum Streptophyta; class Magnoliopsida; order Asparagales; family Orchidaceae; genus Phalaenopsis; species Phalaenopsis hybrid cultivar. The sequence continues at coordinate 40,821 of JXCR01146483.1, forward strand.
CATGATACAGCGGAGGTCCATGGGCGTCCGGACGACAGACATAATAATTTTTCGGAGAAGGGAGAGCAAAAAATTCTAGCAGTAGATAGAGAAAGAGCATTAGGCAGAAGAGTTCAATAATGAATGATAAAACAAATAGAAGTTTATAGGCAAAGAAAAGAACTTTNGGACGACGTAATAATTTTTCAGAGAAGGGAGAGCAAAAAATTCTAGCAGTAGATAGAGAAGGAGCATTAGGCAGAAGAGTTCAATAATGAATGATAAAACAAATAGAAGTTTATAGGCAAAGAAAAGAACTTTGTCTGAAAACTTGTAATTCGAAACTTAAGCTAGACCTGCTAGAGTACAAGGGCAGCTGAAAAAACAAGCAGTTTATATACTACAGTAGTTTGAGCGAAAGAATGATGCTGCATAGGAGTTTTATAGGCCAAGAATAAGAAAGCAAAATCAATTAATTTCAATATAACAGTTATAAGGGGCATTTGCATACCACCCAATTCCTATGTATTTACATATNGTAGGAGTTTTATAGGCCAAGAATAAGAAAGCCAAATCAATTAATTTCAATATAACAGTTATAAGGGGCATTTGCATACCACCCAATTCCTATGTATTTACATATCAAAACACCTAAACTTCACTTTTTATAGTTATACCATCCAAATATGTCAGAACACATAAGAAAATACCACCATTTCAACTTTTAAAAAGTGAAATACAATTATTCTTGCAAGGAGAAGGTGGCATGTACTTGACAATTGAAGTTTAGGTGTTAGATGTGGACAAAAAAATTGAGTGGTATCTTATGATGTTCAATAACATGAATGTAAAACACTAGAATACCATGGATTATTCACAGATTGTCCTATCCTATCAAAATGATTCATAGGAGCTTATGTTGTTGGGCCAATTGTAGGAGTATTGATCAATAGTCAATCTTAGATTAGTGGGTATCCTCACAATCAATATCATTGTCATTGTCATCTAAGAATCTCCAACAACAACCAAAAATAAAGAAAAACGGCAAAAGAGAGGGAATCTCCAACAATGTATAGCTTGCAAATCAGCCCAGTGCCTCCCACAATTTGGTATAAAGCCTCGTTTGAGGTCCTCAAGTCTTGATGTTTGATATCAACCTCAATTTTACAAATTTTTTCTCTACATTAACACATTAAGACATTCCATATCTAGAAATGTGCGCAGAATAATCCATTAAATTACCAAACTGTTCAAAAAGATTTATCCAACATTTGAACTTTCCACTTACTTTAAGGACAGTGAAGTGCAGAGGCAGAAGTTCATATAAATCTTTGTTCATTTGATCCATAAGTTCCCTATGTCATATAATGAAGAAGTTGAGCAATAAAAAGAAATTTATCATTCCTGTAAATACAGACAAATGGAGCAACAAAGGGATATATGCAAGTGTGATTTTTCTTTACCATTAGGTTAATTATTGAATATTGCCAAAATGAAACAAAGTTAATCGGTGTAGTCATGTTCTAATTTGTTTTAAAAATTTCACTCTTTGTCCCCTTCTATTCTTGATTCCCTTTTTGAATCATTCTCAAGTCATTGGTTTGCCTGAAAACTCTACGAATTAAATGAACGAAACTTGAAGTTAAGCTTACGAAACACGTGGCTCTTCAAATATTGACTTTGGCTAACACTGCACTGGGCTACTGTGAATCATGGAATGTTCGGTACATTTGGGCTATCTAATCCAATTAGATGAGCTACATGGGATTGATGGACTCTCACAAAAATCAGCATTAGGTTGACAAGGGATATACATCAAATAGGAAGGCATTGCATAATCAAGAAATGGATTGCCAATCGTCGCCTTGTAGATGAAAAATTCAATCTTAGCAAAAGTTGCTGGCTTAGTAAAGGATAGAAGAGAGGATAAGATTATTTTACTTTTTTCCATTGCTCCTTAAATCCCTCTTCAATTTCTTGTAACTATAATACCTGTTTAATTTTAATACATCCATGCCATTTTAGATGTTTATTTCGTCACATGAACAAGAATACAGTTTATATTTTCTCCTTCAAAATGTGTCTATGATTTGTCTTCTCCTTTATTACCAGTTCTCCCACTCATTTTTCCACACCTCCCTCTCCACTATTAAAGGCCACAACGCCAAAGTTAGAGCTCATTGTCCTTTTAATAAGATTATTTTAATTTGATAGATCCCAATCTAGTTCTAGTTTCCTTTTGCATGATATTTTATGTTTGGTATTATTTGGGAAACCTAACCTTTGATACACCAATTGAAGCCTTGTAGGGCTACCCTTAGTATTTTTTAAAACCATAAACCAGACAAAACAATTAATGTTAGGGATAGGAAGTGTTATCTCCACATACAAATCTTGACCATTAATTTGTCAACACTTAACTGTATTCAAGAATTTTGGAACACTCAATTTTTTTTTTGAGGTAAATTGGGTTTAAGGAAAGATAGGTTTATCATTTATTTAAATTTAAATCACTAGTATCTTGATTATTTGATGGGTTGTTGATACTCCTATGCTCAATCTAAGCCAATTTAACTTGCAAATTTTTTTTTTCATAACTCATCCATGTGAGCAGTCAAATTAGTCTTTGCATAATTTTTTTCAATTCATAGTTAAGTTATTGAGGTTGATTATCAGACATCTCTTGGGTTATGTTATGGATGCATGGTGTAGAATTTAGGAGGAACTTTCTTATAGGAAAAAACTCTCTAATTTCTTATTAAACAAATAACAAATATATTTATAATTCAGACTAACCCTCTTACAATTAGAGGGAAATTCAAATCATCATGGTGAAAAGGAAATAAATAAAACACAATAATGCATAACTAAGGGAAAATAATTTCTTCCCTCAAATGTAACAGCGGATCATAGTTTCCTAAACATTATGCATATCAACACTCCCTCTCAAGTTGGGTTGTCTATGTTACACATTCCAAACTTGTTGCTAAAATCACAAAAATGATGCTAAGGAAGAGATTTAGTAAGAATGTCAGCAATTTGATACTGAGTTTGGATATAACTTAGCTTAACAATCCCTCTCTTGACCAGCTCAGAGATGAAGTGCATGTCAATCTCCATATGTTCGGTTCGATAATGGTGTGTAAGATTCTTTGAAATATTGACAGTTGATCGACTATCACCAAACATCTTAATATTATTTTGATTCTCTGTGTGAAACTTCACAAGTAGTTTTCTTAGCCACATTTTTTCACAAATTCCTAGGGTCAGGGCATGATACTTTGATTATGCTTTGCTTCTTGCACTACAACTTGCTTTTCACTTTCCAAGTAACAAGGTTACCCTATAGTAACTCATGATAGATTTTCTATCAATCAGTTCAACTGCCCATCTAGCATCAGTGTAAATCTCTATGTCATGATTCTTAATTTTCTTGACTAACAATCCACGTCCTAGAGTCATCTTTAGATATCTCAGGATTCGAAAGACCACTTCTAAATGATTTTCATTTGAATTTTTTATATTTTGGATAACTATGCACAAAGAAAAAGCAATGTCAGGTATTGTATGTGACAAATAAGTTTCCCGACAAGTTTTTGATACCTCCCTTTCTCAACTGGTTTGTTATCCTCTACTTTCGATGCTTGTTGATTAAATCATCAGAGTATCTCTTGATTTACATTCCAATATTTTTGTCTCCTTTAATAAGTCAAAGATATATTTCTTCTAGGATATGACAATGACTTCTTTGGATCTAGTTTTTTCCATTCCCAGTAAGTATCTTAAAGTTTAATTTTTCTTTGATCTCAACCTCAAAAGTCATTATTCTTTAATTATTCAAGTTCCCTTACATCATTGCATATGAGAATAATGTCATCTACATATAAAATAAAGATGGTTATCATATCTTATTTATTTGATTTTACAAACAGAGTGTGATCAATCAGAAACTAATAGTACTCATTACTAAACTATGCTCTAGGAGATTGTATCAACCCATACAATGATTTTTTTTTTTTTTTGCACAGCATATGATTATTTGTGTTATTCCTTAATCCTGGAGGTATTTTAATATACACTTATTTCTCAAGATCCCCATTAAAAAGTACATATATATTATCTTATAAAGATTTACATACTCCCGACAAGCACCTTGCAAAATAAATAATTTACAAGTCTTCTTATATGGAACAAATAGCTAAGTGTCAAGACATAGTAAATGAAATAACATGAACAACTTTTTATAGCAAAATAAAGATCTATATTTTTTTCCTAACAACTACTTCGATCAATGTCATTTTAATTTAGAAAAAATTACATATATACCACCGTTCTTATGAATTTACACATATATAGCACCTAAATTTTAATTTTTACATTAATAACACTAAACTCTCTCATATCACACCACAACTACTAGTTTTTAAGATGTTGAAGCATAGCTAAAACGATATAGACCTAAAAATCAAATTTTAGGCTTTAAAAATACATAGGAATTGTGTGATATATATGTAAAACCATTGCTGGTTAGACAGACAAAAAGATAATCACACATATACCACATAATGCTGTGTATTTACATATCTAACATCTATACTTAATTTTTTATATTTATACCACCCAAATCCTTCACATCACATCAAAAATACTACCTTTTGACTTTTAAACAGAGAATTACACCTTTTCATGCATTAAATAATGCGGCATATATGTAAAAGTTGAAGTTTTGGTGTTAGATATTAAATACATAAGAATATGGTTGTCTGTATAATGCATGTAAATCATTAGCTGTTAACAGCGAGGTACATCAAATATAAGACTAGAATTACAGCTCTTCGAAAAAGCATTATAATGTTCTCCCATATTTTACATGTCCTTTAAAGTAAATAAAAATTTACAAAAAAAACCCACACTTTTATGCAATCAGAAAAAGATTTGAAGGATTGAGAACATCTTACTTGGAACATGTCATAGCAGGAGCTGAAATTGTAGCAGAAGTTGTAAATGAAAAGGATCATATTTCACCACGATAGCCACCTGAACCAAAATAATCCCTTCTCGAACCAGCCATGGCCATGGTCTTCTGATGCTCCAGCTTAGGGCAATCACGAATCCGATGACCCAACCCGCCGCAATAAGCGCAACCTTTCACCCCGCTCGCATCAGCCAGAGCTTCACTGTACTCCATCGGATCGTTCAGCTCTGCTAAAACCGGCGGGATCCTCTGCTTGGCTTCTTGCAACAAATGCTTTAGATCGAGGAGCGTGGTTTCGCTCTGGTTCTTGTTTATGAAAGTCGTCGCGATGCCGGTTTTACCGCACCTCCCCGTTCGCCCGATCCGGTGAACATAGTTCTCAATCTCAGCCGGCATGTCGTAGTTGATCACGTGCTGGATGTCGGGAAAATCAAGACCCTTGGACGCAACATCGGTGGCGACCAACACGTCCTTCTTCGCTGATTTGAAAGAAGCTATTGCGTACTCTCTTTCCTCCTGATCTTTTCCGCCGTGAATGGCGACCGCTTCAACTCCCTTGAGGAGAAGATATTCGTGGATGTCGTCCACGTCGGCCTTGTTTTCGCAAAAGACGAGGACGGGGGGCGGAGTCTTCTGGAGGCATTCAAGGAGGTAGACGATCTTCGCCTCCTGCTTGACGTACTCAACTTCCNTCCGTGAATGGCGACCGCTTCAACTCCCTTGAGGAGAAGATATTCGTGGATGTCGTCCACGTCAGCCTTGTTTTCGCAAAAGACGAGGACAGGGGGCGGAGTCTTCTGGAGGCATTCAAGGAGGTAGACGATCTTCGCCTCCTGCTTGACGTACTCAACTTCCTGTATCACGTCGAGATTTGCCGCTCCGGCTCTTCCGACATTGACGGTGACGGGTTTTACCAAGGCGCTCCTCGCAAAGTTCTGAATCTTTTTTGGCATGGTGGCGGAGAAGAGAAGGGTCTGCCTCTGGTCTTTGAAATGGTCGAAAACCTCCCTTATGTCGTCCTCAAAGCCCAAATCAACCAGTCTATCCGCCTCATCCAATGTCAAATACCTGCACAAAGTAGCTGAGATTCAGGAAATCAAAAAAAATAACAGAGGTGAAGCGAAGAGAATAATCCATATCAACCTTTTAAAAGGACCTTCGCACACATTTATTTTATAAATCATCAAAGATCAAGCCTAACACATTATAAGTTTTGAATCCTAATTCAGTAAAAGTAGTAAATTGTTGACTTTAAGTGTCATTTCAGTGATTCATGCATAACCCAAATATTCAAGCTACAATTGAGTACCGAAAAAGAAAATTAAAATCAAACAAGCTGCAGTACTGGCATTTGGAAATGAGCAATCAAAGAAGGCTACAGTGCTCTAAAATAAAGACAAATAGAAAGCAACAGCAAACAGCTACATAATAACTAGGGGGCTGTGCTGGAGCCTTTTAAATACTATGTCTCACTGGATTTAACCTTCTAAAAAGGAATTCTTGCTGAATAAAGTTTTCGCGGGTAAACCCAAGGGTTGGGTCGATTTAAGGATTTAAAATTTATGAATTTACTAAATCCTATTAACCCTAAATCCTACTTGCAGAAAAACACCACCTAGAGGGGCATTTGGCTACAATTAGGATTTAACTTAAGGCCGCAAGTAGGATTTAAGTTAAATAAGATTTAGTAAATCCATAAATCCTGATTTATCAAACGCAAATACTGTTAAATCCGAAATAATATTTGGTTCAATTAAGATTAAATCCATTTGACGTAATTAGCAAAATCTCTTTGAAGTGCTTTCTTCCTAAGCTAAATCAGTTAAATCCAACTAAATAGTTTAAATTTAATAAATCCGGATTTACGTCGCAAAATAAACGAAACGAGAAAAAATTGGATTTAGCATAGTGTCGGATTTATATAACCCATTTTTGGCGTTTGGTTGGATTTAAGTTGAATTAATATGTAAATCCTAATAAAAGTATCATACCAAACACCATGTAAATTGAATTTATTAAATCATTTAAATCCAGATTTCTCAAATCCAGATTCTCTTACATCCAAAAAAAAGTGTTTGGAAGTGGAAGGCTTCAAATGCTGCTCAACCAACAATTAAAGCAGGGATCCTATAAAAAGTTTACAATAAATGATGTTGACAGACAATGAAGGTCACAACAAAATGAAAAACTAAAGAAATTTTGAGCAAGTATCGAGTGGTGGTAAAGCAGAGCAGGTTGGGAGTTTTTCTCTCTCTGGTGCCAATCCAAATTTGAGCTTGGTAACTTTAACTAACATTACTAGCACTTATAATTCAGTTATCAGCACTAAACAAAAAAAGATTATCAAAATCAACCTAGTATTAGGAGAATCATGTACATGTAAAGCAGTGCTAACCAAGTTAAATCAACAATAGACACAATATCTACTAATTCCTGGAATTCCCACTCACCAAGTCAGATAGAACATGTATTAGTAATCTATATACACAAACCAATCAATAGCAAACATATGATTAATAGCAAACATATGATCAACCAGTTAAAATAATATTGCTAAATGTGCAAACATCCTTCAACTCCATTCCAACGTTTTAGAAATATGTGCGTTGCTTAAAAGATGGGGCAAAATTTGCAATAAGTGCCAGTTAAAATATTCAAATAATTGGCAGCGACTAATGACCTGAAATCATCCGATGGAAGAAAAATCTGCAATAATTGCAATATCATCCAACATGTTGGTAACCAACTTCCCATTATGTTCAAAATCTTGTTTTCTCTGGATTTGTTTATATGGTAATACTAGATGTCTTTCATTTCGAGGTAATACCCAGAAAACAGAGTTGAAATCACGCAAAAATGGATATCAGTTAAGAAACAGGATATGAGCACATAAAAGGAGGAAAAATTTTCAAGAAGCTTACACAACTCTATTTGATTTAGTAGCCGTTCACCAATTAGAATATCATCCCGTAGATCTAAAACAGAAGTCCTATGCAACAAAAGACTTTAAATGACATAAAAAAAATTCATATGAAAAATCTATACAAGGATCCAAATAATCTAAGAAAAAAGATCCAAAATAAATGGATACAGCAAGTAAGAATGCTCATCAAAACAACAAACTACAAGAGTTTTATGGAGATGTCCCTAATCAGATTTAAACATTTTCTTGTTCATCAAAACATCAAACTACGTGGCAGTATTTGTACTTCAGCTCTCAATACACAACCGCAGAATGTAATTCAATTCAATAACAAGACTTGACAACCACATAAGAATATCTAATGTTAACCACTAATGCAGAAATTGAGAAATATTTCTTTATTGTTTGATTTGATGCAGTCAGTCACCTTGATTGACGAATGTGAGTCATTACCTGTAAGTAAACAAAGTTTGTTTAATCTAATACAATCAAACAAGTAGAAGATAATCACAATAACAAGTAGTGCTTACACGTGTTTCCCACAAATTGGTTGTAATTGTATCTAGTACGTCTCCTTGAAGCCTCTCACCAAATGCTGCATGCACATTGAGGTTTTCGTAAATGGCAACAATCTCATCTGGCTAACTATCACTATATATCTTGATTTGAGACACATTAAAATTAAATCATTCCTGTAATACTATCCAATAAAATTGTGCAGAAATGCACGAGTCATCAGCATGTTTGCTTGTACCTAAACTAAAGACTTACACATGTAACTTAGAACTTGCAATATTTCCTTCCAAAATCCTAAAAGTTATTTCAACAACATTATACAAATGTGCATGATGATGAATATATAGCTTCTATGCTGTTGGGTATCTACCGGATGGATTTCCACCATACACTAAAATGATAGTGATATCGCCTGAAGGGTGTTAACGTCTTACCATAACTTGAATCAACCAAATAATATTTATTATCAAGTATCTTAAAGTCACTACTCTACTGACCAACGCAATACCATGATATTGGCGGCATTCCCTTCCCAATCAAAGGCAATGTATGTAAATTATTGATCAAAAGCTATTGCAATCATCACATTTTGCAACATAAATCTCTCTTTCTATTACGGTACATATTCTGTGCCTGTTTGCTGCCTACTACTGGGATATGATTTCTGTCAATTTTCCGACAGGTAAATTATTGATCAAAAGCTATTGCAATCATCACATTTTGCAACATAAATCTCTCTTTCTATTACGGTACATATTCAGTGCCTGTCTGCTGCCTACTACTGGGATATGATTTCTGTCAATTTTCCGACAGCATTTTGAAAATATGGATAAAACTGTGCATTTGTGCGTATAAAAGGGTCAAAATTCACTTCAACTGGGGACAACTTAACGAACTTTTTTGATAGTGATATAATCTCTCCAAACACAAGATTTAAATATCTACCAACTATTTCGAAAGAGTGCTAAAAGAACTCACAAAGCTACATATAGCTATGAGTATGTGACACTTAAATTTTTTTTTTAATTGCTTTGTAACAATGTTTTTGTGCCACCTAATAATCAAAAAGTCCATCAATTATATAAAAACTTATGGTGGGAATAAAACAATTATATGATCTTGTTGGATGACTACCTAACACATCTACAACATTTTGTCGATTAGTAAGACCTATTAAACATGAGTCTCGAAATGTACTAATTATCATTTAAGGAATTATTTTCCTCCATAGTAGATGATATCAACTCAGTTATAGTATTGTTGGGCAGTAGATTTGTCAACCATCTAATAGATCTCTTCCAGAAATGTGCCCCTTAAAAAATTTGACACCGTAGCATTNGAGTTTTACAATAAATTACTGTCTTCCAATAAAATATATTGAAAGATAGAAAATAAAATATATTGAAAGACAGAAACCGCTCTCTCTTCAGTAAAAACTAGCAACTCGAGGTTTTAAGAACACCAGCCAATCTCGACTCCAGGAGACCTTGAAAGGGGTTTAGAATTAATCGAAAATCGGATCAAAATCCAAAACATTTTTTAACGTTCTTATTGAATCACGATTTTTACAGAAAACTAAGATTTCTTCACACAACACAATCCATATGCCAAGAATCAACACAAAAATAAACTTCTTTTTCAGATTTTCCAACCACAGCACGAGAATGATCGAGAACAGAAAAAAAAAAAAGGAAGTGAGAAAAATCTCTGCACAAGAAAGGAATGAAAAGAAAGGATGGTACCGCTTATCGGAGGATGCGCCCTTCTGGCTGAGNGGAAGTGAGAACAATCTCTGCACAAGAAAGGAATGAAAAGAAAGGATGGTACCGCTTATCGGAGGATGCGCCCTTCTGGCTGAGAAAGGAGCGGAAGAGAGGAGAATTGACGTCGTAGATCATCGTTAGGGTTTTGGTTCGCGATAAGGGTTCTCTGTGAGGAAGGCAGCTTTTTAACCTAATTTAGCTGTTGTGCGCTTCAATTTATGTTAATGTTATTAAATTTAGTTTTTAATAAACTAGATCTTAGGTTTAGATTATGAGTAAAGTTCCAAAAATTGTTTTCAATAGTTTTTATTGGCTCCTTTTAATCCTAGAATTTATAGAAATATCAAAATTGTTCCTAAATTTTTAAATTTGGGTTCAAATAGTCTTTCATGAAGGAATAGTCATCGACTATTTTGATAATTTTATAAACTCTGATACTAAAACGGTCCCATGTAAATATCATTTAATCACTTTGTTCATTAAATCTAATTCATTATTACTGATGTGTGCTATAAAATTTACGACGGTAGAGTAACAGATTCTCGCCTCAGCGTTGTAGGAAGATTCATCATATACTCAGATAAAAGAAAACAACCGGTACATACACAAAAAGTTTTTAGGTTGGAAAACTGGAAGAGCAAAAAAAACTACGGGGTCTGACCCAATTGAAAAGATTCACTATAAATTGATAATTACAGTTACAAAACTCTTGTCTTATATGCAGGAAAGAGTTGTAATCTCTTGAATTACAATGTCGGTGTGTAGATAAATTCGTCGTAAGAAGTGGGCGACGTTGGACNATTATAGAAATATCAAAATTGTTCCTAGATTTTTAAATTTGGGTTGAAATAGTCTTTCATGAAGGAATACTCATCGACTATTTTGATAATTTTATAAACTCTGAGACTAAAACGGTCTCATCTAAATACCATTTAATCACTTTGTTCATTAAAACTAATTCATTAGTACTGATGTGTGCTATAAAATTTACGACGGTAGAGTAACATATTCTCGCCTCAGCGTTGTAGGAAGATCATCATATACTCAGATAAAAGAAAACAACCGGTACATACACAAAAAGTTTTTAGGTTGGAAAACTGGAAGAGCAAAAAAAAACAACGGGGTCTGACCCAATTGAAAAGATTCACTGTAAATTGATAATTATAGTTACAAAACCATGCAGGATAGAGTTGTAATCTCTTGAATTACAATGTCGGTGTGTAGATAAATTCGTCGTAAGAAGTGGGCGGCGTTGGACAATGATTGGCGGTAGTCGGCGAGTGGTGGTTGGCGATGGTCGGCGATTAGTGGTTGATAGATTGTTCGTGCAAAAATGATCAGTTTTCTTCAGGTTTCAAGTTCCTAGTTCCCCCTCAAGAAGAGAGTAGGACATTATNACGTTGGACAATGATTGGCGGCATTCGGCAAGTGGTGGTTGGCGATGGTCGGCGATTGGTGGTTGATAGATTGTCCGTGCAAAAATGATCAGTTTTCTTCAGGTTTCAAGTTCCTAGTTCCCCCTCAAGAAGAGAGTAGGACATTATTTATAGAGTCTCGATTGCAATTAATGAAGAAATATTAACCACTCTAATCTAACGATCTAGTGAGATTCTTTCGATCAGACAGCGTTTAATGAACATTTGAGTGGTTTAACGATGTGAAATTGTGCGATCTTAAGCTCGTCGGATTCGTCTTGTCGAGACGCTCGATTCACAACAAGCTCACTAAATTTGCCATACATTTGATTTTTCAAATATGTTAAAAAAATTTCAAAAGCGGTTTAATTGCTTAATTTGGACCTAATTTAGTTNTAGACAGCGTTTAATGGACATTTGAGTGGCTTAACGATGTGAAATTGTGCGATCTTAAGCTCGTCGGATTCGTCTTGTCAAGACGCTCGATCCAACAACAAGCTCGCTAAATTTGCCATTCATTTGATTTTTCAAATATGTTAAAAAAATTTCAAAAGCGGTTTAATTGCTTAATTTGGACCTAATTTAGTTCAGATTGGACTACTTTTGGTATCATTATGTCAGTCTCATCGAATCTGTCAATTTGATTGTAAAACTGTTGAAATCGAAGCTCTAGATGAATTTTAATTGGGGTTTGAACATTTCTTGTTCAAAACATCACCCAAATCTCCATGTCAAGCCCCAAGACTCTTGTCGAATGATGACAATTTGTTGATGGTGTATCAATTATTATGATCAAAAGCAAATTAAATTTATAATTAATTTGTATCCCTCATATCTACAACTCTTCTGATCTATAGTCTCGCAAAACCTTAAATTGTCATGCATTGTGTTTCCACAAGTCACCTCCAACTCTGCCCATAGAACCAACTTGCATGAGGAACTCATTGTAGTTACATATCATAACAAATAAAATTATTTGCTTGCATTAAATTTTTGTATTTTCTATTTTGAAGTTGTATCTACAACATAAAAAATTATCCAAGTATAAATGATATACTCCATCATCAATCTCATTGATCAGGAAAAAACTTAGGAAGGGATGATGGCTATGCTCCACAAGCTCCTTATGAGTATTATCTTTTATATTATGAGAAGTTACTTTCTAACATGAATTATTGTATTTTAATATAATTATTATTTCTTAATTATTTTAAATAATTGATCACAAGGATTGTAATATCCTATTAAATTTAATAGTGTTATGAAATACTTCCCAAATGACTTTACATACATCTCCTAAAATTTAAGAAAATATTTTATTTCCATTCTCGTTCAAAATATAGAGATTAATAATATATATAATTTGTAATACAAAACAAAAAAAAAGAAATAAAATGCACGGAAAGGTCATTTGAAAAAACACAATAAATATTTACGTGGAAAAGCCAGNAGAAATAAAATGCACGGAAAGGTCATTTGAAAAAACACAATAAATATTTACGTGGAAAAGCCAGAGAGTGAGAAAAAATCAATGAGTCACACCACACCAAAATTTTACTATAAATGAACGAAAAAATACATAAATTTTAACGGTCAGATCATCTCTCTACTATCATTACAACTTACAAAACTTTGCTCCAAATTTGCACAAGAGAAATCACTACTAAAATCCATACTCTTGACCTTTACTACACTGAGCACCATCGAGAGTTCCACAAGCAATGCTTTGAATCACAAGACCCTAGCATAGATACACCGCACTTGGCGTAATTGTACCGTGCACTATAGANCACTAAAATCCATACTCTTGACCTTTACTACACTGAGCACCATCGAGAGTTCCACGAGCAATGCTTTGAATCACAAGACCCTAGCATAGATACACCGCACTTGGCGTAATTGTACCGTGCACTATAGAATCAAAAGATTAGAAGCAATTGCAAGATAGCCAAGAATATTTTTAACATAAAATATGAAAAATAGTATTGTAACATAAATTTTAATTAATATTTTTGCCCATATAAATAGTGCAAAGATGCCATTACTAATTTTTAATAACATTGAGTTGGAGTCGTAGTTACCATTTTGTTGTCTCCTAGGAGCTATCTTGAATTTTTTTAAGCTTTTCATTATTTCTTTTTATGTGAAAATTCTTTCCAAATACACTCTAATTAGTGATAGTAAATTTTTGTTTAAACTTTATATACTTTTTTAGCTATTTAGACTTATGATGTTAAGCACTTCATTTATTAATAGGGCTATCAAAACGGCTCGTTGTTCCTGAACAGCTCGTGCTCGGCTCGTTCTCTAAGTTAACAAACCGAACACGAACAACATGAAAAAATGTTTGTTCATTCGTGTTCGGCTCGTTTTAGCTCGAAATACTACTAATCAATTATATATATATATTTGATGAGTNGCTAAGTTAACAAACCGAACACGAACAACATGAAAAAATGTTTGTTCATTCGTGTTCAGCTCGTTTTAGCTCGAAATACTACTAATCAATTATATATATATATTTGATGAGTAGTAATTTTAAAAAACTTAATTGACTACAAGGTTATAAATATTTATAATCTCTTATAAGTATTAATTAAGAAAATAGAATAAAAAATTATTAAATTAGATTCAAATGATGTTTTAATATAAATAATAATTTTTAAATCTTGCTTCCTTAACATCTTATGACCACCTGATTAGGGTTGTCAAAACTACTCTTTGCTCCTGAACGGCTCGTGTTCGACTGACTAAGCAAACAAGTCCAACACTAACACACTTTTTGAGCTCGAAATATAAACGAGGGCTCAACTCGTGCTCAGNGAAGAAGAAGAAAATTACCAAACCATAAGAGTAGGAAGACACTAGGGTGGGAGAGGGAGGAAGTGGGAGAGAGAAGGGGGGGTGGGGTGCGGATAAAGATATCAGTTTTTTTCTTTAATTTTCACTTAGGACCTTCAAAGTTTCATTTTTTTAAAAAATAAATGATTGTTTGAATAAAAAAATGAAGAAAATTGAGCCAATGAACGAACCTAAACTGGTTTAAGTTTGGGCCATTACTTGACAAGCGCAGCTCATGAGTTGCTCAATTACACCCCTAAACCTCAAAAAATGAATTATTAGCTTCTTATAACAAATTAGTCAATAAATATAATAAAATTTCACTAGTTTTAGTTTCTAAATATTGAATATTAATGGTTTCAAATTATAATCAATCAGCTACTCAACATATTAAATTATATCCTCAACATGATTAGCAATCAAGTAAGTGTGATTAATTAGTGATAATAAACAGGTTGAAGCTTCTGACTATAATCATACTCTCATGTAATCACAGTTGAGGGTCTACAAATCACAAAAAAAAATCACCAATCACAATCAAATTTAGATATTTAGTAGCTGATGAAATTAATTAAATACTAATTAAATTTAAATAGCAAAAAACTGCTAATATAGAACAACAATCATCTTCAAAGAAAGGAGCTTCCACTAGCTGATGACAATTTTGTTTCCACACTATTTTGAAGATGACAGATCGAAATCCAAAATTTTTTTTGAAGTTTTAGAATAAATTACTGTCTTCCAATAAAATATATTGAAAGACAGAAACCCCTCTCTCTTCAGTAAAAACTAGCAACTCGAGGTTTTAAGAACACCAGCCAATCTCGGCTCCAGGAGACCTTGAAAGGGTTTTAGAATTAATCGCAAATCGGATCAAAATCCAAAACATTTTTTAACGTTCTTATTGAATCACGATTTTTACAGAAAACTAAGATTTCTTCACTAAACACAATCCAGATGTCAAGCATCAACACAAAAATAAACTTCTTTTTCAGATTTTCCAACCACAGCACGAGAATGATCGAGAACAGAAAAAAAAAAAAAAGTGAGAACAATCTCTGCACAAGAAAGGAATGAAAAGAAAGGATGGTACCTCTTATCGGAGGATGCGCCCTTCTGGCTGAGAAAGGAGCGGAAGAGAGGGGAATTGACGTCGTAGATCATCGTTAGGGTTTTGGTTTGCGATAAGGGTTCTCTGTGAGGAAGGCAGCTTTTAAACCTAATTTAGCCCAATATAACTTTCGCTGTTGCTCGCTTCAATTTATGCTAATGTTATTAAATTTAGTTTTTAATAAATTAGATCTTAGGTTTAGATTATGAGTCANTAGCCCAATATCTTTCGCTGTTGTGCGCTTCAATTTATGCTAATGTTATTAAATTTAGTTTTTAATAAATTAGATCTTAGGTTTAGATTATGAGTCAAGTTCCAAAAAATGTTTTCAATAGTTTTTATTGGGTCCTTTTAGTCCTAGAATTTATGAAAATATCAAAATAGTTCCTAGATTTTTAAATTTGGGCTCAATTTTAAAATAGTCATCGACTATTTTGATAATTTTATAAGCTCTGAGACTAAAACGGTCTCATGTAAATACTATTTAATCACTTTGTTCATTAAAACCAATTCATTATTACTGATGTGTGCTAAAAAATTTACAGCGGTAGAGTAACAGATTCTCGTCTTAGTATTGTAGAAGAATTCATCATACACAGATAAAAGAAAACAACCGGTACTGACACAAAAAAGTTTTAAGGTAGAAAAACAGAAAAGCAAAAAAAACTACGGAGTCTGACCCAATTGAAAAGATTCACTATAAATTGATAATTACACTTACAAACCTTTGTCTCATATGCATGAAAGAGTTGTAATCTCTTGAGTTACAATATCGGCATGCAGATAAACTCGTTGTAAGAAGTGGGCGGAGTTCGATAATGATTGGCGACAGTCGACGAATGGTGGTTGGCGTGGTCGACAACTGGTGCTTAATAGATTGTCCGTGTAAAAATGATCAGTTTTCTTCAGGTTTCAAGTTCCTAGTTCCCCCTTGAAAAGGGAGTAAGACACTATTTATAGAGTCTCGATTGCAATTAATGAAGGAATATGAACCACTCTAATATAACGATTTAGTGAGATTCTTTCGATCAGACGACGTTTAATGGACATTTGAGTGCCTTAACCATGTGAAATTGTGTGATCTTAAGCCCGTTGGATTCGTCTTGTCGAGACGCTCGATTCAACTACAAGTTCGCTAAATTTTACATTCATTTGATTTTTCAAATATGTTAAAAAATTTTCAAAAGCGGTTTAATTGCTTAATTTGAACCTAATTTAGTTTATATTAGACTAATTTTGGTATCATTACGTCCGTCTCATCGAATCGGTCAGTTTGACTATAAGCCTGCTGAAATCGAAGCTCTGGATGAATTTTAATTAGGGTTTGAACATTTCTTGTTCAAAACATCACCCCAAGCTCCGTGTCAAGCCCCAAGACTCATGTCGAACGATGACAGTTTGTTGATGGTGTATCAATTATTATGATCAAAAGCAAATTAAATTTATAATTAATTTGTATCCCTCATAACTAAAACTCTTCTGATCTATAGTCTCACAAAACCTTAAATTGTCATGCATTGTGCTTCCACAAGTCACCTCCAACTCTGCCCATAGAACCAACTTGCATGAGGAACTCATGAAGTTGCTATTTTTTCAAGACTATTTGAGTTATTGCAATTAGTTTGTCAATTCAAAATTCAAACTAAATATAAAAAAAAAGAAATTTTGCATCACTATTTCACTAATTCTTTTATTTATATAATTATGTCTATAACTTCATTCTATTTACATATCATTGCATATAAAATCATTTGCATGCATCAAATTTTTGTACTATCTATTTTGAAGTTGTATTTACAACATAAAAAATTATCCAAGTATAAATGATATACTCCTTCATCAATCTCATTGATCAGGATAAAACTTAGGAAGGGATGATGGCTATGCTCCACAAGCTCCTCATGAGTATTATCTTTCATATTATGAGAAGCTACTTTCTAATTATTGTATTTTAATATAATTATTATTTCTTAATTATTTTAAATAATTGATCACAAGGCTTGTAATATCTTATTAAATTTCATAATGTTATGAAATACTTCCCAAATGACTTTACATACATCTCCTAAATTTTAAGAAAACATTTTATTTCCATTCTCGTTCAATACTATGAATGAGAAAAAAATACATAAAGTATAGCATTCAGATCTTCTCTTTGCAATCACTGCAACTTACAGAACTTCGCTCCAAATCTGCACAAGAGAAATCACTACTAAAATCCATACTCTTGACCTTTATTACACTGAGCACCATCGAGAGTTCCACAAGCTATGCTTTGAATCACAAGAGCCTGGCATAGATACGCTGCACTTGGCGTAATTATACCGTGCACTCTGTAGAATCAAAATATTAGAAGCAATTGCAACATAGCCAAGAATATTTTTAACATAAAATATGAAAAATAGTATTGTAACATAAATTTTTATTGATTTTTTGCCCATATAAATAGTGCAAAGATGCCATTACTAATTTTTAATAACATTGAGCTGGAGTTGTAGTTACCATTTTGTTGTCTCCTAGGAGCTATCTTGAATTTTTTTAAACATTTCATTGATTCTTTTTATGTGAAAATTCTTTTCAAATACACTCTAATTAGTGATAAAAAATCATAAATAATAAATTTTTGTTTAAACTTTATATACTTTTTTAGCTATTTGAACTTATGATGTTAAGCACTTCAATTATTAATAGGGCTGTCAAAAAGGCTCGTTGTTCGTGAACAGCTCTTGTTCGGTTTGTTAAGAAGCTCGTGTTCGACTCGTTTGCTTAGTTAACAAACCGAACACGAACAACATGAAGAAAGGTTTATTCGTTCGTGTTCGGCTCGTTTTAGCTCAAAATACTACTAATCAATTATATACATATATCTTTGATGAGTAGTAATTTTAAAAAACTTAATTGACTACAATGCTATAAATATTTATAATCACTTATAAGTATTAATTAAGAAACTAGAATAAAAATTATTAAATTAGATTCAAATGATGTTTTAATATAAATAATAATTTTTAAATGCTCAAACCCTTATTATTTTATGGCGACATGATTAGGGTTGTTCAAAGGACTCTTTGTTCGTGAACAGCTCGTGTTCGCTATTGTCTTATGTCTTATGGCTACATGATTAGGGTTGTTAAAGGACTCTTTGTTCGTGAACAGTCGTCTTATGACTACGTGATTAGAGCTGTTAAAAGGACTCTTTGTTCGTGAACAGCTCGTGTTCGGCTCATTACTGACTTATGACTACATGATTATGGTTGTTAAAAAGACTCGTTGTTCGTGAACAGCTCGTGTTCGGCTCTTTAAGCAAACGAGCCGAACACGAACACCCCTAGCCTCATTGTTTGGCCAATTTTGACCTTCTTGCAGGTTTGTACGGCTTCAGTCGGTCGGACAAGTGGGTCTCACGATCTTCTGGCAGTGAGTCAATCTTTACTTTACTCATCTCTTCTGGACCGTTGGATCTCTTTAAGATCGGCGTTGACACATTCTTGATGCACAATCTTTATTTGTCATGTAGCAATTCAAATGCATAGTACATTAATTAATTATTTGAAAAAAAAATAAAAAATCTCAAGACATGGGATTCCAACACTTAACCTACCCAAAAAAAATGCTCAACCTGCCCGAAACAAAAAACAAAAAAAATATAGCAAATCTCGTTCAAACTGTTGGATTGAAGAAGCCCTACACGTTTTTCCTGTGGAACCTCAAAAACGAAATTTTATGAGAAGAGCAGATCTGGGATGGAAGCCGTTTATAATTCCACTGACATTTTACAAGTAAAATNCTTGCTCAAACTCTTACTGTCTTATGGCTACATGATTATGGTTGTTAAAAGGACTTGTTGTTCGTGAACAGCTCGTGTTCGGCTCGTTAAGCAAACGAGTCGAACACGAACACACTTTTTGAGCTCGAANTCTTATGACCACCTGATTAGGGTTGTTAAACGACTCTTTGCTCGTGAACGGCTCGTGTTCGGCTTGCTAAGCAAACAAGTCGAACACTAACACACTTTTTGAGCTCAAAATATAAACAAGGGCTCAACTCGTGTTCCGCTCGTTTACACCCCTATTTATTAACATAAAAATTTATTCTGTTTATGCATAATAGTATATACATAATTATTTTAATTTACTTATAAGAATTTAAGAATTATTAGTATAATCAAAATTTATCCCATAATAAGTTGTATTTAGGCATTCTAATATTTGAACAAAACAACCTATAATGAAATTCAAAGATGATTCGAACCATTGACGGTTGGAAGGCCGGAACGACTGCGGCTAAAATATCGATCCAATTCGTAAATACCAAATTAAAGAAGAAGAAGATGGTCTGGTTAAGCCCATTCCTCTTCCTCTCTCTCTTCATCCACATTTCCATATCACTCCTCATTATCTTCATATTCTAGGGACAATTAGATCCACCTAAAACATAACCCCTTCCTCAACCTCATCGGGTGGCATCTAAGAAGGAATGATGGCTATGCTCCATGGGAAAATTTTCTGTCTAAACTCCGGACGTAGCTCTACATGCGGGCTCCAATAATATGTCGTCAAATGTGCTACATCACGAAAGTTATTTCGAGATTATTGAAGTGGAACCATGAAGATTATTACAAGATTATTAAAGGGAAACTCATATATTTCACTTCAATAACCCAAAAATAACATCTGCGGTTCCACTTCAATAACCCGAAATATCACTACGGGGGTTATTTCAAGATTATTTTTGCGTTATTTCAGTATTATTGAAGTGAAATATATGAATTTCTTTTTAATAACCCCGAAATAACATCCACAGTGTTATTTTAGAGTTATTGAAATGAAACCACATGTTATTTCTAAGTTATTTTGAGGTGATTGTGAAATCCGCAGCTCTACATTAATATTTTTTCAAATGGGCCCGATATAGCACACATGAAAGCATATTACTGGGAGTCCGCAAACTCATTATGAGCACTACAATCACTACAGTCGAAACTATGAGAAGTCTGTACTTTGGCATGAAACATTATTATGCTGCCCATGCCATGCATAAGTAGAACCTGATAATGATGTCATTCATAATGATGCCCATAGTAAAGGAGGGACAAGTTAACTTTTCTCTTATGAAGCTAATTAGTTATGTTTAGACATGTCAGACTAATTTTGCACAAAAAATATAATGATCAGACCAAACACTCCATATTTCATGAATTGTTTTCTAGAGATTGTATGAGAATAAAGTGCAAGAACTTTAGTAGAAATTGCATTTTAGACAATTATGTGAATTCAAAATTCCCAGTCATGCAAGCATAAACTTTAGAGTTTATTGAAATTAGAAAATTAATATGACATAAGAAAATTAATTGGAATTTATATTGCATTCAATCCCAAAATAAACCAGTGATCTTGAGGCATCCTAATATAAAATCAGATGTTTTACATACATCACTCAATTCCAACTTATTTACATATACAACAACTATATTTCAATTTTTACATACATATGACCTTACCTATGCATGATGGATGGTATAAATATAAAAAAAACAAAAGTTTCGGAGTTAGATATGTAAATACATGGAAACATTGCTCCAACAATTTATCACTGTAAAGTAAGAATCAGTGAAAACATAGCAAAATGCACATATTAAATTAATTAAGTATAAATTATTCACAATATATTTTCACATTAAAACTCTAAGAAGCACAATGTAAAATGATTAACAAAGGCAAAAAAATTAATAATAATAATAATAATAATAATAATCACATAAACAGCAGAGATTGAACTGAGATCAACCTTCAATGATCTTATTCATTAAGCAGAAAAGAGGATAGGCATGAATTTCTTCTGTGCCTCTCACAGAAAATGCCTGAAGATTTCATTAATCCAGCCAAAGATTTCAGAGGTAGAAGCCAAACCTGTATGCAACTGCAATTATTTTCTGAAATCTGATCATAGAGACATTAAACTTATAAGGATGAACAACAATAAAAATGATTTTCATAGCATCAACTTCATATGATATGATTGCATTGAATAACTTGGATCCACATCTATGAAGCACAAACACGGATAAGATGCAACAATGTTGCGAAAAAACGGCATAACTGCAAAAAATAGGACATGGGATGTCTTGGGAGAATATCATATTTTATTAATTATTGATATAAAATATCTAAAATGCAATATTGTAAGATTTACATACAAACCACTCAATTCCTATGCATTTACATACATACGTCTTCCCAACGCATGAAAATATGTATTTCACATTTTAGAAGTGGTATACATATGCAAATACATAAGAATTTCGTGGTATGTAATTAAATGCCCCTAAAATATATCATAGATACATCTTTCATAAAAGAAGCTTAATAATAATATAGTATGAGCTGATTTATCATTATTAATTGTCACATATTTGTACATGTATTTATCATTATTAATTTTATCATTTTTGACTTAATCATATAAGTCGGGCCATGTCAGAGATGTGCCGTATACTGCACCAAGTATTTCAAAATAGTCTTGCTTCCTAGATCGACATCTTCGACGAAAATAAGTTGGGAAGAATAGTTTTGATTTCTTCGCTAGCGAAAAAAATGTAATAATGTTGTAATGAAGTGATGGTTATAGAAAGATGTGTTGTTAAAGAGGGAACCCTTGAAGAGAAAAATTCTCCTTATTATATATTTTGAAAGAAACATCACACAAAATACAACATAATACGAGTTCATAATCATAAGTTTTTTCCTCTTTTTTTTTTTCAAGTTTTGATGAACAATATAAACTCATCAAAGAAAAATATACACCAATGACTCAATATATATACACAGGTGTAATGTTTAATTTTAACTCGTGGAGAAAAGAAAATGAGGAAACCTGGCATGTGCTGACATCAATCCGATTCAACATTTTCGTCGCCGGAATCCATTTGCTGCGAATCAGACAATGCGAGGTGTCGANTTCAAGTTTTGATGAACAATATAAACTCATCAAAGAAAAATATACACCAATGACTCAATATATATACACAGGTGTAATGTTTAATTTTTAACCCGTGGAGAAAAGAAAATGAGGAAACCTGGCATGTGTTGACATCAATCCGATTCAACATTTTCGTCGCCGGAATCCATTTGCTGCGAATCAGACAATGCGAGGTGTCGAGATTTACCATGGCTGGTTTCGAGAGATCCGTCCGATGAAAAGGTTAATGGAGGAATCGCGGACGACGAGCCCAATAGTCTACGAACAACTGGGACATCAGGTGATGATGAGGCTGAAAGATTATAAGCAAGAATGCCCATTGGGGCAGCCATTGGGTGGTTAAATTTGCAATTTGGGCCAAACTTGCAAATACCATAACGAGAATAAAAAACGCATAAAGGTTCACCCTGCAAGAAAAAGTAAATTACTCTTAGTTGAAGAATATTGGACTTTTCACTTCAACTGCAACTGAGAATTCATTATGTATGATTTATTTTTAGTCAATCAGAACAAAAGAGTTGTTGGGCAGTAATGAAGTGTAAAATTAAGAAACCAAATGAAAAGTTCAATCCATCAATAAAAAAATTGCATTATAGAAACTAAATAAAGGAGAAAAATATATGTAAAGTCTATTGAAGAAATCTAAAATGTTTCAAGTAAAAATGTACATGCATTTTCTATCATGATTGTGTAAGTCTAAATCTCCCAAGTCAATTTTGAATTATGTTACATTCAATTGATGTCACTTCAACTGTATAATCGCAGAGTAATTTATCCTTCTATGATTTATGCACGACAATCATAATATTCTGCTTATTGTCATGTTCAACTTAGTTATGCACAACTTCTACCATCCAAAACTGCAAAATTGCAATTTTATTAACTTTAGCATAAATCTACATATTATCCTCTTACTACATAGCAGTTTTGAGCTACATATCCATTTTAACCACTTAACCTTAATTTTAATGGTCATATCACTATCTATATTCTCACTTTAATAATGTTGACTGATAATTGTTGATATCACACATTCACACCAATTAAAATTGGATAACATATACCCGAATTTCTTTCTTATATATTAATTATGATCCTCAATATTCTATATACTTTCTTCCATTATTCTAACTTTTCACTTACTCTATAGATGCTACATCGATTAGAACTGTATTATCTAAGAAAATCATACACCAAAGGATCCCACTTTAAGTATTCTTTATAAACACCTTCATAATAAATACAAAAAAAATTATCTCTATGTAGTTGCATAATAATTGGAAACTCTTTAATTATTCCAACTACTTCTACTAGAAGTCAACAATCCACACACATATTTTCAATAACTTCAGCATACATTTTGTAAGAACGAGTTAAAATAAATAAATAATAAATGTAGTTCGAAGGACGCGTGGCGCTCGACAGAAACCAAAACGAACGCTTATATCCATATTTCCCATCATTCGAACCAGCGAGAGAGAAAGCGATAGGGAGTTAGAGAGAAAGAAAGAGCAAGAGGCAAAAACGAGAAACAAATAAGAAAGGAAAAGAGGAAGTACCCTGGCCGAGGTAATGTTGAGACATCACATTTGGTTGTTCTTAGAAGGAAATGGGGTGGTGTTGTCCTTGCGAGAGGAGCAGTAGAAGTCGAAGTCGAAGTCGAGGCCGAAAGATGAAAACTCATGTATATCTAGGGCTTCAAAGTCAATGTTGTGTGTTGGAAACCCTAGCCAAACAGTTAAGGAGACGAAGATGAAGTGTATCATGGGCTTGGAGATTAACTCCGTGCGTGTTTCTGTGTGCAGGAAAAGGAAAGAGGGTTTGGTTCGGAAAGTGGAGAACCAAAGAAAAATCATAGGAACAATATTGCATGCGCCCAAAAGTGAAGGAAGAAAACAAAGAGGAAAAAAAGAAGGGGAGGTCAAAGGTTGATCTGGGTACAGGTGGAAGAGTTGAATCGCACAAAGAAAGAAATGGAGGCCGAATCAAACCCATAGTGCAGAGACGAGTTACGACGGTGTAAACAGAGAAGACAAGATTGTGGTTTTATTTATATAGATGATTATGTTAAATTAATTAAATGTTATTAACTTATATTAAATTATAGTAATTAGTATCAATGATTAAAATTGGTCAACTAGGCAAACTAAACGGCCATATGACATCAAGATTGGTGATCTGTGCAAAAGAATAGAAACCAACATAAAAGGTTTAGAATTTAATTTTCAAAAGTAATTTGTTTAAATTATTGTTATTTAATATTAGTATTAATTGCAATAATTAAAATTAAAATTTAAGGATTTAAACTCATAATTAAAATGAGAAAATTTAACTATAAATAACTAAAATATAATTAAGTAATGTGAGATAATTTTATTAAATGCAATATTTTATATATTATAGGTGTTAACTTAAAGAGATGTCGAAAGTTAAGATAAGAAAATCATCTAGAATCTATGTGAATAATTAAATTTCTAAATTTCAATAATTTTCATTATTTTAAATATATACTTAATTTCATTTATGCTCAACTTCAATAAAATTTAAACTATAATAGATTCTTCATTTTATAAGATAATAAAATATACATGTCAAAAAGTTGCACAATGAATTACCTATAAAATTATAAAATTATTGCAAGTTTTTAGCTTCAAATAGAGATGCATGCAATATAATATTAAATGACCTTTAAAAATATGTATATTAATAGTCATGCATAAATAGTTGTATAATGGTTTACATATGAAGTTATTAGAATACTACAGTTCATTTTGATTCTAGTAAATGTGCACTTATTGATGAGTAGAATGTAAAATAAAATAGCATGTACTATGAAGAATGAAATGTAAATATTATATACATGAAAGTTTGTATGTTGATGTTAAGAGGAGTTCACCCTCTTGTATTATAGGCAAGGGGTGAGCCCGCACGCATAAATGATTTTATACCACCTCAAACAATTTTGATATTTAGATGGTTAACCGTTGTACTGAAGGGAGAATATCGATTAGAAGTAGAAACATTTCCACCTTAGACAATCGTGTAATTTATATCGCATATCGCTGTGTCGTTGGGATAATATCGGTTAAGGGTATGTTACGTTATCTTTTGATGGTGCGGCTCAATTTCAAGCATCACAATTGTCCTTAAATATTACATTTTACACTTACATCATTAACAAAGATCATATCCTCTTCATTTCTAATGCATCCAATGTCCATACACACTCATATCTCTTAACAATTTTAATTTATCTTATTTTCTTCCTTAATACCAATCCTATTACATATATAATTGAAAATCATAATATTTATTTTACTCATTATACACCATGGAAAACTTTTTAAAATCATTATAAGCCTCAAAAATATTAAAGCTTGACCACTCTTTAATACTATTAATTTTGACTAACCATTGTAATCACAACGTCTTCTCCTCGATCTACACATATTTCTACACTCAACTAAAACTTCTCTGGAAATCTTCATAATGAAATTAGTTATCTTACGTTATATGAGTTTGGCCAAACTAAACAATTCTAGCTTACCTCATGTTAACCCAACTCAAAACATCAAATAATCACCTTTCAAGTTCTGCCATTTCAATCCCGAAAAAAGTACCTCTTTTAATCATTATCCCTAAAAGACTTTAAAAATAGATGTATAATTACTAGTCTATGTTGTATGGACAAAACTCTTCCTACATAGATATGATAATGTGGCAGCATAAGCCACTATAAAAATGAAAGGGACATTTACATACATACCACCCAATTCTTATGTATTTACATATCTAACACCTAAAGTTTAATTTTACAATTATACCACCCAAATATTTCATATCATATTAAAAAAACCACAATTTTAAATTTTAAAAAGTGAAATACACCTTTTCATGCATAGAGAAGATGTATGTAAAAATTAAGTTTAGATATTGGATAAGTAAATACAAAAGGATTGTGTGGTATGTATGCAAATCTTCCAAAATGAAATCATAAATGTGAGTGACTAGCTTACCGGGCGTAACGGAAGGCCCAACGGGCTCAGCACACAGTTGGGAGCCGGAATTAGTCTTTCCCGGGGATGATGAAACCTGCAAACTGCGCCAAATTTACAATCCCCTGTTTTCATATAGAACTGGCATTCGGGTTCGCCAGGTCTCTCGGGAAATATGTTATCCCTCTGCAACGCATACTGCCCCATAGGAACCGAACCAAATCTGAAAGAAGAAAATGATGGAGAAGAAACTGTGCTTGTTTCAGTTTGGTGTGATGCTCCAAAGAACTGAGCAGCCCCAGAATTTTGTTGCTGGTTCTCAGGAGATGAAGCAGATCCAAATTGTCCCTGAAGGTAAAAGAGACGTCTAAATTAAAATGTGGTCAAATTAACCCTAGAAAAATAAATAAAAAGGAATTTTTTACATAACTAGCACAAAATACTTATGTATTTACATATCTTATACACTTGAGATATGTTTAACTTTTAGATATGTAAATCCATAAGATTTGAGTGGTATGTATGCAAATCATCCAAACGAATTTTTCACAAACTAAACCAAGCATATAGCTCAAATTAAATGCCACTCTCTCTAATTAAATACATTCCAAGTTTTTGTTAGCCAAGGCAGTGCAAATTAGAGGTGGCTAAACTAACTAATTGATTCCGGATTCACATCTACAATCTGAAAGCATCTGTTCTGAGGTATGCAAAAGCCTAAGAGAAAGTAACAAGAAAGGAAAAACAGTGGAGCCAGGAAGCGGAAAAGAAAATAACACAAAAACATAAGCTACCGAATAACCTTTTTTCTTTTCTTTTTTGTTTTTTTAACATGAACAATCTACACATCAACCTTTTCTTATGAAGATTCAGAGCCCCCAACACGATATTTTTATAAATTACATCCTCATGAAAAAAATTCACAAAATAGGACTCCTCTCCACACCTACTAAACCAAAAAACAACTTGCAATGTGCCAAGTTCACATCATTACATATGTATGAAAAAAAAGCTGAAAGTAAGAAAAAAAATGTAGTAAATCATATTTTTTTTATTGAGAATCAAACCGATCGGCAGAATCGGTAAATAAATAAAATGGAGAAATGCAATGCTGATCAACATCTGTAACAAACAATAATGTACATGAAAAGTGAACAGCAAAGATTAACAAATCATCTTTCCAACCAACCCAATCCAACATAATCTGGGAAGTGCAAAACCAAACGGAAAGCCCAAACAGGAGAGCCTTAACCAAACTGTGAGGTGCGAAACTAAAAAGCATACCTGTGTGATACCAGAGTGTAACCAAACAAAAATGGAAAACAAATATTATTACTGAAATCAAATAAAAAATTACAACCAACACACAGAAATCTGAAATTACAACAACAGACAACACAAATTCAAGATAAGGGTTAGATCTAAAGGTGTGGGTGGTGGCGGTTAGGGGTGTGGAAGGGTCTGGTGGCGGTAGCAAAGGAGTGTCGATAGTAGCGAGAGGGAGGTGTGAGACTACAGGGGATGGCAAGAATGTTGTCATCCTGGAAGGTGGCAACAAGGAGTTGGGAAAAGTAGCAGTGGAACAGCAGGAAGATGGTGATCCCTGGCTGTCCTGGGCATCGGCGGCAAGCTGGGAGGGCCAGAGCAGTAGGAACATGGCTGGAAAGAAGCTGTTTCGGCGGCAGCAATGTAGAAAGGGAAAGTAAAAGCGGCTGGAAAGTGGAAAGCTGGGTTCGAAAGGCAGCAGCAGGGTGGAAGGCTTGTTCTAGAAGGTGGCAGCAAGGCAGAACTGTAGAAAACAGCCGGGAGGTGGCTGTTTTGGATGACAGCAGGACGGCAGGGCGACCGGGAACGATGGGGAGCAATGTGGGAAGGATGGATGGAAGGATAATCATCACCTCGAGAGCAAGATACAACCAAAGTACCACCCTATTATTGAATACAGCTGTAGAAAGGAAAACCTGAGATGTTGGCAGCTATCCCGATCAAAAAACATGAAAAACTGCCCTAAAATATCACGAGAGAAAATATATAATAATAGGATAACAACGAGTAGCCCAAGAGGACCACCCGACTCCTCAAAAGGGAACAAATTTGGACATGTTCTATCCAAGCAAGCAGGCGGGTCGCCTGCCTTTCACGAGTTAAGTCACGCGCGTACGCCCCCACGTCACTATGTCCGACAAACAAGCGGTGAGACACCAACTAATGGTCGACAAATGACAGACTAGATCTGGGAAAGTCGAACGAACTGCAAGCTCAAGAGAGTGGGATAGGAAAGACAATCAGGTTCTCCACTTTAGCGGTTGAATAGGCAGTTCACTGGGTTTCAGAGCAATCCAATGGGATTTGTGATCGGTTCACGACCGAACCAGCTGGTTAGATCTAGTTTTTAAAACCTTGTCACTTCCACCATCCACTAATCATTGTATTCTTCCTTTTTTTTAGCTCATTTTAATAATTAAATAGTAATGCATTCTCATATATTATATAAAAAACGGGGCACACAACCTGATATAGAGATAAAAAAAATGGATAAACCTTTAGTACAAGAGATGATCAACACTTTTTTTTTCACAAAATAATATAATTATGATGAGTGGGGGCTTGAACCCATGACCTAAAAAATAGAAGCAAAGGTATGAACCACCAGGCCAAAGCTCGATTGATAAGCATGATATTTGGGATCCGAGTACTACTATTCTAACTCATTCAAGGTTTCACTATTTTGTTACTTTTATCATTTTAAGTTATCATGGTATGTTTATTAAAACATTAGTAAAAAGTCTTTATTGTATATCACAAGTTTGTTTTAAAAAATTGAAGTTAGTTTTCCATAGTTCTAAAAGTTTTACAAGTTAATAATGCTTTAGAATACAAGCAAAGACAATTCCATATTGTTTGCTTTTAAGAAGGCATTTTTTAGGAAACCAAATGCCTGTATGCCTCTCAACAAAATGAAATCATAGAAAATAAAAATCATTTCCTTAATGGATTCGATACAATTGTGTTTCAAATGAACTGCCCTGCTAATTTTTAGATGTAACAGCCGCATATCTAGGCCAAAGCAGACAATATCTCGATATGCAAAATTTGGGCTGTTATAATGGTCTCACGGTTTTGTCCCATCGGTGTAACATCCTAAGAGGTTGTCCATCCCAAGAGTGCTCCGACACGATAATAGTTAAGTTTGGAGTTTCTGATGAAATTTTAACTGTTACACCTAAAGGTGTCTCAATTTTTAAGACTTTAGCTTCATTTAACTTGAGAGATTTCACAATTTAGTCATAATTGTTTTTTTATCTTATTAATTATTTTCTCTCTACACTACTCAAAAATCAATCATTGATTAGGATTCTTTTTTCCAATCTACATAAAGTTTCTCTTGCTTTTCAAGCATTTGGTTGTTTCTACTTTATCTTTTTCCCACATGACACTCTCTCTGCATGCCACTCTATATTTTTTGTGGACACTCTCGAACTCATAAAATATATAGATGTTATGAAAATCTTATTGAACATTTGTATACTTTAATTGGCATTATTTTCATGAGAATACCCACCCCACCACATACACTGAGATCACCAACTCCTTCCTTTATGAGCCATAATGTTTCAAAGGTCGCTTCGCTTCCTCAACAATGGTTGAACCTCCTTCAACTTGTCCTCCATGCACTTTTGCAAATTTTTTTATAATTTGAATGGTGCGGATTTTTTCCCCTCCCAATTTAATAATTTCTCGTTATTTTTTCATCAGAATTTGAAGACTGACTCGACATAGAGTCTTCATCTTCTCGAGGTAAGCCTATCTTCTCTTTTCTAATGTGGAAATTTACATGCTTACTAGGATCCACTCCTATTAACAAATATTCCATGGGTCACCTAGCCATGGATATAATTCGTAAGTGTGTGACCAATTTACAATTGTTAAGTAACTACTTTGTTATGTTAATTGAACCTCAGCATGTCTACATAAAGCTTTTTTCAAAAGTATATTATATCATCCTATTATCAAGGCGTTCATAATACATTAATGGGTTCCTGATACCAATGTTAAAATGTTCACTCAATTTTGATTATTTCATGGAGTCTCATCACTCTAATTTGAATCTCATTTTCACGACTTCTTTTGCATTACGTTAACCAGTTTACAATATTGTTCATGGTTTCAATCTTTGAAGAACCTCTACAAATGAATGCTATGATAAATCGTGGCATTGGGGTCTTAGTGGCTAGTGTTAGTGAAAATGGATGTTACTACCCTATTCCATAAGGTGTGGATTGGATCTTCATCATTCGAATATAAGGAAAAAGGTGAACTTTCATAACATTCTTTCAAGATGCATCTTTTGCCATATTTTTGGACAAATTCTCTTATTATTTCAAGGCTCGCCCTGAGCTTAAAAATTCTCAGTTTCAGTCATAAAATCGTCCACCTGATGACCCTTTTTTAGGATATTGCCCTTCTTCTTTTTTAGTTTTGTACTCAAAACATGATGCCAGAATCAATTTCTCTTCAGGAGAACTGGTTGATAATCCTGCTCTTGAAAGCTGCTTGATGTTGATCACTTCATCTGTTGCTAATAATATCACCGAGTTTTCTACAAATTTGGAAATACCTAGACCTCTTCTCATCGATGAACAAAACAAAGTTATTTGCGATAACATGTATCTGATTCTGGCTAGAACATTCAGAGTGTAGATTTTCTGGTGGATAAAAAGATTTCATATGCTTCATATTAAAGGTGCAGAAAGCCAAAAAAAAAAAATCTATCAACACCCTCCCAATTTAACCAAACTGCAAACTGTATGATCCAAATGATATATTTGTAGCTTTTTATGCTATTATATATAAATATATTCACTTCGGTAATTCTTGATAAATGTCATTGATATACTTATAATATTATCAACTTAATACATTTCATTTTAATTAAAAAAACCTTACCTAGAACACCTAATGTTATTGTCTAATTTTCATAAGGATCCTTTCGAGAATATGCCATCATATATACACCTTAAATATGCCATTTATGGGCTCAGTAGAAATGGATTCAAGCAAAGGGCACTGGCTTGGATTGACAAATCATGCAAAATTCTTACAGAAGTTGGCCATGAAAGCAGTATCTTTAATTATTTAAACTTTGTAATGAATTCAACAACAGGCACAGTTATGCTGGCCATTTATATAAATAGCAAATTAGTCATTCTTAAGAGCGACGAAGAAGGATTATCTAAAGTAAAGCAAAACTTAATTATTTTGTTACCCAAGATATATGGTGATCTAAATACCTAATTAGGATTAAATTTAATTGAAACAAGAAAAAACAGTTTCTCCTTTTGAAGGAAAATATACTAGTAATCTCCATATGAGGAATTGACTTTTTATAGTGTAAACCAACAAACCCAACAAATAAACTAATCATCAATGATGAGGAAAGCCATTTGATAATCTTAGTATTGAAGATTAGTTGAAAAATTAGTATATAGGACAATTACATGGCTAGATCAATTGATTCTGAGGTTATAAGTCACCATATGCAAAAATCAAAACAAAAGCATTGGGATGCTACCATTTGCATTATTAGATACATCAATAAAGGTCCTGAAAAGGGTTGTATATTTAGACTGGGGACTTAAATATTCAAGCACTCATTGATATCGATTATGTTGAATCTGCTAATGATAAAAAAAGTTAAACTTCTAGGTAACCATTATTCATAGGTATAGACGTACATGCATATCTAAAAGAACAAGAAGTTAAATATTATAGTCAGACTTACCATTAAAGCAAAATATAACCATGGGGGTCATTCTAAATGTGAGTTGATGTGGGCCAAAACTATTAGAAGAATCAATTTTCTAATATTTTAGCTTATGGATTTGTATTGCAATAATCATGCAATTATATACATTGCCAATAGTGCTATGTTTTATGAACAAATCAAATAAAGATTGATTGTCAATTCACACAGGATGTTGTTCATTCCAAGAATATTGTTCTCATGTTTCTAGCTCAAAATAATCGCAGATGTATTTATTAAACCTATGGTTCCCTTGTGGCTGTATAATAAACTGAATCTAACAAAATATATATGCTCTAGTTAAAAGAGAGTTGGCATATTGGGTGTGTTTGGGACACTTGTGGCTGTATGAAATCTCAGTTCTTAAATAGTTCTGGAAAACCTTCTGTTTAAAAATTGGTGTTTAAGAAGCAATTATTCTACTGA
This sequence comes from Phalaenopsis hybrid cultivar, assembly GCA_002079205.1. NCBI lineage: Eukaryota > Viridiplantae > Streptophyta > Magnoliopsida > Asparagales > Orchidaceae > Phalaenopsis > Phalaenopsis hybrid cultivar. The sequence goes on from JXCR01146483.1 coordinate 73,546, forward strand.
AAAATTCAGTTTTGAAAGTTGTCTGTCAATAAATATCTGAAATACCACTCTTTAAGTACAAGCAGAAGTCAGAATTGTGGTGGAATTTTCATTGTAAAAGTTCAATCTCACCACTAAATTTCTTAAAAAGTTGCAAAAAAATTACAACATCGGAATTGTAGCAACTAGGTAATCTATTGAAAAGGCGCCATAATCTTACAGCATGAGCATTAGGATCATTCAAAGACAAGTTAAAAAGAAATAAAAAGAAATTAAGAGGAATACATCTTCTGGCAGCAGAATCAAAATCAAACAATTTCTTGATTCATCTAACTAATCCTTGTCGATGGCCGAGACTATACAATATGGCAAAAAGATCCAACAGCGAAGCATCGTAAACCATACAAATTCGAGATTATGAAGAAGGGAAAACCAAAGGATCGTGAGAATCTTACCTAGGGGTCTCGACAGGAGAGAATCGTGAACATCCAGTCGCGATCGTGTGTTCTTGCAAAGCAGAAGTATGCAAACAAGCTAGGGCATAATTGTCTTCAAGGTCGCGAACAAAAACCCTATGGGTCATCGAACAAAATAAAATTTTGAACACGGGACGCGGCCAAAGGCCCGCGGTCTTGATTATAATGAAAATTTCGTTGCGGTTTGGTTTGCACGGTGTAACACTCTATTCAAAAGGAAAATTTTTAGATTTGGTTCAAAAGACAGTTCAAAACGCCCAAACAAGCACGCCCTATATTAAGAAGTGTGTATGGTTTGGAATAATTTCTATTGATTCTCACTTAATTACATTTATTCTCATATTTATTTGCTTCTTATATTCACCTTAAATTCCTATAAATAGGCAACATTATCTGGTGAATAAGATCATCTATTTTTTTTTCCCATAATCAGTACTTATCATTAAAAGTAAAAATCTATCTAATAATTTCAACCAAGATTGCCATGAGAAAATAACTTGTTCAAATAAATTTTCAATGACTTATTTATTTATAGAGAATGACCCTAGCAACTTAGGAGAAATATTATAAGAGAGAAAAACTCAAATAAATTAAATGTAAACTGCTACAAGTATGTCTCACTCAAAAGTTCAAAAAAAAAAAAAAAAAAAAAAAAAAAAAAAAAA
>JXCR01146483.1:74725-173283 GCA_002079205.1 Phalaenopsis hybrid cultivar
TCATTCAGATTCAAAGTTTTAACATCAATAGATTCTCAGAAAATCTGAGTGCAATTTCGCCATTCGCAACACCAATTGCCCATACAAAAACACCTGCAAAGTGCTACTTATCTTTAACAAATCAAGCTCTACAAAAAGCATACCACCGCGATAGAAAGAGAAAAAGAAAAAAAGCATTATATGCATAAATGGCATACAAACACGAACAATGACCTTTTAACCAAACAATGTCCAGGCCTAAATAAGCATCAAAGAGAAATTGACATGTGTGGCACACAATTCTTATGTATTTACATATCTCACAACTAAACTTTCACATTTATATACATAGCACTTTGGTGCTTTAAACTTATGCATGAAAAAGTGAATTACACTTTTAAAAAAATGTCAACTGTGCTATTTTTTACGTAATATTAATGATTTGAGTGTTATGTGCACAAATACAAAAAAATTAGGTGTGAGATATGCAAATACATAAGAATTGTGTGCAAAGTATGTAGATGCCCCAACATTAAATTCACAAGTAAGGGCCAAGCAGGCTTACAGGAAAAGAACTCCAGCTCGGAACCTGAACCAATCCTTGAGGAAGAATGAGTTGTGCGTAGCTTGAAGATCCTTGCCAACGAGGACTTATAAATGAAGCTTTAGACAAGGACCAATTTGTTAGAGCCCCAGTCAAGGACTGCTGACCAGCTGTTGGCGACTGTACGGAAGGATAAACTGGAGAACCGCGCAAGGAAAGCATTGCATTAGATGGCTGAGGATGGTGAAATTTACAGGTGTTGCTGAACTTGCACTGCCCAGTTCTTAAATAATATGCACATTCCTTCTCATTCTAGATAAAATTTGAAGAATCAAATTATACGTTAGATTAAAGGGAAATGAAATAAATATGCCAATACAAGAGATTAAGTATATTGTATTATAAATGAGTAAAATGTCAAAATAGTTGCAGAAGGTCCTTTTAGTTCCAAAGCCTATAAAAATGCCAGTTTAGTCCCAAAACTCTTTTACTACATGCTAAAATTTAAAGAGTTTGAGGACTTATTTGACACTTTATAAACTCTGGGAATAAAATGACCTCATGTAAATAGTTAGAGGACTATTTTGACACTTTTTATAAATAGGAATTACATACAGGGCGAAGGGGATAGCCCAGAACATTCAGTTGAACTCTTCCTGTGATTCCAGCCTTATCTTTGGGGTGATGAAACTTGCACGTAGGTCCAAATTTGCATGTTCCAGTCTTTAGATAGTACTGAACAAGAATAAAACAGGAATGAAGTTTATCTAAAATTGGAACCAACAAGAAGTGTGAGGGGGAATTAAAAAGAGAAATTGCAAAAGAAGCGAGGATATTGTAAACTGTATTCCAAAGACAAAGCCGTTAAGAGAAAATCCACCCAAACGCAATCATTGTTGTCTTCCTAGAAGTTGCTGAGATAGACTAATAAAAAATAGGAGGATTTACATGCATGCCACTCAACTTCAATTTTTACATATCTAACACAAACTTCAATTTTACATGCATGCCACCTTACTGTTGACCTCATTTTGAGGTCATTTCTCTTTTTCTTAAGATCTTAAGATGTAGCTCTAGGAGTTTCTATTGACCATCTTAGAAAACTAGAATTGGGACGCACCCTTTTTAAAAATTCCAGTCACTTCCTATTTTCCTGTGATGTCTCGCATTTATGGTCTCAAAATCGTCTTATAGACGAGCGGTTAAGGACTATTGTGTGGAGACTCAGGGAGAAGTTCCCAATAGAATTTCAAGCACTAGGAAACCCTCACGAATTGATCGCCACATACACACACAAAATGCACAAAATTCGCTAAGTTGCACGGGATTGAATTTCAATTGAGCCTAAAGATGGGTAAAAATGTGAACTTCTCCGGACAACCTCCGACGATAAAATGGACTGCGCTAGTACGTCCAGGACACCAATTTTAGCCAGGAATGACACCCATATTATCATATTTCCGAGACAAAAAAATTTGCACGCAAATCGATGAATTCGTCAAAATAACTTCCGACAACGAAACGAACCGCGTCAGCGTATCTAGAACATCAAAGATACCCAAAAATGTCACCAATTTTATTATGCTATGACGCATGAATAAAAGGCACAAATCAAATTTTATTTTTTGAAATATTTGATATTTTTATACTTATATCACTAATTATAATCTAATTTAATCCCTAAACCCTATTTACCCCTTCACCCGCACGCTTAAACCCTCGTTCAAGCCATCTAAGGGCTCGATCCCGCGGCTCGTCTCCCTCTCGTCTGTGTGCCCTAGTTCCACGGTGGATCCACGCGGCTCCCGTCTTCTTCCCCGTCTCTTCCCCTTCTTTACGCGGCACAGTAACCGTTCGGCTCTCCAATTAGAGGTGAGCTGGCCAACGCTCCTACTCGAGGTTGTACGCTCTCCTCCTTTATGGCGACGCTTCCTTCCTTTCCCTCGATTCATTGGTTAGGGCGGCAAAAGTGGCGCTCTTTTCTATTCCCTGCCTATTGACTTTCTAGTTGTGTGTGTTTTTCTTTTGTGGGGGTGCTGTTGAAGAGGCTGCGTTCTTTTCGCTTTGCTGCCCGAGAGACTGTTTTCCTTCCTCTTTACTGTGGGAAATTTTAGGGGAGAAAGCTCTACTAATATCTTATCTTAAATTTGATTTTCGTGTGATGGGGTGTGGAACATCCTTTGGTGGCTGTTTCTCAAAGCTTTCAAGAAAAAGGCTCTCTCGAAATTTCTGTTTGGCTAGCTTTTTATGTGCTGGAAGTTTAAAGGATTTGTTGGTTGCTCCTTTTTTTGAAGTTTTTAGGAAGAAGATTTCTTTGGGAGGCACTTTATTTGATCTTCTTACATTTTTTTTTTGTTTTAAGTCGACATTAAGAGGTATTCTTCTCCCCTCCTCTATTCTTGCAATATTTTGGATGACATAAAATATTTCTTATCTCATGTGGAAGCAAGATTTGGGTATGTTTTAAGATTTAAGCATGAAATAATTCCTATAAACATCACAATATAACATGTATGGGCTGTCTTTGTTCTTCTTGCTTGAGATAATTGGAAGTATCGTAATGGTGGTTTTGAGATGAGATTTGCGTCTCTGAAAATGCATGTTAGAATAGGTTATCAAACCCCTTTATTACTCATGTTCAAAAACGAATGATTGGCTCATGCTTATCTATTTCATGCTACCTATCATTATTTGAAACATATGTTGAAAGCATTTTTTTATGTGGTGGGTTTCGGTCTTAGCTCATTTGGGAGAAACAAATGCTGGAAATTTCCTCTATCTTGCCTCTCTTATTTTTGGGCTCGGTTTCATCCCTATGTTGCTCGTTTTTTTTGCCCCTGATTTGGTTTCGTTTTTGGTTATGCTGGATTAAATGCTAGCTGAAAATTTTTATGTTTTAGCCCATTGTGAGAGGCTCGGTCTTGGCTTCATAATAGCTGAAAGTGACATTTCATTTAGCTCACTTGTTGGGTTCGGTTTTAACTCTTTTTGAAATGAATTCTTACTAGAGATATTTGCATTTGTTTTCCCCATATGGTTGGGCTCAGTTTTGTTCCTTTTGATATCATGTCTTGGCTGAAATCTTTGTTGTTTTAGCCCTTTGATGGGCCCAGTTTTGTTCCTATGCTGGAAGGTTGTTTTGACCCGCTTGGAGGGCTTGGTTTTGGCCATACTAGGTGGGAATCATACATGAGAATTTTCTCTGTTTTGGGCCCCTTTGGTGGGTTCGGTTTTAGCTTCTTTTGGTATTATGCCTTGGTTGAGATCTTTGTTGTTTTAGCCTTGTGTTGGGCTTGGCTATTGCCTCTGTGTTGGACTCGGTTTGGGCTCCTTTTAGTGAATTATGTTGGTTAGAACCTCTTATTGCTTGAACTATTCTTTGGGTTCGGCTTAAAACTTTTATTGGGCATAGTTTAGTTGGGGCCTTTTTCTTCAATGCTCCTCCTCCTAAGATTTTTATTGGTAATCAAGTTTGTCATCCAAAAATGCATGAATTTCAATACCTATTGCTATGTGGGAATGTTTAGTTTGAGCGTTGTTATGTCTTATGGGATGAAAGTGGGTTCAGTCCTGATGATCTATAATGACTTGTCCATTCACTCTCTTATGTATACAAATACAATGTGATGGTATTACCTATTGTGGCTTCCTTTTCGACTGACTTGGTCGTGAGCCTTACTTGGTGTTTGCTACATTTGTAGTCACCTTTTTGCTGCCCCTTTATCCATGAACCTTACTGCAGTGGTTCTTTGGTCTTGTGACATGGTTCGGGTTTGGCTCTCTCTTTGCTACCCCTACCTATAAGCTTTTGCCCTATTTCTTGTTTTAAATTGCGGACTTATGCTAAAGTTTTGTTGTGCATTTCACAATTCTTGTTCATGGGCTTGCTGTGAGGCTTGGTTGCCTTCCTTCCTGGTCTTACCCGTGAGCCCCACTCTTCTTCCTGGTCTTACCTGTGAGCTGCTCTAGGTTGTTTGGGGGATGGTTTTTGGTTGTTTTGCTCCCTTTGTCATACTCGTTCGTGAGCTGTTTGGTGGTGGGTTTTGTGGTTGTTTAGTCCCTTTTATGGGCCTTACCCGAGAGCGTATATTTGGTTTCCTTTATGTGATGTTGGGTGTATATCTCATCGTAAATTTTTTATGAAGGATGAAATTAAATGATTTTTGACGTTGGTAGATTTTCTGAAAGGCTAGAAGGTTACCTCTATTAGTTAGCACCCCCCCTTTATTTTGGTGAAATATGAAAGGCTCTTGAAACTTTAATTTGGGAAATCATGAAGTTCATATATGTTGGATTTATGAAATGATTTGAAAGCTTGTGAAAGTGTTTGGAAAGATAACATGAAGGCTTAATAAATATAAACATCACATTTAGGTTCAGATTTGGAAATAAAAATTCATATGAGTAGAGTTGTGAGTATAGCGTTATGATAGTCTTGAGCCATTTCAATTTATTTGAAACAAGAATTGGAAAAAATATCCTTCTAGGGTTGATCCAATTATAAAACTTGAGAAGATGATATCATCTGGATTGATTCAAGGATCCTGAGCTCTCTTTTCTAGATCTTTTATCACATTTTTTAGGATTGTTTCACCCTTTTACCCTTTCGATCTTTTGGGTAAATTAATTCATCTTCTCTCTCATCCTCATTTTTATTCTTTTTTTTTCTTTGCTTCTTGGTTCGGTTTTTTGTGCTTTGTCCGATATATAAGTGCTCATGCATAGCCTTTTGCTATATGTGAAATCATCAAGCAAAGTCGCAAGTAGGTCGGTTTTGTTTTGGGGCGTAGGGCGATGATGACAAAGGCACCCCAGTGGTAGAGCAAAATGATATCTCATCCTACAACACCAGGACTCAATTCTGGGACCTGATGAACTTTAGAATGAAAGTACCATTCACCGACATAAGACTAGAGGGAGACCCGTACCATCTTAGGTTGTTGGTAGTCATAGACTCGATGACGTGATCGACTTGTGGACAACTATACCTTTTAAAATTTATAAAAAAATTGATAAGAACAGATACAATATTTATAAAAAAATATATTTTCATTAGAAAATTAAAAAAACAGTTTTCCTTTTATATGCCTGAAATACATATGCATACTAAAATTTAAATTTTCAAAATGTTACAACTTGGTTATCCACATGTTGATTACCGATCCTGGGCTAAGTGATACTCTCCTAAGTTAGGTTCAGTAGGACATCCTTCTAGTGAAGTGGCGAGTTTTATACATCTGGGTGACCGAGTAGTCTTTCATGACCCTCGAGTATAAATATATATTTGAGTCTAGCCCCGACCCGAGTGTTTGCGGTCCCCTCTTTTCGGATTTTTTCATATGTTTTTCTTAAATTTTTTAGACAAAACACTTGTGGTCATTTCTCCGGGATTTTCCCGATGTATTTGATAGTTTTATTTGGATTGTTATTTGTCAATTTTCTCGATTTTTCGTAGGGAATTATTTGTCGATTTTCTCGAGTTTCCAGGCAATGTTTCTTTTGCTTATACAGTGAATACTAGTTAGCTTAAAGGAGCAGCAGGCTTCCCAAATTTACAGGTGTGATTTATATTGCAGCATTTTTATTTCTTAGCATGTTGTATTACTCTCCTAGCACGTTATACTAATCTTTCAGCATGTTATATTGTTCTTTCTTTTTACTGTACATTCTACTATTCTTTTCTTCATGCTTTATTACTTTGATACACACTATATCTTAGTATAGAAAAACCTAGCGGTTATATAAGATTAACATTAAACCTGGAGTTGCTACTACGAAGAGCTTTGGAGCGAACAGCGTGGGCAGCACGACGAAGACATTCAGAATAATAACTTTAAGATGGATTTGCGACATCAAAACACATTCACATCATTAGTCATTTTTTTTAGTTTAAGTAACAACCCATAGGGGTTCGAGGTAGTTTGTCTAGCGCAACATAAACCCTCACATATCACTTTTAGACTTTTGCACAACCTTGTTGTGCAATTATAAGTCCTAACATTTTAGAATTCCAAGATTATTGTATGATACGGTGTAAATCCTCCAATATTTTTAGGCTATTTACACGATCAGATATCGTGCGAACATAAGTCCTAAATTTTAAATAAATTGCAAGATTAAACATTAAATAACATTATCTCAAAGACATAAAGCCAAACAATAGGATAGTTGGGAGGTCACCGGGGTTCTCCCCAGATCTGTGATATCCCCTACTATTCGCTCCTTTGGATTCCTTAAAATAATTGTTCCTATTTGAGTCATTCTCATTTGATTTTCTCATGTTCAATCTTGGAAACCTAAACTTTGAAATCTGGAGAGTAAAACCACTGATCTTAATCGAGAGTTTTTTTAAGTGACATCAGTCATTTAAGATATAATTAACTATAGTGGCTTACCTCTATAGGGAATTTGGAACCCAGGTAAAATAAACTCTATCTAAACATTATATTAGGTAGAGTAACTTGTTGGCCTAATATAAAATATTTCACAGACCAAAATGATGTCACAAATTCTTTAGTTTAGGTGATTGAGCCTACTACAGGTGATATGTTTATTCTCAGGGATAAGTGTATTACTTGTGGTATCGTGTTTAGTCGCCCAAACTATCCAAAATGTGAGACTCGTTTGGTCTCACCTATTTTTAAATCAAAATGTTATTTTCAAAAATCATATTCATATCTAAACTATTTTTATATTTTCAATATTTTTCAAAATCAAAATTAAAACGACTGACACTTACCAATGTATGAAAATGTATATTTCACTTTTTAAAAGTTAAAATAGTAATATTTTTTATGTGATATGAAAGAGTTGAATGATATAAATATAATAACTCAAAGTTTGGGTATAGGTTTAAGATATGCAAATAAATAAGAATTGGGTGTAATGTCGCAAATGCTTCTAAAGAATATTTATACATAATAATATAACGTTGTCGATGAAGACTCTTAATGCTACTCTTTCACGGTCCCTGCATCAATATAAATGGCCAACTGCAGGTATAGGGAAGCAGAAGTTATAAAGCCTAAACGCATATCCAACATTAATTAATTTGCTAGTTTGTAAGATATTGAAAGGAAGAGAGAAAATCTAATGAAATAAGAAAGTTAGTAGTTAGTTAATGTACGTTGAAAAGTTTAACAATAGAAATAGGTTGAAGATAGTAGCAGATAAAAAGTTGAAGGTTAATAGTCAAGGTGAATAAATTAAGCAATATGATGATTTCTATTAAGATAATTATCTATGAGAATCTGATAAAATGGTTAGTGCTCTCCTCCAAAAATTGATTAAAATACAATTTTAAGAAATCAATTGTGAAAAATATAAAAGAACAACTAGAACAAACAAATGAAAAAGAAAAATATTCATTGAGAGTGACTCGAATAAATATATGCTATATTGGGATTTATTATAAATGGATTAATAGTGGGTATAGCATAAAAGGGAAAAGCAATGTTAAAACTGATATTTTATTTTGCCATAGCCTACAATCTCAGAACAGTAAACAGATATTTAGAGAGAGAGAGAGAGAGAGAGAGATGTTAACCTTCATGCATAATCCACAAGTCACCCGATGGGATGGGATGAGTGGCAAAAGAAGAAAAGCAACCTCACGAGAAATGAAGTAAAACATCCTAAATACATCATCAATTTTTGTCGGCCAAATAGGCTTGAAGCATTTGGCACAAGGAAACAAGAGCCATCAAGAGGAGAGGAAATTCACAAGGAATTCACGAGCATGCATATATATTTAAAAAAAAAGGGTAGAAGAATAAAATAACATAAAAGAAAAATAATGATAATAATAAGAAAATAATTTATATATAACAAAGATAGAGGCATCTACATACATAACACACAATTCCGATGAATGTACACACATAACATCTAAACATTTATATTTACATGCATACCACTAAGATCATATAAAAAATACCACCGTCACTATGTTTTTAAAAGTAAAATACACCTTTCATGCATAAGTTGAAGACATGACAGATTTAAAAGGGTAAATATCAAACTTTGGGTGTTAGATATATAAATACACAGGAATTGTGTGTTATGAATGTAAATTTCCCTGAAGAAAATAATAATAATAAATTAAAATAGAATAATAAAAATTAATAACTAAAAAAGATTAAAAATTTTATTATTGATAGAAAAATTGAATTAAAAATATTATTTAATAAAAAATAGAATAATGAAGATGGGAAAAAACCTCTTGTTTCCCCCAAAAATCAAAGGCTGGGCATTCCTTCTCTAATTGCCTATCCTAAACACCATTTTAGAGCCTGCCCTCTTCTCTAAAATAAATTCTAACCAATTTTGATTGCTGTGTCCCGTATAATACCCCTTAAAATGCATTTTCTTTGGTAATGGTGATAAGGCTCTGCAAGTTTAATACCTCTTCATGAGATTAACTGGAAGATGCTAAAATCTACCCAAAAAATACCTTAAGTTTAAAAAAAAAAACATGCACTTAGGATGAAAATCACATAAATTTGATACAAAAAGAAGTACAAAAACACAAACGAGACAATAAAAAGACCTAAAATTGAACTACAATTTATATTAGGAAAACAAAAAAATGATAAAAAAAATGCATTTAGCATCCATGACTCATCAACGAGCATGAAAATTATAAATTATCACTACCTCCGAGTTAAACTCAATAGGAACATGTAAATGGCAACTATTGTCATGGCAAAAAAAAAATTGTGAATGAAGCTTCAGCTTCTACCAAAATCATTTATGCAGTGAATCTCTACATATTACCCTCAAATGCCAAATGCTAGAGCTCATTATAAAAGGCAGGGTATTTGGAATATTGGCCCGAGCTAGTTTGCTGTTAAGATATTCTGATGATGGATATCTAGGAGTTGTATTGTCCGGATTCACACTCAAATGCTCGCAATGCAGGTATATGCATGTGAAACCTCAACCCATGAGTTTTCTATTAGAATCTTTTGGAAACAAATATATGATACTTACATTGCACATGTGAAATGTTTCACACCCCAATGTTTAATCACGTGATGATGCCTTCTCGTGAGACTCAAATAAATTAAAGCATGAAATAAAAAATAATTGCACACCTTGAGGGGAGGTTAATTGGTGTGATTGTTGAAATTGATTTCGATTTCTTTTTTGTGTCTTTTTCCTTTTTGAGCCAAACAAGAGTTTTTCAAACAAAATTTTCTAATCCAACAGCAACAAAACGAAAATATTTTATTTATATTTATTGACATACTTTCACAACAGGCGTTCTTTAAATAAATAAAAAAAATACTTGCTCATTTATTTCTAATAACTATTTTCAGATCATATATCACATGCAAGCTTTGTAACACCATATTTTTCATTATATCACAAAGTAATAAAAGCATGCAAAAGATGCAAGTAAAAATGCATAAAGTAAAACTGTACAAACTACTGTATAGTGATTTGGCACCAACGGTCTATTTCCACTACTCGAGTTTTTAAGTGATCCTCGGAATGTCAACAAGGCAAATAAGCCTCTCCTTCACAGGCAACAGGCAACGGAGCAATCCTACATTCCCTCTACTCCAAGCAAGAGGCAAGCTACTCCAGCACATCAACTAGAAACACTAAGTTTCACAACGGTATTTGAGATCCAAATTCTCCCACAAATACAAAACATAGCTCTCAAAAGAAATAAAATTTCAAGCCAGAAGGAAAATAAACTTTAGAGAAAAAGGAACAAATAGGTGCACCCTCACACTTTTTCTCTCTAGGAAACTCTCTTTATAGCATTTGCCAATGGTGGCTTAATGAGTTTTACTTTTATATCAAGTAGTTTGTTTAAGCAACCTAATTCTATTATTAAAATAATAATGGTTTATCGTACAGTTGATCATTCCAGACTGAAGTATATTAAACCTTCAATAAATTATAAAGCTTATATTGGCTTAATTAAGAAAAATGATCATACAACATGATATCTATTATACAGTATGATTAAATCAAATTTTAAATCAATCTAATTAAGCAAATTAAACTGTCAGTAAGATGGAAATAATTATGCTAATTATACACTGTGATGTACAACATACAATATGATTATATCAAGTTTTGAGTTATGTTGATTACAATAAAATGCTCCTATTAGAATTATACGAAAGTAGGGCATATCACACGCTACAATGCATATTGTACAGCATGATATTAAGATCCTCTTCCATTAACTACTAGACCTCCTACTCTTAACAAAGATTACCTAAGTTAAGATTTTAAAATTGAACATGATCAGGCAGAACGATCATTAATTGTATAACAAGATCAAAGCTATGGGAATTTTGAGTTTTCAATGATGTATACTATGACCAGTTATGTTTTCTTTTTTTTTCTTTTTTTTGCTTATCTCACTAGTGTGTTGGCCATCTTGGCAATCTCTACACCTAAAGCACATATAGATATGACTCAAAAAATAAAAATACATGTTTATGATTTTGAAGCTCATATCTTGAAGTTTCCCCAACTAACTTGAATTTCTTGGCTGACATTTTGCTCGTTTAGGGCAGCTTTCCAACAACTTCACGTTAGCAAGACATGTGAATGGTCGTTTTTGCGTCTTAGCTGCATTTTATGCATCGTGTTTCTCTAGAAGCATTGTTTTAACGTCGTGGTCGAGCCAGCGCGATCCACATTTTGGTAAAGGGTAATTACTCCAAACTCCATTTTTTAGCATTACCTATGCCCTAGCTTTCGCTTTCTTTCATTGTCTATGCCCTAGCTCTTGTTCTTGAGCCGTTGTTTCTGCGTGAAACTAAGGAGAAGATTATCGAAAGTGTATTTCTTTGCGTAAAAAAGATGTATCCTCTATTTTCTTTATTTTCTATAGGCATATCCATTACTTTTTTTTCGTTTTCGATCGGACATAACCTTCCTCTACTAGTTTTTGTATGCATTCCTTCGATTATGAAAAGATTTTAACCTTGCTAAAGTTGTTTATGTGGTTTTGTTCTATTTCATATCTGAGAAATATGCTTTTAATCAGCATGCTCCAATACAATTCTCTGTGGGTTTTCTTTTGCTCTAGAATTTTGACATGTACTGTTTGGGACTCTAATTGTTTTTGAACCTCCTATATGATTCAAAGATTTTTATGAAATTGTCGGTGGCTTGTGATATTAGGGATGGAAAATACAATTTTGCAAGTAAGAATTGTTGGTTCTTTTCAGTTATTTGATAGATGTTGCTACTGGATTATGCATTTAGGGCTTGTGGCATTCAATCTCGTCCTACTATATTGACAATTATATGCCTAGGCTTCTCTGTATATAAACATTGCTTCAATTATATAAAGGGAGATAGAATCTTGTTAGTTCCTACCAAGGCTCGAAATTACAATCATTGTCTTCACCATCTCAAACTTGATTAATGTTGCGATTTTTGTGTTGGATGTTTGGACCAAAAGGATAGTTAATATTGGTAGCCTTATCATTATCTTCACCTTTTCATTGGTAGCCCTATTTTCGATCACTAAATTTCTTTTATGTTTTTAATAATTTGAAGTCTAAAGAAGCAAGAAAAGAAAATGTAGATCTTCTGCATTGTGGGAAAAATGTTTAAAATTGATTTGTTGTGATCTCTGTCTCAAAGAAATTGAATTGGGAAATAAGTCAGCAACAAATTTCAAAAAAGAAGACTGACATAACTTGACTATAAATTTCAAAGGACCAACTAAAAGAGAGTACGATAGAATGCATATAAAGAATAAGTGGGATCAAGTGATCAACTAAAAAAGGATTCGAAATTATGGAAATAATTAAAGTGATGAGCTATAAGTTTTGGTTGGGATCATATAAAATAAACTGTAGATGCATTGGAAGAATGGTGGAAAGAGAGATTAGAGATGAAATGTCCTTTTTTAATTCTCCTGCTCCACATAATTATGTTATATCATTTGTAATATCATGATATTCAATAATCTATAGATCGTCCCTAATGTCAAAAAGTTTAAATTTAGTGGCGTTGGCCCAGAACTAGAAGAAAAGTTAGACAAAAAATTCTCTGGAGTCGTAGTCACTGGTGGTCATGTGTGGACCCCAAGCCAAATAGTGCACATTGGTATAGTCGAGCATTTAGATTCTAAGCACAAAGAAGACTAAAGTGAAGGGTAAATTCGTAATGTCATCGAAATATGCGGGATCCAATTGTCTAAGTGGCAAGCATCTTCGAGGCCCCGAAGTGAAAAAGAAAAAAGAATGTTTTGATTTTTTTTAATGGATCTAACAACTAGTTACTACATTTTTTTAATATTTCGTCTAGACCAACCGCATCACTTGCACCATCATCTATTACTGAAGTTATGAAGGTGTTAGAAGAAATTTTCAAAATTTGCGAGGACATGTCTTTATACTACTTTTCCATGAAGTTGTTAGATCTCACAAAGATAATTTTTAAGTCAATGGGCAGAGCATAGAGTTAATTAAATATGTTTCTTTTATGATGGTTGTGATCTATAAGTGTATTGATTTACATGTCATTTTGTTGCACTTTATTGATGTAATGTCTAAAAAAACTTTCATATGTTTGAGACATTAATGTTGTGAGACATTATTTTTTTTTATTACATGAGGATATTAATATTTCATGATTTCTTTTAGATCAATGACGAATAATTGTTATAGACAGCATCATAAAAGAATAATTGTGATAGACAACATCATAAAAGAATAATTGTATATGTTGTGTGCTTAATATATAAATACCATATCTCACATATTGTGTGCAATCCTTGCATGACATCATCATATATCAAGGACAAATGAATATGAGAGTTTTTTTCTGGTCAACTAACGAGATTTCACATGTTATGTAGTGAACAGGAAGTTTTCTTGATTTATTGGAAAAGCTACATCAAAACCATGGCTTCTATGGCTCCTCCAAGATAACTTCAAAAGAAGAGTTAGCTACAACCCTGAATATTCTATCACATAATGAGTTAATTAAAGCAGTGATAGGATTGATTGCAACTTCTAAGAAACAATTAGTATGTATTTTTCAGTTGGGTCAGATGCTCTGATTAGTATATCTTCAGTGATTGTGACACCCTAAAACTTAACATTTCAAACAACGCCCAAAAATTGTGCATGATCCCCAATATATGTCATACTTTTAGGTAAATTGCAATATTCATCTTTTACGATTTGTATTTTATGTAATTAATATCAACATCTCATTTAACAAATATAGAATTGCATTAGTGTCGTTGAAGAAACATATTAATGCACGAGTATCTAGCTGTGAAAAAGTAACATCACGGACATTGCGGTTCACTAACACATAATGTTATGGTTGCATGTGATTTTAATGTGTTTCACATATGAAATGGTTGGATGGAAGGGCAAAACACATGATAGTCGTATCTTCAATTTCATTGTGTCAAATACAAATTGTAATTTCCCAATATCGCCTCTAGGTAAGCATGCATACAAAACAAATTTCTTATTTTACATTGAAAATATTATCTTGTCGATATTGGTTATCCTTTACAACATATCACATTCCCAGAGACAAAATATCACATCTCTGATTTTGAAAGATAATTAAGGGAGGAAAAGAAAATCAACAAGAGACATTTATCTTTACATGCTATTAGTGAGATAGCATTTAATATTTTGAAAAAAACAAGTTATTCTTCCAAATATAAATGCATATCCTTTTAAAAAATATGTGAAGATTATGGCCGTAACAATGATTTTCTATAATTATATTCATCAACATCTTACAACAACTGAGAATGATTTTAATAGTGTTGAAGAAAATTAATCAAATATACCTCCTAAGTATTTGAGTATTGCTTGGGGAAGCCAATATCACAAAATTGATTGTAATATGGCTGACTTGCACACGAGATGGGGAGAATGCTAATGATATGATTGAGTTGCGAGAGCATATTACAAAAAATATTAGTGAATGAGAGATTATTGTAAGTTGTCATATAAAGAAAGAACATTAATGTCTTTACGTTGACTGTTTTTTAAATGATATATCTGTGGGTCATTTCATAATCTATTAAATTTATTTCTTCCTATGAGTAATTTGTATTTTATCCCACTTGGATGGTCATTTAGGAAACCATGAGTATGTAGCATGTTTTTTTTAACTTTGAGGTCTATGATAAGATATATGATCTTAGTGGTTCTTCTAGATTAACTTTGCATTGCTTTGATTTTTGACATATACAAGTTTGGTATCAAAGCAACCCAAATCTCCGTTTAGAGTCATATGACCTTAAGAGTTATTTTGGAGGAACTTTATGTCGTTATGCTTCTACAAAATATACGAGTTTAGTATTAGTTGGTTAAAGGCAACCAAAGTCACCTTATTTTTAGGTCTTCTACCACTAAGAAAGGTAGATTATTCATTAATTTATATTTACTCTAAGACCTTTATTTTTTAACTTTATAGTTATATTATTGATATTCTTAATATTTAATTTTTATTGTAACATTATCATTGTATATTAATAGAAGCACATTTTATTAATTAAACTATGGTTTGTTGGAAAATATGAGTTCAAGGACTTCTACTATCTATAGAGTCATATACTGCAACTATGAATTGCAACAATGTGTATTTATATCACGACGAGAAACCAACTATGAGGAAAATTTTACAAGTGTTCCAAAAATAGATCAACAAAGAACTACGACCCCTTTAGATGAGTCGATAAGTTAGAGGTGTCTACTTCAGATAATGATCATGCATGGAGAGTAGCTTTTAAAAGAAAATTTTCAAATAGACTTGATCGTTTGGATATTAAAAGTAATGTTATAATAATATTACTTATTATAATTTTAACTTTCATGTTACTCGGCCTTATATGATGTATAATTTTTTTATGTACTATTTTGGACATGTAACTTTTTGAGACTTTCATAAATTTATTTATGTTGTTATTTATGAGTTAATTTTGAAATGGATAACTTACAAACAACATGTGTCCATAAGAGCAAGGTGAAAAACAACTGCAACATAATTGATATACAACTGAACTAACTAAATTAACATAGTTTCACCAACAACAGCTTCCCCGCAGCAACTTCTTTTGAAAGCTACAACACATCTTCTTCAAACGAATTCAACTGCCCTAAACAGACCCTTACAGTTGCTCTGATCATGGGTTAGCTTAATAATCTTGAAAAATTTTTTAGCTAAGTGTATATTTCTATGTGTTCCTAACATTTGAATTTGCTTTTCTAGTCTTTACCTGAAATTTAATGCTCAATACTGCAAAAACTTTATTTAAATATTATTCCAACAAACAAACTAATGTTTGTGAACATCAAACTACTTGATACAAGTTTAGAATCACATGATTAATATGAACCCTATCTTGAAAAGTTATTTTAAGTGTCATTCAACGGCCCATTATTAAGACACCTTCTACGACTATTATTAAGACACCATTATTAAGACACCTTTACCTGAAATTTAATGCTCAATACTGCAAAAAAATTATTTAAATATTATTCGAACAAACAAACTAATGTTTGTGAACATCAAACTACCTGATACAAGTTTAGAATCACATGATTAATATGAACCCTATCTTGAAAAATTATTTTAAGGGTCATTCAATGGCCCATTATTAACACACCTTCTACGACTTATAAGGTTGTTTATGCTCCTCTTATAAAAATTGTTATAGAACAGCTCTAGAGTTGATTCTCTTGACCCACCTAAACGCCTCAAAAGTTATCTAAAATGGAGATGAAAACTACATGAGTTATCTCTTGGATTAGATCTTGCTTACAAAGTTACAATGGCTCAACTTTTAGGAGAGCATTTCCTTCCTTCAAATTCACCTTCTTGACTCTTAAAAAATGATGCTTACATTAATTAGATATAATTACTTGAATGGATAAAATCTTAGACCCAAGTCAAGCCTAAGTGTTGCTATAGAGTGACAAGAAAGGTTTTCTCCAAAGAATTAATAAAAATCTATGCTTTTGTGTGATGGTGGGTAAAGAACGAGAGCATTGTTATTACCTACAAAAATGGAGAAAAATGTTCCATAATAAAGTCATTGGAAATCTGTGACCCTTGAAGAAAGTCTCCACGATTAAGAGGAACTAGATATACAACGTTTAAGAAAAAATTAAAAAACTAGAGTTCACCATAACGTTTACAGTTTCGCTCACATCTGCAATCAAAATTTCACATCATCATAAGCACCCAGACATGATTACCAATCTAATTGGGGGAGAGCACTCCCCATTTAAAAGATCTCAAAACTTATGTTTTATATGATTCTCTACAGGTAGATTCATACATGTTGATAACACAAAGAAGCGGGTGCTATGGCGTATAATATGGTGCAGAAAAAAGGACGAAATAGAACAAGCTATGTACACTATACACAAGAAATATCATATGGCTCATGGCCACCATGGCATGCACCATTTTAATTTTAATATTTTAGGGTGATAAATTATATTTATATTATTTATCATTTACTTTATTTTATTAGATAATTTATAGTCTATAAGATTATTGGCCTGCTCAACATAGCTTCCTCTCTTTCATTTCAACTCTAGGGCGTCACATTACATTGTGAACCACAAGTTCCCTCACAAGTCTCATCCCTGTCTACTTTAACCTCGGATACAACTCTCATACCACATGCCACCTGCCATCCATTCAAACAGCGAGCCTTTAATCTCAAGCCCTAGTCCATTCAACACGGAAGTCATCCCTACCTATTTCAACCTGCATGCTGTCAATTTCAGCTTCAATGTGCACACAGCATGCGCTTGCTCTCACCAAAGGATGAAAAAGAAGGGCATTACAAGGCTTCAACAAAGATATCAGCTCTCGTATTGGACGCCAAATTTGCTTATTTTCAAATTTCATTTTGCTAATCAAAATTTTAGTCTACACGTCTTAGAATAAGTTATCTCTGTTAGTATAAAGTACTCAAAATAATGTTTGATTTATTAAAAGTATAAAGACAGATTTGACAAGAAAATGTACAATCTTGACAAAAGAAAATCATAGCAATTGCGTGATTTGTTTTTTTTTTGTGGCAAAATTATAAAATGAAGAATTACTCGTCAAAAGTAACATTTTATTGAAACTTTACCACTGCCCTCAAAATGAAAGGTGAAATTCAGAAATATTTGAAAAAAAAGAAAGAGTTAAAAGACTAAAATAATGACACTTCACCTGTTGATATTGATGACAATTAAGATTTTGATATGATATTGTACGATGATATTTTATGAACTGGAAAAAGAAAACCAGAATATTTGAAAAAGAAGAAAGAGTTAAAAGACTGAAATAATGACACTTCACCTGTTGATATTGATGACAATTAAGATTTTGATATGATATTGTACGATG
This sequence comes from Phalaenopsis hybrid cultivar, assembly GCA_002079205.1. Lineage (NCBI taxonomy): Eukaryota > Viridiplantae > Streptophyta > Magnoliopsida > Asparagales > Orchidaceae > Phalaenopsis > Phalaenopsis hybrid cultivar. The sequence goes on from JXCR01146483.1 coordinate 92,622, forward strand.
ATATTTTATGAACTGGAAAAAAAAAAAACTATACAACTAAGTCAAATGCATCTAATCAAATTCCAATGAATTGTGATTGCTTAAAGCCAAAGATTAAAGGATCAATGTCTATCTTTTTACTCCAAATCCAGTATAGAAGGTAAAGCAAAAAATAATGTGATTGCTTAAAGCCAAAGATTAAAGGATCAATGTCTATCTTTTTACTCCAAATCCAGTATAGAAGGTAAAGCAAAAAATAAAGACCAAAATGTAAAAAGAGATGGATGTTACTGAGAAGATAATGAGAGAGAAGAGTCCAAGCGTTTTTTTGTTAGATGTATGATGTTGGCATTCTCTTCAATACAGTTAAGTATGATAGCTTTCCAGCGGTAATAGAGATTTAGATAATTTGACGCTGAGATGAAATCACCTAGCAATAAAAAGGTGCAGGTTCCAGCATGAAGAAATGGGCTGGGCACACACATCAGCAATTGCAATGCCATAACGAAATTTACGTTAGACATGATTGTTCTCTTTATGGCCGATGGTTCAACACCAAAATATGGAAAAAAAACTTTAGTCAATTTTCTTACGAATATATCAAAAGAAGTTGCATTCATAAATCAGTTGATGACCATCAGCCATCTCCAACAGAGCACCTTTATCAAGAGAATGAAAGCCCTCCAGCATATTTGTAATGAAAAGAGTTCCTGGCACCGAACATTTATTTATGTTGCCAGGAACCAACTAAGACGGTGTTGATAATTCGCGCAGATCATCCGGAAGGGACTCTGTCATAAGTTTTAACGGATTTGGGGCTTGTGAATGTGAACATGGTGCATAGAAACCTACAATTAGGCGAGCGATCTCGTAATAAGTAAAGTTCAAAGTTGGAAATGGGAGCAAAAAAAGCTCGCCAGTGATGGGGATCGGGGACTGGTCGAGCTCCAGAGTATCGAGCTTGAGAGAGGAAAGTCTACTCCAAAAGCCCTCGTCGACGGAGCTCTGGAAGGCTGTGAATCTAAGGTTTCGTCGTTCGCCGGAGAATCCCGAAGAAGACAACGGAGGTTGAGAAGGCTGAGAAGATGCTTGCATGTTTTGTTCTCTGCCTTGTCAACCTCCTTCAGGACTCTCCTGTGAACGACGGATCCTTAGATTCACAGCCTTCCAAAGCTCCATCGACAAGGGCTTCTGGAGGAAACTTTCCTCTCTCAAGCTCGATACTCTGGGGCTTGACCAGTCCCCGAACCCCATCACTGGCGATTTTTTTTTTTTTTTCTCCCATTTTCCGAATTTGAACTTTACTTCTTACGAAATCACTCACCTAATTGTAGGTTTCGATGCACCATATTCACATCCACAATTGCTAAATCCGTTAAAACCTATGACAGAGTCTCTTCCAGATGATCCCCGGGAATTATCAACATCATCTCAATTGGTTCTTGGCAACAGGAATAAATGTCTGGTGCTAGGAACTATTTACAATACAAATACACTGGAGGGCTTCCATTCTCTTGAAAAGGGTGCTCTTCTGAAGATGGTTGATGGTCATCAACTGATTTATGTAGAAATTTTGAACTCGGATTACATAACGATATCTTACATGAAAGAAGGAGAGAGCGAGGGAAATAGTATGATGAAAGATATCTTGCANAAAGATGGTTGATGGTCATCAACTGATTTATGAAGAAATTTTGAACTTGGATTACATAACGATATCTTACATGAAAGAAGGAGAGAGCGAGGGAAATAGTATGATGAAAGATATCTTGCATGCAATGGAACATTTAACAAATGTTGAAGAACACTTATATATATATATATATATACATTGCAGATTTGTTATGGATAACAATAAAGATAAAAAATAACAATGAATCAAGTGCATACATTAGGTGTGAAAGACTTTTTGATATTCCACCTGCTATGAGAGAAAGGACAAATGACATAGTTTTAATTAAATTATAATTAGATTGAATAATATTTTAATTTTCAAATAATAAAAAAATTTTAAATACTATCAACTGATTGATAATTACTATATAGCCAAAGGCTCCATACTTATGCAATCCAAGTATGCGGCATAACCTATACTTCATCCGAATGTGAACTCAATTAGNATTTAATTTTCAAATAATAAAAAAATTTTAAATACTATCAACTGATTGATAATTACTATATAGGCAAAGGCTCCATACTTATGCAATCCAAGTATGCGGCATAACCTATACTTCATCCGAATGTGAACTCAATTAGAGCATATTGGAGCAACTACCAAATACAAATTGGTTATTACATATTATCATGAAACTTTGTAATTTAATATTTTTAATAATTTTGCAACTTCATATCAAAAGGATCATGGAAGCCTTAAAATTTTAATTTATGTGAAATATAAGAAGACATTGATTCGCAAAAAAAAAACCAATACAACATTATTACCCATATCTCTTTAAATGATATAGAAGATGCTAATGAATAATTACTANGATATTCCACCTGCTATGAGAGAAAGGACAAATAACATAGTTTTAATTAAATTATAATTAGATTGAATAATATTTTAATTTTTAAATAATAAAAAATTGTTAAATACTATCAACTGATTGATAATTACTATATATACAAAGAGCTCCACAGTAATGGAATCCAAGTATGCGGCATAACCTATACTTCATCCGAATGTGAACTCAATTAGAGCATATTGGAGCAACTACCAAATACAAATTGGTTATTACATGTTATCATGAAACTTTGAAATTTAATAATTTTAATAATTTTGCAGCTTCATAACAAAAGGATCATGGAAGCCTTAAAATTTTAATTTATGTGAAATATAAGAAGACATTGATTCGAAAAAACAACCAATACAACATTATTACCCATATCTCTTTAAATGATATAGAAGATGGTAATGAATAATTAGTAGAAAAAATAGATAGTGAGTTGATAAAGATACTGAATCGATTACTAGTAAGAAATAACAAGGAAGATATGACATGGAGTTCTGCTGTAAAGCCAATGACATTTATAAAAAAAATATATAGAAAATCTTTGAAGGCAATCTAAAGGTAAAGTAATCTTCATCTAAATGTAAAGTTGTTGCCCTTGAATATATAGATGATGAGGCTGATGAAAAAGATTATCATTTAGAAGATACTTATAAGATGAAGAAAACAATTTTGATGATTCTCCTGATGACTAGTTTAATTTATTTTAAAAACATTTGACTTGTAGTCAAAATTGTAATATTTTAAATTTTAAGTGGTTTAAGGCGTTGAGCACTCTGGCTCTTTTTATTATCATGATTTTTGTCTTCCAATTTAATTGTATTTCATTCAACAACAATTTTATTCATAATTATTTAATCTGTTATGACGTTTAAAATAGAACGTACTGCACTTATTTAATCTTTTATGACGTCTAAAATAGAACGTACTGCACTATGCATTATGGTTCCAAGAGAATATTTGGGTCATAATGTGCTATTAGCTATTGACAAATATTGATATTTTGCATAGTAACGCCATGCCACATCACTCCATTTTTGTGAAACATAGTTGTGGTTATGACGTAAACCCTGTCATGATCCTAATACCATCATTAAGTATCATCTTAAAAGTTCAAATCCAAAGGATTAGCAATCCTTAGCGCATAACCTCGAGTCAAGATTTAAATGTATAGTTATGAATACTAGTTGAGCTTGTGATGACCATTTGATTTGAGACAACAAGCAAATATGTATCTTAGCACACATTTTAATAAACACATATATCTCTTAAGACAAATCAATGCCTTCAAACAAATATTGATGCATTGCAGTTCTCTCCTTGAAAGAACTCTGGTGCCTNGTTTATTTTATTAGATAATTTATAGTCCATAAGATTCTTGGCCTGCTCAACATAGCTTCCTCTCTTTCATTTCAACTCTAGGGCGTTACATTACATTGTGAACCACAAGTTCCCTCACAAGTCTCATCCCTCTCTACTTTAACCTCGGATACAACTCTCACACCACATGCCACCTGCCATCCATTCAAACAGCGAGCCTTTAATCTCAAGCCCTAGTCCATTCAACACGGAAGNGGTTATACCTTTGCTTCAATATTGAAATAATGACTTCTCTAGGACCAAAATCAATTGGAGATCAATTGTAACCAAGTCCTTGACTATACTAGATAAAATTGTTGCGTCACATAATTTTAAGTAATGCCTTAACATAAATAGCAAGATGATAATCAAACTAAGGCCTTCATATTAATGCGGTCAAACAGAAATTCATAGATATTACACATGATCAATTAAATTTTACATGATGTAATTTTAAGGTAAAGCCGAAAGTATGCCTTAGCATGCTTATCAGATCACAACTCAACCAAAGACTATAAGATTAACATGGAATTAGCTAGGTTCAACTCAGAAATTTGCCTATTCTGAACGATCAATTGGATTGACATCAAGTAATTTTGGGGATAGGCCCTATGGCCCATATTGATATATTATTGGTTTGGATCAGTGCCTAGAGAACATTATTGATAATTTGATCATTTATGCATCAACTAGGACCCTTAGAATACTTAACCTCTAGATATGATAAAGTGGTGGGCAACAAAAACTCATGCGACTCGTTTAGCATTTCCACAAGGTCTAATGATGGCACGATTGTATGAGTCTACTAATTTGTCCTTGCAAAACACATTATAAATACCTTTGAAACCTCGACAAGCATAGATAGGGCTGTCAAAAAAGCTTGTTCACGAACAACTCGTGTTCAGCTCGTCACGTGTTTGATTCATTCGTTAAGCAAGCAAAGCCAAATCTGAACAATTTTTTTGAGTTCAATTTATAAACAAGCAGAACACAAACAAATGTTTGTTGGTTCACGTTTGGCTCTTTTTTGCTGTAAATAATTAATTTATTAAATTTATTTATATCTATTTGTATATTGCATTTAAAAAATGCTAAATTTTATTATTTTTTAAAAATTATTTGAATGATAGAATTATAAAAATCATAATTTTATGTGTTATATAAGTAATACATAAGATTCGTTGGTATGTATGCAAATTCCCCTAATATAAATACAAAGTTTATTATTAGATATGTAAATGACTTCGTAGCCCGTGGGCCTCACCATTCAGGCCTGCTCATGGCAACACATTTAATATTATGTATATCTGTATGTATATGTATATATATATATATTCTGCCAAAATAGAAATTTCATTAATGAAAAAGAGGATACAAAGTTTTTAGTTAGCAGCTACTAGGAGTCCACTCACAAGGCATACATGACTCGAAAAAGGTAAAATGTACAAGTATATGTGTAAGTGTGTGTGCCTATATATATATATATATATATATACTGTCTCTTATACACATCTNGCTTATCAGATCACAACTCAACCAAAGACTATCAGATTAACATGGAATTAGCTAGGTTCAACTCAGAAATTTGCCTATTCTGAACGATCAATTGGATTGACATCAAGTAATTTTGGGGATAGGCCCTATGGTATAATATTGGTTTGGATCAGTGCCTAGAGAACATTATTGATAATTTGATCATTTATGCATCAACTGGGACCCTTAGAATACTTAAACTCTANAAATTTATGAAATAAAGTTACGTGGCGGCTCCTTTCAAATATTTTACCTCACTGCCTAATTTTAGTCCCACGTCAAGAGTACACAATTATTGCTTGGTATTTAAATCAATAAAAGTGGATTAAAAAGGAAAGAAGTCATCAACGCATGGTGGCTCATAGCCTGATATTGTGCATACCATTTTAAAAAAATAAAATGTTAAATTCAAATTTGAATCGATTTGTTCAGTAATTAAACGAGTCAGACACAAATGAATTCAAAAGCTTAAATCGAACCGAACATGAACAGGCTTTTCACTGGCCAATTTGAACGCGCGCAATAAAATTTTTTTATAAGCCGAACACGAACAAGTTTTAAGCTCGCTCAAGCTCGACTCATTTACACCCCTAATCACAAAGAGAAAGAGCTACATGGCATTTCTTTCTATAGTCTCTTTAATGCTTTTAGGCATCACAAAAGTAGTTTGACAACACCAAGCAACTGAGGGAACAACCTAACCTCACTAGAATCTTCAAAATAATTAATGGATGTTGACAGTACATGAATCAAGATCCAAAGTCTACTTAGGTTTTTTTTATTATCATTTGGAGTTTAAGGTATCTGCAATAAGGGTGAAATCTAATTGAGAAACTCCACATCTCATTCTATAAATATTATAGGGGTTATATAGCAATTGAGAAACTGCATAACCTTAGTTCATAAATGCTATAGGAGCTATACATAAGTCATAGTCATCAAAATCAAGCCGCACCTACGCTCATACACACAAAATTAAGCCCATCCAAGATTTGGATTACAGGCATAATTGAGTTGAAGAGTACGGTATTAAACACTTGCAGGGGATACCAAGAACTCAGCTTTGCTCAAGAAGTTCATAATGGTATTCTAATAGCTCCTGTTAATCAAATGGGATTGTTGGTGTGGTTCTAAAGACAGAAAATTGAGATGTTTTGAATATTGTGAATGATTGCATAATGATTGTTGATTGTTTAGTTTAAATAAGGCCTCACCTAAGATAGCAAGTAACGAGCTCTTAAGTTTCCTTATTTTGTCAAGCATTTTATATTATATTGACAATTGGCCATATGGGCATTTAATAGTTGAAATTGTTTGACCATGATAGATATTGTAATGAGCATAGGAAAGGCTGGTTGTATCATATGGGTTATTGCCACATTGAGGAAATGAATATATATGACTTTGTAAGTTAGTTGTGTTACATAATGGCATTTATCGATCACACCCTTTAACCTATTAAACCATTTCATAAATAACATATAACCTTGAGTTCATAATGAAATTGTATAAGGATGTAACTTGATCAATTGAGCGAAAAAAGTGGCTCTTTAGAATGGTCAAAGAAATCATATTGGGCAATTAAATAATGTCCTAAAGTTTGCATGCCAATCCTAAATAACCTTTTAATCAAGGCTTAGTTGATTTGACTTAGATTCCTCTCAGTTTCGGTGCACCTTTAATTAAGCCTTACCCAACCTAGGTTAAGTTTATTTTGATGCTTTCCAAGGCCTAATTTAGTGTCTTTTAATTTTTGAAAAAAAAATCCAATCTTCACTCAAGTCAATTTTGGATGCAACCTTGGATAAACACTAACCAGTACAATTTAATACACGTTAAGTTGATGCTTGAAACAATCTCAATGCCAGCATTTATTTGAAAAACAAAATTCTTATGCTAAGATTGTAAGTTTTTTTATGAAAGAATTTAACCACACAACATAAAACATTAGTTAGAAATATTTATTTTAGAGGAATAAAATAACAATCAAAACAAATGATTTTATAATAAAATGCTAAAATTTAAAGGTGAAAATTATTATTCTAACAAAACTATAGTTTAGTTGAGCCAAATATATTGTAGGTTAAGATGACTAGTTCCATTGAGAAAGTGACGTAGAAGATTTATCCCAGATCTATCAATTCCCATTAAACAACACAACCCGTGACTGCTGGCAAAAATATTTTTATCAGGTTGAAACAACTACCTCCTATGACAAAGCAGAGCAAGATCCATGATAACCAAGGATGAAATCATCATGGAATCTTGATCTAGTTCATCTTCAATCCCTCTCACCATCTGTTCTAAGCAAAAAGTAGTAGACTTATCAATATAAAACTAAAGTGTTTCAACTATATGCTAAGCATTTAACACCTAATGACTAGTCTTAACCGAAAGTTTCCTCCGGTTATTAAGATAATTAATTACTCATAAAAAGATGTGCCTATAGGAAACCTAAAACCGGGACCAAGTCCTTACAAAATGAGATTGAAATATCTGAATAGTGTCTTATCTAAAATATAATTTATCTTCTAAACATTTGATCCTAGTCGAGACAAAAAAAAACCCTCAAGAGAGCCAAACATTAATTTTCAAAGCCCATAAGTTTTTAGAACTTCCAAGTTATGCTTTTAAATGAACATGCTAGTTAAGAAGACGCAGCAATTTTGGCATATTATGCAATTTAGAATAAAATTTGGACGTGTGATATCACATAGTTCTCTCTCTCTCTCTCTCCCTTTGATATTTTATAGTGAATGTCAAAGCTTATAATCAGCCCTTTAAAAACTTATCTTAAATTATAATGCATCTCAGAAAACACCCTCTCAAAATGTGGATTAGAATAATGGACAGACCCATGTACTAGGTTGAAGGTGTTGCAAATCATATCTTGGCAGGTTTGGGCATACAAAATACCATTTCTTTAATTTAACACATATAGACTATAAAAACTTTGAGAAATTACATGCTAAGATTGGACTCCTTATAGGCACTTCGATATTCCAATCATCATGTCATAAAAAGAATTTGAGATGGTACATGCCAATGTTGGACACCTTCTAGGCACTTGGACATCCTAAGCAACATGTCAAAAAAAAGAAAAAAAAAATGTACGAATTCTTAATCCTCTAAATATTTTTTGAAAATTCTCATATACTTCCCCAACACTAAGCATACAATTTGAAGGGAGTGAGAATACATTAAGAACATAAATTGGTCATAATCTTTGTGATCCGGACCAAGTTATATCTAGTCCAATTTCACTTTGGATTCTTCTTAATCTTTCTCTTGATCACTTTATGTTCATTTCTACTTAACATTCACACAATTTTTGTGCTTCATAGACACGATTGTAACATACCAAAAATAGAGATATAAAACAGATAGCAACACTTAAAAAATATCAAAGTGGTTTCAGTGACTATCACACATGAACAAGTTTAGAACTAAACAAAATTATAACCGAATTGTCTTTTTAGTTTAAATTTCCCTGGACCTCACATTCCTTTCCTTTTTTCCTCTCTCCAACATTACTTCCGCTCTTTAGACATCTCTCTTCCATAATCCTTATTTCTATCATGATCACCTCCAGCACAAATCGATTCAACTGTTTCACACGGTTCTCTCCCTCAAGCTTCCCTTAATACTCTTATCATTATTATCATCAATGACCATGGTCTACCTAGTTGGGATCGCCTTGATAAATTTTGATAACATGGTTCATTTCTGTCTAATATTTTTCATAAGATGATAACGCTATTTTCAACAGATATTGTTGCACTTCTAGCAACAACTTCTAACACTATCCCATTTTCTTATTTCCCAATACTTCCATATAAATTTTGCGACCCCTATTATTACAACTTCTACCTTTTATTATAATTATTCAAATCATCTAAAATGAAATTTTCACTTCCTTTTCTACAAGAGGTACTACTCTTACAATCTCTTTGATATGCTAATCTTTAATCATCTACTCTTATTATAGAGAATTTAAATCTTTATCAATCTTCTAGCTTAATTTTAACAATACTTTCAGTTTCCAAATCTACTTGCCATGTCCCAAACATGAAAGCATCCTGCTTCTCTAAGTTTAATCTCCAAGGCTCTGTGGTGTAGTATTTTACATCCGAGTTTCATTGTTCAACATATTTCAACAAAAAACATATAAGAAAAAGAGAATGTGAAGAAGACTTGATAGGCATGGCTTTCAGAATAAGGAACACATTTTTTTCCTCAAGAAAAAAAGAGATGATTTATCATTATTTGTATAGAAGTATATTTATACTTTCTAAAGGACATTTAGTAATAGGAAAATTAAAATACATAACGCACAATCCTTGTGAATTTATATATTTAATACCTAGAGTATGATATTTACATTTATAACACATTGGTGCTATAAACATGTGCATAAAAAGATACATTTGACTTTTTAATGTTAGTTAAAATGTATTTTTGATTTGATGTTAATTTGAGTGTTATGAATGTAAATATTAAATTTAAGGTAATAGATATGTAAATACATAAGAATCATGTGGTATTTATGTGAATGTCCCTTATTAATATAATAACAAGCATTCAAGACCACATGCCAAGTCCTGCCTTTTTTTGTTTACATAAAGTAGCCTATGAGAGGAGTGAAAATGTAAAAATATAATAAACTAAAATCAATGCCCTTGTCAAATAAGTCAACATAAATTACAGGAGATAGGCCATGGACTGTAAATACCTGGCATTCTGGTTGCCCTACTCTTTCAGGATACCCGCCCTTCATCCTTGCCACTGCCTGACATTGAACATGACCTAATCAAGACCATCAATACTATAGAACTTTGTCATAAAAGTTCATACATAAATTTGAAATAAGTATTAAAAAAAAACTCAAATAGCCCCAAATAAATATAAAAGTTTAAAAAAAAAAAAAAACTAGGTATGTACAGACCAAGATACTTACAGTAAAATATTCCACATAATTAATAATTAAAAAAGATCGGAAATTACATATATACTAAACAATTCTCATTTATTTACATATCTAACACCCAATGTTTTATAATTACACTTACAACACCTTGGTGTCATAAACCTATGCATGAAAAAATGTACTTCAATTTTAAAAAGGTAGTGNGAAATTACATATATACTAAACAATTCTCATTTATTTACATATCTAACACCCAATGTTTTATGATTACACTTACAACACCTTGGTGTCATAAACCTATGCATGAAAAAATGTACTTCAATTTTAAAAAGGTAGTGATGGTGGTATTTTTGATGTGATGCTAAAGATTTGAGGGTATGCTTGTAAATATGAATGTTTAAGTGTTAGATAAGTAAATACATATGAATTGTGTGGTATGTAAGTAAATGCCCCAAAAAAGAAATCCATGAATAATGCATGAAATGCATACATGGAAACTCAATTTCACTTAATAAAAAAAGGATATAAGCACAANCGTGGTATGTAAGTAAATGCCCCAAAAAAGATATCCATGAATAATGCATGAAATGCATACATGGAAACTCAATNAAATCCAATCTTCACTCAAGTCAATTATGGATGCAACCTTGGATAAACCCCAACCATTACAATTTAATACATGTTAAGTTGATGCTTGAAACAATTTCAATGCTAGCATTTATTTGAAAAACNTAATCCAATCTTCACTCAAGTCAATTATGGACCTTGGATAAACCACAACCATTACAATTTAATACATGTTAAGTTGATGCTTGAAACAATTTCAATGCTAGCATTTATTTGAAAAACAAAATTCTTTTGCAAAGATTGTAAGTTTTTTTATGAAAGAATTTGACCACACAACATAAAACATTAGTTAGAAATATTTATTTTAGAGGAATAAAATAACAATCAAAACAAATGATTTTATAATAAAATGCTAAAATTTAAAGGTGAAAAATTATTATTCTATCAAAACTATAGTTTAGCTGAGCCAAATATATTGTAGGTTAAGATGACTAGTTCCATTGAGAAAGTGTCATAGAAGTTTATCCCAGATCTATCAATTCCCATTGAACAACACAGCTCGTGACTGCTTGCAAAAATACTTTTATCAGGTTGAAACAACTACCTCCTATGACAAAGCAGAGCAAGATCCATGATAACCAAGGATGAAATCATCATGGAATCTTGATCTAGTTCATCTTCAATCCCTCTCACCATCTGTTCTAAGCAAAAAGTAGTAGACTTATCAATATAAAACTAAAGTGTTTCAACTATATGCTAAGCATTTAGCACCTAATGACTAGCCTTAATCGAAAGTTTCCTCCAGTTATTAAGACAATTAATTACTCATAAAAAGATATGCCTATAGAGAACTTAGAACCGGGACCAAGTCCTTACAAAATGAGATTGAAATAACCGAATAGTGTCTTATCTAAAATATAATTTATCTTCTAAACATTTGATCCCAGTCGAGACAAAAAAAAAACCCCTCAAGAGAGCCAAACATTAATTTTCAAAGCTAATAAGTTTTTAGAACTTNGGAGATTGAAATAACCGAATAGTGTCTTATTTAAAATATAATTTATCTTCTAAACATTTGATCCTAGTCGAGACAAAAAAAAAACCCCTCAAGAGAGCCAAACATTAATTTTCAAAGCTAATAAGTTTTTAGAACTTCCAAGTTATGCTTTTAAATGAACATGCTAGTTAAGAAGATGCAACAAATGCAATTTAGAATAAAATTTGGACGTGTGATATCACATAGTTCTCTCTCTCTCTCTCTCCATTTGATATTTTATGGTGAATGTCCAAGCTTATAATCAGCCCTTTAAAAACTTATCTTAAATTATAATGCATCTCAGAAAACACCCTCTCAAAATGGGGATTAGAATAATGGACAGACCCATATAATAGGCTGAAGATGTTGCAAATCATACCTTAGCAGGTTTGGGCATACAAAATAGTCCATTTGTCATACCATTTCTTTAATTTAACACATATAGACTATAAAAACTTTGATAAAGTACATGCTAAGATTGGACAACTTATAGGCAATTCGACATTCCAAGCATCATGTCATAAAAAGAATTTGAGATGGTGCATGCCAATGTTGGACACCTTATAGGCACTTGGACATCCTAAGCAACATTTCAAAAAAGAGAAAAAAAAAATGTACGAATTCTTAATCCTCTAAATATTTTTTGAAAATGCTCATATACTTCCCCAACACAAAGCATACAATTTGAAGGGAGTGCGAATACATTAAGAACATAGATTGTTCATAATCTTTGTGATCCGGACCAAGTTATATCAAGTCCAATTTCACTTTAGTTTCTTCTTAAGCTTTCTCTTGATCACTATATGTTCATTTCTATTTAACATTCACACAATTTTTGTGCTTCGTAAACACTATTGTAACGTACCAAAAATAGAGATATAAAACAAATAGCAACACTTAAAAAATATTAAAGTGGTTTCAGTGACTATCACACATGAACAAGTTTAGAACTAAACAAAATTATAACCGAATTGTCTTTTTAGTTTAAATTTCCCTGGACTTCACATTCCTTTCCTTTTTTTCTCTCCCCAACATTACTTCCGCTCCTCAGACAACTCTCTTCCATAATCCTTTTTTCTATTATGATCACCTCCAGCACAAATCGATTGAACTGTTTAACACGGTTCTCTCCCTCAAGCTTCCCTTGATACTCTTATCATTTTTATCATCAATGACCATGGTCTACCTAGTTGGGATCGCCTTGATAAATTTTGATTACTTGGTTCATTTCTGTCTAATATTTTTCATAAGATGACAAAGCTATTTTCAACAAATATTGTTGCACTTCTAGCAACAACTTCTAACATTATCACATTTTCTTATTTCCCAATACTTCCATATAAATTTTGCGACCCTTACTATTACATCTTCTACCTTTTATTATAATTATCCAAATCATCTCAAATGAAATTTTCACTTCCTTTTCTACAGGAGGTACTACTCTTACCATCTCTTTGATATGCTAATTTTTAATCTTCTACTCTTATTATAGAGAATTTAAATCTTTATCAATCTTCTAGCTTAATTTTAACAATACTTTCAGTTTTCAAATCTGCTTGACATGTCCCAAACATGAAAGCATCCTGCTTCTCTAAGTTAAATCCCCAAGGCTCTGTGGTGTAGTATTTTACATCCGAGTTTCATTGTTCAACATATTTCAACAAAAAACATATAAGAAAAAGAGAATGTGGAGGAGCCTTGATAGGAATGGCTTTCATAATAAAGAACACTTTTTTTCCTCAAGAAAAAAAGAGATGATTTATCATCATTGGTATAGAAGTATATTTATACTTTCTAAAGGACATTTAGTAATAGGAAAATTAAAATACATAACGCACAATTCTTGTGAATTTATATATTTTATACCTAAAGTATGATATTTACATTTATAACACATTGGTGCTATAAACATATGCATAGAAAGATACATTTGACTTTTTAATGTTAGTAAAAATGTATTTTTGATTTGATGTTAAATTGAGTGTTATGAATGTAAATATTAAATTTAAGGTAATAGATATGTAAATAGATAAGAATTATGTGGTATGTATGTGAATGCCCCTTATTAATATAATAAGAAGCATTCATAGCCACATGCCAAGTCCTGCCTTTTTTTGTTTACATAAATTAGCCAATGAGAGGCCTGAAAATGTAAAAACATAATAAACCATAATCAATGCCCTTGTCAAAGAAGTCAACATAAATTTCAAGAGATAGGCCATGGACTGTAAATACCTGGCATTCTGGTTGCCCTACTCTTTCAGGATACCCACCCTTCATCCTTGCCACTGCCTGACATTGAACATGACCTAATCAAGACCATCAATACTATAGAACTTTGTCATAAAAGTTCATACATAAATTTGAAATAAGTATTAAAAAAAAACTCAAATAGCCCCAAATAAATATAAAAGTTTAAAAAAAAAAAAAAACTAGGTATGTACAGACCAAGATACTTACAGTAAAATATTCCACATAATTAATAATTAAAAAAGATCGGAAATTACATATATACTAAACAATTCTCATTTATTTACATATCTAACACCCAATGTTTTATAATTACACTTACAACACCTTGGTGTCATAAACCTATGCATGAAAAAATGTACTTCAATTTTAAAAAGGTAGTGATGGTGGTATTTTTGATGTGATGCTAAAGATTTGAGGGTATGCTTGTAAATATGAATGTTTAAGTGTTAGATAAGTAAATACATATGAATTGCGTGGTATGTAAGTAAATGCCCCAAAAAAGATATCCATGAATAATGCATGAAATGCATACATGGAAACTCAATTTCACTTAATAAAAAAAGGATATAAGCACAAACCATAATAAAGCATGAAATACATCAGTATTCCCCCGCTTTGATGCGTACAATATATGCTGGCTTTTCCTGGAGGCCACTAAATGCCTGAGATAACAAAAGAGTGGCCCTTACCTTTGATATGATTCAGTTCACACTCCTTGATGAGCTGATAGTTATTAGTGCCATTCTATTTTGAGATAATCAAAATGCCTTTTCTTAATCTCAATTTGTTTTTTTTAATAGATGTTCATAACTACTAAATAAATATTCTAAGTTCTTTCTCTTCCACGAGAATGGTAATTGTCATACTGGAAACATCTATAACACCGGCAACCCCAGTTAGATAAGGATAAATATTGTTCATAAGCAACAGAACAAATTTAAAACTTGGGGCATTTACATACATAGCTCTCAATTCCTATGTATTTACATATCTAACACCTAAACTCAGCATTTTAAATTTTTGCCTTTTACATTTCTAGCAGCCAAATCTTTTATATCACAACAAAAATATCACTATTATAGCTTTTAAAAAGTGAAATGCACCTTTTCATGCATAGGTAAGGTGGTATTTGTATAAAACTTGAAGCTTAGTGGCGGTGGTGTTGTTGTCGTTGTTGTTGTTGTATGTGTTAAATATGTAAATACATAGGAATGAAATGGTATGTATTTCCTTGAACTTTTATATAATCACAAGCAAAACAGCATAAAAGTAGAGGTAAATGTTAGCAAAGCAATTAAATGAGAACAAAGCAAAATGAAAAACCAACTCAATATAATGAATCAACAAAGTCGGAAATCACACAAGCTCAAAAGATGCATTTCAATTAATAAATGAATTCATCAAGTTACTCCAGCGTTATATATACATACATAGATACATACATGCATGAATATATATATGTGTGTGTGTGTGTGTGTGTGTGTGTGTGTGTGTTGCAAAAAAAGCAAACCAAATCTCTAAGATTAGTAATGTATTTCTTGACAGTGCTGAGATGCAACATATTGATGTCAAAAATTTACATACAAACCACTCAATTCTTATGTATTTACATATCTAACACCTAAACCTCAATTTTTGCATATAAGGCACCTTAACTATGCATGAAAGGTTTATTTCACTTTTTAAAAGTTAAAATAGTGGCATTTTTAGGTGATATGAAAGATTGGTGCAATATAAATATAAAAAGAGAAAATTTTAGGTGTTTGATAAGTAAATACATAGGAATTGGGCCTTATGTATGTAAATGCACCACGAGTTTTCTTTGCTCAAAGCAGGGAGACATACGTAAATAAATTGAAAAGTTATTGCGTGAAATCAATGGATCAAAGATATCTCTCGGAGGAAAAGAATATTTTACTCAGGAAATAGACAAGAAATGACATGAAAAACGTTTAATAAAATTACAAGAAATAATACCATTAATACTGCCAAAATCAGATACTCAAACTATTTCAACGAAATTATTGAAAAAGCTTTAAAATTTACCAGCTTCCTGTTGGGGGGATGATTAAATCTGCAAGTAATACCAAATCTACAAAGGCCAGTCCTGAGATAATAAGCACAGTCTGCCTCTCCTGGACGCTCTGGATAAGGTCCGGGATCTATGGTTTCTCCTACTCTCAAACTCATTTGCCACATCGATTCTGCATCAGCACCAGATGCGAGCGTTAGATAGAAACTCAGCGCTAAGATGCAAAACGTTAACTTTTTCAGAAACTAGCCATAGTTGTGTGGGAATAAAGACAATCGCATGAATCAGAATAGGAGAATAAGGACAAAATTATATTATATTGATTAAGCGCGGATGCAATCAGTATCACATCGCCCATAACTGAGTAAAATAACCCAGAGCCATGTGAGGGCGAAAATGGAACAAAACCAAAGAGAAAAACAAAAAAAAAATCTCAGAGAAAAATCCTGCCAAATAAAATTGAGTATTCCAGTCATCTCAGCCGACAAGTTGAGTATTTTTCGAAGAACGTCGATCTCGAGCAGACACCATCATCAAGCTTGATTACAGAACAAGATGCACGAGAACAATAGAACCAGGAAAAAACCTTTTACACAAAGCTCGAAACCAAAACAAAGTCCGTAAATTTTCCAGTAAAATTACAACTCCCGAAATCCGCATGCAATATGGAACAACAGCCCAGCCCAAATCCTCTCGACAATCCAACCATCATTTCCACCTATTTCAACAGCACCGCCATCCCATGCTTTAACAGCAACAAAAAAACGGGAAAAATAATGCGGCAATGCAACGATCGACCGTACGACGATAAGCGGATAATAGAACCGTGAACATAACCCTAGAGCGCGAAGCTCTGACCTTCATCAAGAGGGGTGGCGAGCGGGGCCGAGGGGGAAGCTTCAGCCACAGCTAAGGCCGCCGACCTCTGGGGTGGCAGTTGGACACCTCCGCCGCCATCGAAGTCCAATGGCCGACCACCGCCGTCGAAGTCCATTGGCCGGAAGCCGCCGCCGACGGCCGTCAGCCGCTGCGGGTCCCTGTCGCCTTCTTGTAGAGAATAAAGGGATGAGATGAAGGAAGAGGAAGGCGGAGGAAGGAGAGAGACAGTTCTGAGGAAAATGGGGGTAGAGAGAGAGAGGNACGCCGACGGCCGTCAGCCGTTGCGGGTCCCTGTCGCCTTCTTGTAGAGAATAAAGGGAGGAGATGAAGGAAGAGGAAGGCGGAGGAAGGAGAGAGACAGTTCTGAGGAAAATGGGGGTAGAGAGAGAGAGGAAAAGAGGAGAGCTCTCCTCTCCACAAAGGAGTGAGGGAATAAGAGCCGGCCATATGAGAGCCAGTCGTTTTTCCCTTTTCACCGCGCGAACTAAAAACAATAATAACCAAAAAAAACATAATGAGAAAATTCAACACATTTAGTTCTAGTTGCTTTTTTTGTGAATTTTAATCTTAATATGAGAATTTTAAAAATAAGGATGAAAGGGTGTTAATTTTATAAATAATTTTGTTTTGAAGGTTATATTTGTGATTGGCCCGTTTTAGTGATTTTTATAATTGTGCGTCAAGAATTTGATGACATAAATCTCAATATGATCCAAAGGTCTGGAAAAGAAAAAAAGCAGCAAATGAGTGTCTGCCGATATAAAACCGGAAGACTCCAGTTATCTGATTAAATGTAGCTATATGAACTAAGAACAAAGGCCAAGATAGATAGGAGAACGACAAAAAGGATGATCAAAGTTTGTACTCGGACAGAGAGATCAAACATGAGGAAAGAATCTAGTTCCTTGTTATCATCAACCATCCACGACACCCTCAAAGTTTCTCATCGCCTCACAATCATCCATTCGGTTCTCATTGCTGAGGAGTGAGCTAAATGTATTCATCAAGGGACGAGGGTTAAAAGCTGCAGTAGATCAGACACAGACAGCCCAGCAACAGACTCATGTAATCTTGTAACATCCCCATAAAATGATGGGCATAAATGTAATATGATATCTTGTATTCTCTTCTCTATAAATAAAGAGATCATTTTATAAGAAAAAAATGATGGACAAAATATTTTAGTGTTAATTTTCTCGGTCTCTCTAATCTCTATTTCTGTTCTTTTTCNATGTTGCTTTTTGTGAATTTTAATCTTAATATGAGAATTTGAAAATTAAGGATGGAAGAGTGTTAATTTTATAAATAATTATGTTTTGAAGGCTATTTTTGTGCTTGGTCCGTTTTCGCTAATTTTATAATTGTACATCAAGAATGTGACGACACAAAATCCCAATGTGATCCAAAGGTCTAAAAAAGAAAAAGAGCAGCAAATGAGTGTCTGCCGATAGTCTGAGTAAATGTAGCTATCTGAACTAAGAACAAAGGCCAAGATAGATAAGAGAACGACAAAAAGAATTATCAAAGTTCAGATCGATCGTACTTGGACAGATAGATAAGCATTAGGAGAGAAACTAGTTCCTTGTCATCATCAACCGTTCATGACACCCTCGAAGCTTCTCATCGTCTCACAATCATCCATTTGGTTCTCATTGTTGAGGAGTGAGCTAAATGTATTCATCAAGGGTAGAGGGTTGAAAGTTGCAGTAGATCAGTCACAGACAGCCAAGCAACAGACTCATGCAATCTTGTAACATTCCCATAAAATGATAGACATAAATGTATTATGATATATTGTATTCTCCTCTCTATAAATAAAGAGTTCTTTTTATAGCAAAAAAAAAGATGGACAAAATATTTATTTTTGTTCTTCTTTTTTCTGTACGTTCTAACTCATAGAATGTGATTCATGGACAAATCAAAATTCTTTAATAACTAAGAGTTATTTGATCGTAAGAATTACATATTTTTATATTTTGTTAATAGCAAAACAAATAGTATATTAAGAATGTGTTAAAGTTTTGTTAATTTGAGAAACATTTTTTTAGTGTATAGTTCAACACTCATCATTTCATAATCATGCATGCAAACAACTTCATAATTTTGACTTATTGTGTTAATTTTAGAAATGTATACCATTTTTTTTTTGTTTTTATATTCTAAATATTTAATTTTTTTAGTATTGGTTTGATTTTAGTTTTCATTACACTAAATAAACCTTAAAAAACCATAAAATTGAAATTCAACCAAGGATTCAAGAAAGCAAATTGACATTATACATGTAAAGTATCTAATTTTATAAGTTTGGTCATAAAATTTTAGAATGGTTTAGTTTTATCAAATTTTTAATTAGTTCAATTTTTTTTTATTTTGGATTTTGATTATTGACGTTTTGATACACCATCAACGAATATTCATTATCTAGCACGTCAAAGGTGGATCTGGGTACAGGAGAAGAATGCAATTCTGATAACTTTGTGGATTTTCAATGATTTTTAATAAATATTTTATCATTTACAAAAAAAAAATATTTTATTCCTCGTTCTGTTTCAATATACTACAACACTATATATATATATATATATATATNAATAATAAAAAAAGATCGGAAAATTTACATATATACTAAACAATTCTCATTTATTTACATATCCACACCCAATGTTTTATCATTACACTTACAACACCTTGGTGTCATAAACCTATGCATGAAAAAATGTACTTCAATTTTAAAAAGGTAGTGATGGTGGTATTTTTTATGTAATGCTAAACATTTGAGGGTATGCTTGTAAATATGAATGTTCAAGTGCTAGATAAGTAAATACATATGAATTCTGTGGTATGTAAGTAAATGCCCCAAAAAAGATATCCATGAATAATGCATGAAATGCATACATGGAAACACAATTTCACTTAATAAAAAAAGGATATAAGCAGAAACCATAAATAAAGCATGAAACACATCAGTATTCCCCCGTATAGAGGCAAACAATATATGCTTTTCCTGGAGGCCATTAAATGCATGAGATAACAAAAGAGTGGCCCTTACCTTTCATATGATTCAGTTCACACTCCTTGATGAGCTGATAGTTATTAGTGCCATTCTATTTTGAGATAATCAAAATGCCTTTTCTTAATCTCAATTTCTTTTTTTTTAATAGATGTTCATAACTACTAAATAAATATTCTAAGTTCTTTCTCTTCCACGAGAATGGTAATTGTCATACTGGAAACTTCTATAACACCGGCAACCCCAGTTAGATAAGGATAAATATAGTTCATAAGCAATAGAACAAATTTAAAACTTGGGGCATTTACATACATAGCTCTCAATTCCTATGTATTTACATATCTAACACCTAAACTTAGCATTTTGAATTTTTGCCTTTTAATTTATATCACATCAAAAATATCACTATTATAGCTTTTAAAAAGTGAAATGCACCTTTTCATGCATAGGTAAGGTGGTATTTGTATAAAACTTGAAGCTTAGTGGCGGTGGTGTTGTTGTCGTTGTTGTTGTTGTATGTGTTAAATATGTAAATACATAGGAATGAAATGGTATGTATTTCCTTGAACTTTTATATAATCACAAGCAAAACAGCATAAAAGTAGAGGTAAATGTTAGCAAAGCAATTAAATGAGAACAAAGCAAAATGAAAAACCAACTCAATATAATGAATCAACAAAGTTGGAAATCACACAAGCTCAAAAGATGCATTTCAATTAATAAATGATTTCATCAAGTTACTCAAGCGTTATATATACATACATACATACATACATGAATGCATATATGTGTGTGTGTGTGTGTGTGTTTTGCAAAAAAGGCAAACCAAATCTCTAATATTAGTAATGTATTTCTTGACAGTGCTGAGAAGCAACATATTGATGTCAAAGATTTACATACAAACCACTCAATTCTTATGTATTTACATATCTAACGCCTAAACCTCAATTTTTGCATATAAGCCACCTTAACTATGCATGAAAGGTTTATTTCACCTTTTAAAAGTTAAAATAGTGGCATTTTTAGGTGATATGAAAGATTGGTGCAATATAAATATAAAAAGAGAAAATTTTAGGTGTTTGATAAGTAAATACATAGGAATTGGGCCTTATGTATGTAAATGCACCACGAGTTTTCTTTGCTCAAAGCAGGGAGACATACGTAAATAAATTGAAAAGTTATTGCGTGAAATCAATGGATCAAAGATATCTCTCTGAGGAAAAGAATATTTTACTCAGGAAATAGACAAGAAATGACATGAAAAACGATTAATAAAATTACAAGAAATAATACCGTTAATACTGCCAAAATCAGATACTCAAACTATTTCAACGAAATTATTGAAAAAACTTTAAAATTTACCAGCTTCCTGTTGGGGGGATGATTAAATCTGCAAGTAATACCAAATCTACAAAGGCCAGTCCTGAGATAATAAGCACAGTCTGCCTCTCCTGGACGCTCTGGATAAGGTCCGGGATCTATGGTTTCTCCTACTCTCAAACTCATTTGCCACATCGATTCTGCATCAGCACCAGATGCGAGCGTTAGATAGAAACTTAGCGCTAAGATGCAAAACGTTAACTTTTTCAGAAACTAGCCATAGTTGTGTGGGAGAATAAACAATCGCATGAATCAGAATAGGAGAATAAGGACAAAATTATATTATATTGATTAAGCGCGGATGCAATCAGTATCACATCGCCCATAACTGAGTAAAATAACCCAGAGCCATGTGAGGGCGAAAATGGAACAAAACCAAAAAGAAAAACAAAAAAAAAAATCTCAGAGAAAAATTCTCCGAAATAAAATTGAGTATTCCAGTCATCTCAGCCGACAAGTTGAGTATTTTTCGAAGAACGTCGATCTCGGGCAGACACCATCATCAAGCTTGATTACAGAACAAGATGCACGAGAACAATAGAACCAGTAAAAAAACCTTTTACACAAAGCTCGAAACCAAAACAAAGTCCGTAAATTTTCCAGCAAAATTACAACTCCCGAAATCCGCATGCAATATCGAACAACAACCCAGCCCAAATCCTCCCGACAATCCAACCATCATTTCCACCTCTTTCAACCGCACCGCCATCCCATGCTTTAACACCAACAAAAAACGGGAAAAATAATGCGGCAATGCAACGATCGACCGTACGACGATAAGCGGATAATAAAACCGTGAACATAACCCTAGAGCGCAAAGCTCTGACCTTCATCAAGAGGGTTGGCGAGCGGGGCCGAGGGGGAAGCTTCAGCCACACCTAAGGCCGCCGACCTCGGGGGTGGCAGTTGGACACCTCCGCCGCCATCGAAGTCCAATGGCCGACCACCGCCGTCGAAGTCCATTGGCCGGAAGCCGCCGCCGACGGCCGTCAGCCGCTGCGGGTCCCTGTCGCCTTCTTGTAGAGAATAAAGGGATGAGATGAAGGAAGAGGAAGGCGGAGGAAGGAGAGAGACAGTTCTGAGGAAAATGGGGGTAGAGAGAGAGAGGAAAAGAGGAGAGCTCTCCTCTCCACAAAGGAGTGAGGGAATAAGAGCCGGCCATATGAGAGCCAGTCGTTTTTCCCTTTTCACCGCGCGAACTAAAAACAATAATAACCAAAAAAAACATAATGAGAAAATTCAACGCATTTAGTTCTAGTTGCTTTTTTGTGAATTTTAATCTTAATATGAGAATTTGAAAAATAAGGATGGAAGGGTGTTAATTTTATAAATAATTATGTTTTGAAGGTTATTTGTGTGATTGGCCCGTTTTAGCTATTTTTATAATTGTACATCAAGAATGTGATGACACAAATCCCAATGTGATCCAAAGGTCTACAAAAGAAAAAGAGCAGCAAATGAGTGTCTGCCCATAGAAAACCGGATGTAGCTATCTGAACTAAGAACAAATGCCAAGATAGATAAGAGAATGACAAAAAGAATTATCAAAGTTCAGGTCAATCGTACTGGCATAGATAGATCAAGCATGAGGAAAGAATCTAGTTCATTGTCATCATCAACCGTTCACGACACCCTCGAAGTTTCTCATCGCCTCACAATCATCCCTTCGGTTCTCATTGTTGAGGAGTGAGCTAAATGTATTCATCAAGGGACGAGGGTTGAAAGCTGCAGTAGATCAGACACAGACAGCCCAGCAACAGACTCATGTAATCTTGTAACATCCCCATAAAATGATGGACATAAATATATTATGATATATTGTATTCTCTTCTCTATAAATAAAGAGATCATTTTATAAAAAAAAATGATGGACAAAATATTTTAGTGTTAATTTTCTCGGTCTCTCTAATCTCTATTTCTGTTCTTTTTCTTTCTTTACATTCTAACTCATGGAATGTGATTCATGGACAAATCAAAATTCTTTAATAACTAAGGGTTATTTGATCGTAAGAATTATAGATTTTTATATTTTGTTAATAGCAAAATAAATAGTATATTAAGAATGTGTTAAAATTTTGTTAATTTGAGAAACATTTTTTGAGTGTATAGTTCAACACTCATCATTTCATAATCCTTTCACAACATCTAAAAGCATGTCAACAACTTCATAAATTTGATTTATTGTGTTAAATTTAGAAATGTATACCTTTTTTTTTTTTTGTTTTTATATTCTAAATATTTAATTTTTTGAGTATTGGTTTGATTTTAGTTTTCATTGAACTAAATAAACCTAAAAAAAACCATAAAATTGAAATTCAATCAAGGATTCAAGAAAGTAAATTGATATTATACATTTAAAGTATGTAATTCTAATAGTTTGGCCATAACAAAACTCCAACTAACTAATAAATTTTAGTATGGTTGACTTTTATCAAATTTTAAATTAGTTCAATTTTTTGAATTTTGGATTTTGATTATTGACATTTTGATACACCATCAATGAATATTCATTATCTGGCACGTCAAAGTTGGATGGAGAAGAATGCAACTCTGATAACTTTGTGGATTTTCAATGATTGTTAAAAAATATTTTATCATTTACAGAAAAAAAAAAATTTATTCCTCGTTCTGTTTCAATCAGGGCTGTAAACGAGCCGAGCTTGAGCGAGCTCAGGCTTGGCTCGTGTTCGGCTCGTTCGAAATAGCTCGNCAAAAAAATTTATTCCTCGTTATGTTTCAATACACTATATATATATATATATAATGTAAGAAAACAAAATAGGAATTCCTCCAAATAGGGAAGAAAAAAAAAGGAAATATAAATAAAAAGAAATACCTTTAGTGAAATATATTTTGATCGAAGGAAATAAATTCCTTCATAATATAAATTTGTATTTTCCTACGTTACTGGTATTTAAGACTAAATCAAATTCCGAGGTTTCTGTTATTTGTGAAGAGTTAGAACTTAAGTAGGTTATGCAATGAAGATATGGGATAAAGTAAATAACATTAACAATTACATTAAAAAAAAAAATTATGTTAATACAAGCTATAAAAATTAGAGAGTGGATAATGGCTCTTAAAATGAGGTTAGAGGGAATTAATTTAGTGTGCATTATGTCAAGCATGTATGTGTCAATGGTATCTTGAAATTNGAGGAAATATAAATAAAAAAGAAATACCATTAGTGAAATATATTTTGATAGAAGGAAATAAATTCCTTCCTAATATAAATTTGCATTTTTCTAAGTTATTGGTATTTAAGATAGAAGTGTATTTTGTAGTAATATTTAAGGACAATTGTGATGCTTGAGATTGGGCTAATTATAAAGAATTATAATTTAAATAAATAAGTCATACAATAAAGTTATGGGTGGAATAAATGGATTATAACTTTAAAAGATTATATAATCAAGCCTCACTAGAATTAATTTGGTGTATATTTTGACATAAGTTTATGTCAAATGTGTCAAGACCTGGCTCAGGGCTTGGAATTAATGAAGGTGGGAATATGAGATCTGACATCAAAATGAAATGTATTAGTACAATAACTTCATATGTAAACCATTATACAATTGTTTATGCATGAATGTTAATATGCATTTTTTTAAAGGTCATTTAATATCATGCTCCATGCATCTCTATTAGAAGCTAAATACTTGCAATAATTTGATAACTTTATAGGAGATTTATTATGCAACTTCTTAACATGTATATTTTATTATCTTACAAAATAATGAATCTATTATAATGTAATTTTTTATTGGAATAGAGCATGATTGTAATTAAACATATATTTAAAAATAATTAAAATTACTGAAATTTAAAAATGTAAGTATTCACCTCGTTTCTAAACGATTTTCTTGTTTTCAACTTCTGACATCTCTTCCAAGTTAACACCTATAATATATAAAATATTGCATTGAATAAACTTATCTCACATTACTTAATTATATTTTAGTTATTTATATTTATTTTTTTATTTTAATTATTTAAATACTTAAAATTTAAGTTTAAATATTGCAATTAATACTAATTTTAAATAACAATAATTTAAACAAAATATTTTTTTTTAAATTAAACTTGATGCGTGCTAGAAAATTCGCAGCGGTAGAGTAATAGATTATCGTCTTAGCGTTGCACGAGATTTCAGCATACACAGATAAAAGAAGAGAAGTAATTAGGAGGTGACACCTCGATTTTTTACATGGAAAACCCTTGAAGGGGGAAAAACCACGGGGTCTAGCCCAGTTGAAATAATTCACTATGAATGATGAGTACACATGTTCATTCTTCTCCTAAATTATCGAAGATCGGATTACAAAGTTGCATAACTATGATCTGACTTTAGTTCTTGGTGACAGCAGGTTGCAATGGTCATTGTTGATTGTTGTGGAGATAGTAGTTCATCGTGAGTGTTGTACATAACTGATCCAGAAGTGTTAATTGGCCAAAGAAACCGAAGTAAGCAGTTACGGAAGTTGTGGACCACATAGGTCGTAGTGGCGAGTATGAATGACATCCATTGGCCGTTGGGGCCGGAGTCGGGAGCTGCTCGAGCTGTGAACCACGTAGGTTGTTGTTGACACATGGACTGTAATGATGAGCTCATGTCCCACGACGATGACTGACGGTGTCTGATCGGTGGTGATTGATGATGATTGATGATGATTGACAGTGACGGTCGACAGTGGATGACGCCGATCGACGAGTGTCAACGACGGACCGGCGGTGGTCGTTGGCGATTGACGATGGTCAACGACGGTCGGGATGGTGCTGGACTTCAGCTCATTGTCAGAGCTTCTAGTTCTCTTTGAAGCTTCCCCTCCCCCCTATGAGATGAATTGGGCTCTATTTATAGTGTTATGAGTGCAATTGATGCAGGAATATGAACCATTTTGATCAGACGGTCTAGAGAGCTTCCCTCGATCTACGATGTTTAATGGACATTTGAGTGTCTTAATGATATCAGAATTGAGTGATATTGGGCTCGTTGGATTCGTCTCGTCGAGACGCTCGATTCGAGTATAAACTTGACAACTTTGCAATTTGGTTGACCTTCCAAATATTTTCAAAGATCTTCCAAGAGTGGTTTAATGACTTGATCCGAGCTTGATTTGACTCATATTGGACTAACTTTGATATCATTACGTCCGTCTCATCGAGCCGGTCTGTTTGACCATAAGTTTGCTGAAATCAGAGCTCTAGATGATTTTTTATCAAGATTTGAATGTTTCCAGCTTAAAATATTT
Organism: Phalaenopsis hybrid cultivar; assembly: GCA_002079205.1. Taxonomy (NCBI): domain Eukaryota; kingdom Viridiplantae; phylum Streptophyta; class Magnoliopsida; order Asparagales; family Orchidaceae; genus Phalaenopsis; species Phalaenopsis hybrid cultivar. Next base: position 119,339 of record JXCR01146483.1, read on the forward strand.
TAACGTTTATCCATAGAAAGTGCAACGATAGAAACGATAGAAACGGAGAATCCGATCCGGAATGTTAGGTGAGGAAACTCTTAACCTTTATCCAAGAAGAATCCCCTCAATATGCAAGGTGGGGAAACTCCAATTTGTCTTTACAAAGAAACCCTAGATAGTGAGGATGTTCAAACTTTTCCCCATGAAAATCCCATCCAAGATTTGTGGTCGGGAAACTCCAATTTGTCTTCATAAAGAATCTCATCTGAAATGCGCTGGAGGAAACTCCAATTTTTGTTAAAATAGAATCCCCTTTGGAATGTGCTATAGAGAGGCTCCAATTTGTTTACACAAAGAATTATCTTTGGAATTCACAACGAGGAAGCTTCAATTTGCCTTCGTAAAGAATCTCCTTCAGAATGCACGACAGGGAAACTTTAATTTGTCGTCATGAAGAATTACCTCCGGAATACGCGATAAGTGATTCTAAATTTTATCCATGAAGAATCCCCTTCATAATATGTTGTTGTGAAACTCTTATTTTTCTGCACGCAAAATCTAATTCGGAATGCACAGCTGAAAAAAATAGGAGAACCTCTCTAAAAAGCACGATAGGGAGATTCCAATTATTTCTCTCATTTTGTTTCCTATCTATAGACCCAAAGTCACCAAAAAAGGAAGAAAGAAACCTTGGAATTGTCAAAAAAATTACCAAAATCTGAGTGTTTCCACAACAACATGTCATAACCACTTGATTTCGCGTGATCAAATAGCTTTCGTGCACAATACACATGATTTTGCAACAAAGATCACAATCTGCATGAAACCCGCGCACCTACACCCAGATTGTTAGATCAGAGCAATATAGAAGCACCACGCACAACAAATGAGTGTTGTGCGACGACATGGCCAAGACTATCGGCCCGACCTCCAACCCATTGGCTTGATTGCTTCGGTCCGCTTTGTTGTCCCAACCTAGGCTTGACCCGTCGCATCCATCCTGCTTCTCGGCTCGCATGTCTACTCCAAAGCACGATTGTGAGGCCCACATCATGGACCTGACTCTTTCTGTCATCCCAACCTCTAGCCCGCTAGCCCGCTCCACTGACCCAACCGCTCCGGCCTACTTCGCTGCCACATCATGGGCCCGACTACAAGCCCGCAACTTCCAGTATATATAATAGTGGGCAAATGATAAATGATCTACAAATTTTCATCATTCAACATAGATCTCAAGGCGTGTTACGACTCTCGACGCAATCTTTTGAGCAGATAACATTCAAATTGCAATTAAAAATCATTCAAAATTCTGCTTTCGGCAAACTTATAGTCAAACTGATCTGTTCAACGAGACAGGCTCAATGACATCATAGTTAGTATAATGCGAGTCAAATCAAACTCAGATTGATCCATTAAATTATTTTGGTATGTTCTAGTTCCCACTTATAAGGTCAAATGTATTCCAAATGTAATAAGGTTATAGCCAAATCAAATCGCTTGACAAGATGAATCTAATGAGCTCAAAAACACTCAATTTCAACCTCATTAAGGCACTCAAATCCACATAACTCTCTCTAATGAAGAGAACCTCTCTGGGTGTTTCGATGGAGTGGTCCGGACTCCTTCATTTACAAGGAGGCCTCTTCCAGACTTTGTAAATAGAGCCCTATCCACTTCCATGAAAGGAGACCTAGACCTTGAAACAATAGAAGATCGAAGCTTCGAGAAGGAGTTGAACCCTTATGTTTTACACTAAAAGTCTAGTGAATACCGTTGACCACTACTCGTTGGTCTCCATTGGCTGACATCAACTCCTTGTAGTGAAATTCCTTGCAGATTGAAGCACTTGGCAGAGCAGTATGTCTTTCAATAAACATAGAAAAGATGCATCCTGAAATTGGTGTAACAATATACCTCGAATACAGTGCAATGATGCGGCCTGCAACAAATACAATGACAGACCTCGAATATGATGAGATGATGCATACTGAAAAGGTGCAACATACTTTAAATATAGTGTGATGATACACCCACAGCTATTGCTTATAATCGATATATTTAAAATATGGTGACTTTCTTCAAACTCCTATAGCTCTCTCCTTCTGACTCACCACTACGCTCTATGTGACCAATAATGACCTATGTGGTCCACAACTTTTTCAGCTCTTAACACTAGCCTCTGCAACCTACAAACATTATTGTAGCTCGTGAAGCTCCCAACTCCAACCTTTGTTTCCTGTGAACATTGGCATAGTTCATACAACTCTCAACTCTGGCTCATGCAACATACAAACATTTTTACACTTAATTTATTTCCCAATTTCTGCCCTTGTGGCCTACAGATATTATTACAGTTCCCTGTTATTTCCTATATGACCAACCACGGCCTATGCAACCCAAAACTCATATAGCTCCCAACTTTGGCCTATGCGGCCTATGAACATTATCACAGCTCAACAATAAGACCTATGTGACCAACCACGATCTATATGGCTTATAGCTTTTGCAGCCCCCTGCCTTATAGCTTTTGCAGCCCCCTGCTATAACTTCTATGACCAACCGACACTCCTAAAGAACCATCTACAACCCACATGACAAATGACTGCCATGACTTTCAATTTTGACATTTTATAAAAAGCTGACACTATAAGCACCAAAATTCATGACAAATTATTGCCTCCATAATAATCGACTATGACATTTGCAGCCTGCTATCGCCAAGACTTACATTCATTACAACTAGATTATGACTATTATCAATAAATTACTATTAAAAACTTTCTAACTCTATATTTTCTAATTTAGGATAAGATTTGACCTATGTACTCACGATTATATAGTTAATTATTTTAACTGAGCTAGACCTCATGAATTTTCCCCTTTTTATGGTTTTTCACGTAGAAATTCTAGTGTCTCTATCTGTAACTTTAGTTACAGAAGTGTATGATGGATTTTAGTGTAATGCTAAGACACTAAATAATTACTCTACTGTCACGAATCTTTTGACCCACATCAAGCTCGATCAACTTGAAAACTAATCCATCCAAAGGATCAAATGCTTACTAGTAAGAGCTATGACAACAACATTGTGGAACTTCGACGCTAAAAGCTTGGACTTCACTAGTAACTCAAGAGAGAATATCCGGAGAGAGATTCATGATCAAGATTCTGAAAATCAAACTGAACTGGCTAATTCAACTGTGAACAGACCAAATGGCTAGTTCCATTAGTCTAGAAAAACAAACCTAACATTGCACTGATGGGAACTAGTTACTAACATTCTAACCAACAAACCTTCAAATCGGCCTTGATTTTATAAAATCCTCTACTTTAAGTTTTATACTTCTAATCATTGCGATTAGAATAGAGTTTCTTGACTGAATAATATAGTTCTTAAAATTTTGAATTCTCATATACAATAAAAAAATTTTAACAAAAAAAAAACCATCAAGGCCATCAAATGTGCTACAAGATTTCATCCATCAAATCTGTTCTTCTCTATTTAAATTTTGTAATGTTATGATTTCTCTATGATGTGGGACTAAATAAGCTATAAGAATATCTATCATAACAAAAATTTGGGATGGGCTAGGCTCTGCTTGGCTGCAAGAACACACACATAAGAGCTGAACCGCAACATGCTGCAGAATCTCTTCTATCAATACAAAAAATAAAAATAAAAAATAATTAAAAAATAATTAAAATGAAATTTAAGGCTGAGAGAGGCAAGTCTAAACAATTGGTATTTATTTTATTAAATATTTCTTAATTTAATAACAAGGTTAGACCAAACCTTCTTTTAACTTTATTATTATAATAAGAAGAAGAATTTGTACCATCTTTAAAACTTAATATCTAATATTAAAATCAATATAAAATTAAATATTTATTTAAATTTTTTAATATAGTAATATTATGTGATATACACCCATATGTCATATTATATAAATAACCAAATAAAATTAAATATTTTATTTCCTTAAATTCTATTTTATAATTANTTCTATGATGTGGGACTAAATAAGCTATAAGAATATCTATCATAATAAAAAATTGGGATGGGATAGGCTCTGCTTTGTTGCAAGAACACACACACAAGAGCTAAACCGCAACATGTTGAAAAATCTCTTCTATCAATACAAAAAAAAAAAAAAAAAAAAAANGTTATGATTTCTCTATGATGTGGGACTAAATAAGCTATAAGAATATCTATTATAATAAAAAAATTGGGATGGGATAGGCTCTGCTTGGTTGCAAGAACACACACATAAGAGCTGAACCGCAACATGTTGAAAAATCTCTTCTATCAATACAAAAAAAAAAAATAAAAAAAAACAATTAAAATGAAATTTAAGGCTGAGAGAGGCAAGTCTAAACAATTGGTATTTATTTTATTAAATATTTCTTAATTTAATAACAAGGTTAGACCAACCTTTCTTTTAGCTTTATTATTATAATAAGAAGAAGAATTTGTACCATTTTTAAAACTTAATATCTAATATTAAAATCAATATAAAATTAAATTTTTATTTGATTTTTTTTATTATAGTAATATTATGTGATACACATCCATATGTCATATTATATAAATAACCAAATAAAATTAAATATTTTATTTCCTTAAATTCTATTTTATAATTAATAAGCTTTTAAGTAGATAAATTATACATATATTCTTCCGACAAAGAAAATACAGAGGAAAAAATAAATAAATAAAATACTATAAATAAAGAAGAAAAAAAATAGGTTACATATTTGGGAAATTTACATGCATGCCCCTGAATTTTTATGTAATTATATATCTAGCACTTAATTTTTTTTTTTATCTTTTATATCACATTGAAAATATCATTATTTTAACATTTAAAATGTGAAACACATATTTTCATGAAAATGTAAGGTGTATATATGCAAAAATTAAAGCTTAGGTGTTAGATATATAAATACAATTTAGTCACACTTAAATCTTCAAAATTTGAATTTTAGGACCTTAGCCATTATTGTATTTTGATTTTGCTTAAATAATAACAATTTGGAATACACAATAAATGGGTCGTTTGGGGGTACTAATGCCCACATATTTAATTTTTATTACTTTAAAATAAAACAAAATACATAAAAAATTTAAGAATACATAAAAATAAATACAATGTCCAACTAAAGGATTCTAACAAATTGCCCCAATCAAGCTGGATAAGTTATATTCTTATTTGTTTAGGTAGCGGTGCGTTGGCGGCGTGACACCACACCGCATTTTTGCTCGTTTTGATAAACTGCCTTTTGGTAGCTTTTTCAAAAAATTGTCGCTGAAATCAACATTTCTCACCGTTCCTGACTAGGTATGGTGACATCTTTCTATCTGCGGTCTGACTTTTCACAAAAAAAAAAAAATTGTAATGGCCAATGCAGTTTTTTTGCAACATCGGATTATTCTTCAGCAGCTTCACAACTGTTTCTTAATAAACTGCAACTGCTCCAAACAGACCCTTAATAGAGTGATTATGGAGGAGCATCAAGCCTTCACCTTCACCCCTTCTTTAAGATTCTCCTCTATTTGAATTATTCATTTCATTAGTCCAAATCCAAACTCCAATCTTTTGTTAAAAGATGATATAAACACAACAAAAATAAGAGTAGCAGAACATTAGGAAATTGAGTCAAAATCACAAGAGCCATTTAGTTGATTCGCATTAACTTGCCACCAATGAATCACTAAGAGTGGCACATGCATTGTAGATATGGTTCATTGCATTGAACACAACTATTGATAAATTTGGAGTATAAAAAGTTAATATTAGAGAAAATAATACTTTTTGCTATCTAAATATGATTGCAAAAATGATCTACATTCACCACTGCACACAAAGTAAATACTAGCACAATTTAAAGGGCTAGAGAGTTATTAAGTTTCACTATTGAGAGTAGAGTGAAGAACATTTGTGTAGAGGCCACACTGAAGGGGTGAATTACACGTACAATTTTTTGACATAGTGAAATTTTCTTATGAAATACATCCCAACTCAAATCTCATATAATCAAGTACAATTAGAATGAAATTTATAGTAATATTTATAGATTTTAGAAGTAATTAATAATATGTTATTGAACTAAACACTTACACAAAGCTATTAAATGAATGATTAATAGTAAATGTCAAGCACAACATAGATTATATTAATACTAATAAACTTATGTCAGAGTAATAGTATTCTAGTATTATGGACCATGAAGATTAACACCAAAAAAGTTAAAATCCCTTATGATTTAGTACTATTGACTGTATACTAGAAGAACAAGTAAGTTAACACTCAATTTCTTAGTGAAATAGGAATATCATCATTAGGAGATTGCAATCACATAAGAGAATGATTTTCTTAGGAAACTTTGCGCGGTTAAGAGGACTTAACCAGGGGCAGAACTAGCCTTTCTTTTGAAAGGGACAAATTATTACATTAATAAATTTAATGCATGTCACATTTCATCACTATTTAGATAGTGAGATATACTTTTCGACCCCTTAATTGAAATTATGTAATAATTTAAATAGACTTTTAAAAAGGCTAAAATTTTGACATGTCAACATCAAAAGTAATCAAATAAAAAGATTATTTTTTGGTAAAAAGATGACCAAAGATAAATCAATATAAGTTTAACAACAACAACGACGACGACGACGAAAATTCAGCATGCGGGCGTGCTGCTAGAGAGGTTGAGCAGGGCGTTAGAGCGAGGCCTAGGATAACGAGTCCTAAGCAAGCGTGCTAGGGAGGCGAGCGAGGCCAAATGGACTGGCGGAGCAAACTCTATGTCCTAAGAGAACATCAATCTTTTTTTATCTAGACTTGAAATTAATATTGACAATTTTGCTTTTCTTTTAATCTTTAACCTAAAATTGTAAGAATATGCTAACAATAAAATAAGGAAAAAAATATAATTTAAATTACATTATTAGATATTATAACATGAAAATCATTTAATAGTTTTTTAAACCCAATATATTTGATTTAATTATTTGTTTAAATGCCTACTCTACCAAAAATAAATTTAGGTACATACCATTCAATTCTTATGTATTTACACATTTAACGCCTAAAACTTAATTTTATATTTCATTTACTTTACCTTTGAAAAATTAAAAGTGATATTTTTATGTGTTATGAATGATAAATGCTTTCAAAGCTTTGAAGTGGAGTGGAATTAGCTTTAGTCCCATATCATAAAATCTTAGTTCTGAGTGGTCGTCAAATAGAAAAGAATATGTATATTTAGTTCTATTTTTGAACATGTGATGGGTTGACTTAGACAAACTATAAAATATAAAATTATTTTAATATTAAAAATTCAATTTTGATTTCAGGTAGATAAATTTCATCAGAGAATGTGAAAGATAAGGGGAAAAAATTGCGTGGATAAGACGTGCGCAGAGCTGCGTACGTCTGTAACCTGAAAATTGGTTATGGGGAGGATATTTGGAGGTTATAACCGCGTTATAGCCCCTGTAACCTCCCCGTAACCTACCTGTACTTTCTAGTAAGTTTCGAGCTTATGTTTTCATATATAAATATGTTACAGGGAGGTTATAGGGGCAATAACGCGGTTATAACCTCTGAATATCCTTCCTGTAACATATTTGCAGGTTACAGGGGTACGCAGCTCTGCGTACATCTTATGTGTGCAAATTTTTTCCGAAAGGGATAAGAGGGAGGAGCAGACATACATTTTTTGGGTGCAATTAACCAAATAACCCCCGTATTAGCTAAATCTCAAAATTTAGGGGGTGCCTCTTTCTCTAATTAGAAAAACTCAAAATTGTATTTTTTTTTTTGAAATTAAATCTGGAATTAATAAATTAATAATTAGAATTATTTGATTAATAACTCGTTTATCATGAGATCATATTTGTATTTATATGATCTATTAGACTACTCAATCGACACGCATACTTATGAGAGATTTACTCTTAGGATCTTTTTTGAGGGATCTGACATCCCGACTCTAACGGGACCTTTCTCGCCCTCTCTCATCAAATTATCTTCTTCGCTCCACCGAACGAGGATCGGAAAACATAACACATAATTCAAACCTAGATAACAAAACCATCATCCTCCTTCACTTTCCTTACACAGGTCTCTCCCAGGCTATATGAGCTCACAAACAATACAAAACCCGACATCCTAAAACGATCCAACAGTTTCAAATTCCACAAGATGTGTGTTCCCAACCAATTTAATTAATATGAACAGCAAGCTTCCATAACTACTAAACCATTTATTGTGTGCTTCCAACCACATAATCACAGTGAAAGTGTGTTGCATTGTCACATTCAATACTCAAAACAAATGCATTTTTTAGCTAATTTTGGTGGCTATTGAGTGCTGGAAGATCACAACATTTTGATTTTTCAAAGGTCTCATAGCATTGCATTGGCTGATATTATTTCATTCATGTCCAATGATGAGCTAGTTTGTTTTTTTGGGGGCATTTATAGACTACCACCCAATTCTAATTTTTTTTACATATCTAACATCTACAATTTACTTTTTTACATTTATCATTCAAGTTTTTAAGATAAAAGATTCACTTGTTAGATATGTAAATGTGAAATGCTAAATTTAGGTGTTACATATGCAAATACATAGGAACAAGATGGTATGACTGTAAATATGGAAAATTGTGGGTGGCTCAGTTCATAATAGAGAAGGTTTTAATTATCTAAGAACTTATAGTCTGACTGGTTTGAGCCTCTTCACTAAAAGCAGTTGCTACTTCAAAACCTGGAGGGATAAACACAACATCATCCCAATCTGATGCAGAGCTTCCCTGAAATGTTAATATGCATATTTGCAGTCAGCAGGGCAAAAATGCAAACTTTCGATCATCCGTTGAATTTGCATATCTAACATCTAAACTTTACCTTTTACATTTATACCGCCCAAATATTTGATATCACATAAAAAAAAAAATCACTTTTTTCACTTCAGAATATGAATTAAACCAGTCATGTCTGTATGTAAAAATTGAAGTTTAGATGTTAGAAATGTAAATGAGTAGGAATTGAATGGTATGCATGTAAACCTTCCAAAAAAAAGTCCTTACCTTCATTGCAGATATGATTTCTTCCAGAAAAGACACCTACAATCAATAAAATTCAATATTTGCAGTTACTATAAAGCTAAATAGTTTAATTATGTTCACCTTAATGGCAGCTTGATTATGTTTATATAAACATAAAAATATATGCATTTAAATTTAGGGGCATTTGCATTTCCCTCATATCTTAGGCATTTACAATCTAACACATAAAGTTTACTTTTATATCTATAATAACTAAAATATACATATCACATCAAAAATATCACTATTTTAACTTTTAAAAAGCGAATTACATCTTTTCATATGCGTTAGATATGTAAATCCATCAATTAAGAGGTATGCATGTAAATCTTCCTTGTATTTATATTTTTATGCATGTATAGATTAAGCAAAGATATATTCAGACATTAAAATTTATAAAAATATATTTACATAAACTTAGAGTAAACTTTATGGTCATGAAAAGTTCGTTAGCTTAACGAATTGAGCGAAGCAACAATATAAGCTCGTTCAAACTCGGCTCAATTTACCTCTCTAGTAGCAAATAGAGCTGTTAATAATCCAATTTCAAGCCGAGTTGTGTTTTGCTAAAAAATATTCAATACAAAATTTTGGTTCGTAGCACAGCTTGTTTATTTCGATCAAATCCAAAATTCAAATTAATTTTCGAGCGATCATAGATCTCCGAGCTAAATTCGCTAAATTTAGAGGGCTAACAACACTAGAATTGTTAATTATCCGATTTAATCGGCTCAAAAAAAAAAAAAAATGATCCAAAATTTTGGTTCTAAGCTCGCCTCGTTTATTTTGATATGAGCCAAAATTTGACTCAATTTTCGAGCGATTAACAATATTTGAGTTAAATTCACAGCACGAGTTGAAAGTCTCACCTCAATGTTACCCTTCCTGAAGGCAGGATTTAATTNATTGCACCAAAATTCTTTACTTTTTTTAATTATACGCTTGATACACTTTACAATAGTAGAAGAACAATCTCACACTCTGAAATATCTCTTAGTTTACACAAGTGATAACTCTCCTCACTTTCACTCTGGTGAATATTGTGTTTCGCTTTGATTCTCTCCTCCCGTTTGTTATGAATAGAGACTGATTTGGTGAGCGGCAGGACAAGCACTCGGCGCGTATGAGCCGGGTTGTGATGGCTTAAGTGCCCACTTAGGCGTCGATCGAACATAGAAGTCGACACCTATGTGTTGGTTTTGGGCGCATATGCACCCGTATGGGCACCAGTTTCCCGAGAGCTTGACGCATAGGCGCCAAGTTTGGGTGCTTATGCATCAAGAGTGGTTGGTGTCGGGAATTGGTTTTTAATCCCGATTTCGAGCGGCGTAAGAAAAGGGCTTGGTGTATCTTCGTTTGGTATTCTTTGAAGAGCTTCCTGGTGAAGATAAGGAGTGTCAAAGAGGCAGATTTCAGTGATTTGGAGTGATTCTTGCGTCGGATCGGAGAGTAAAGATTGTGGAACAAGACCTGTAAGTTTTCTTTTGTTCTGATTTTTTATTGAATTGACACGATCCCATTATTTCGCGGTGTGGTTTACTTTCTAATTGATTCTAAGCCCAATAAAGTTAGAGATCTCCTATGAACTGTTATCAGAGCGGGTGCAATGGTCGAAGAAACAAGATTCATTGTGGAGAAGTTCAATGAGATGAACTTCACTTTCTGGAAGATGCAGGTGGAGGATTTGCTATATCAGAAAAAAAATGTACTTGCCACTACAAAGAATCACAAATAAGGCTGAATCTATGCCTATGGAGGAATGAGAAGTGTTGGATCGAACGACATTGGGTTGGATCAGGTTAACACTTTCATCATCTGCTACTTTTAACATTGTGAATGAAAATATTATGGTGAAACTCATGATGACATTAACCAANTTTGTCTGTCTCTCATTCATATTTGATGATATCTGCTTCCTAGATCAAGTTTAGAAAAATATCAAGAGCCATGCAACTTATCAAACATATGATCTCCTCGAAGAATAGGAAATTAATATTTTACTTTTATTTGTCAATGCACATTCTAGAAGACCCATCTTTCTCTAGTACATGTAGTGTAGGGATAGCACACAAACTAGAGCTGGGTCGAACCAATCCCTTGAAATTTTTTCAACTTGTCTAATTCTTGTCAGGCTTCTTTTGATAAGCTGGACGGCTTGAAATTATTGCACCAGTGATGGACAAAGTTTATAGAACGTTGGACTTCACATAATGGTGGTAATCCTCTAGGAATTTCAGCAACAAAAATTTTAGCAAACTCATTTTTATGCCAGAGTTAACCCAAATCTCAAACGACATGCAAATATTATCGCTGAAATTGAAGTAGGTTATAACAAAGACTTTTTTAAAAACAGGAAATAAATGACAACAAACATAAAAGACACCCTTGGGTAGGGGTGTAAATGAACTGAATACGAACGAATAGAGCTTGTGTTCGTGTTCGGTTCGTTTGAAATTTAGTTTGTTTGAAATAAGCTCGCGTTCAAAATTGTTCGTGAAGTCACTGTTCGTGTTCGTTTCTTAACGAACGAGCCGAACACGAGCTGTTCGCGAACGGCTAGCCAGTTTGACATCCCTAANTATTAATATATTATTATTATTAATTTATTATATATTATAATTAATAAAATTTAGATTTTTAAAATATCATAAATTTTTTATATATAATTATTTTAAATTATTTTATATTTCGAACAATAACGATTCGAAGACGAAGGAACGCATCACTGTTCGCGTTTGGTTCGTTTAACTAACCGAACGAAAAAAAATTTGTTCACGTTCGTCTCTTTTACTTATCAAACGAATCAAACACGAACTTATTGACGAACCGAACACAAACTGTTCGCGAACAACGAGTTTTTTTGATGGCCCTACCCTTGGGCGATAACTAAGGTGGTGGATGGCGGTTGGACACAGATGGGGTGCGGGTTGCAGGTTCAGCTGTGGGGTTTGCTAAGGGGGTGGTGACGACGCTGAAAGATTGGTAGTAGGTGTTGTCTAGTGCAGGAAGGCTAGAGGTGCTATTAAGACGACAAGTTGGGTCGCGAGATGAACTCAAGGCAACAGGTGGAGAAGACAGAGAGGTTGTTGACGTGGGGGCTATGGAGGATAGAGTAGCCCTCAAAGGGAGGGGAGTTGCCACTCCTTCCTTTCTCTTCTCTCCCCTTCCCCTCTTTCATTCTTAGCATCTTCCTAATATGTCTTTCCAAATCATAATTTCTGAATATTTTTATTCCTCTTTCCTCAATTATGAGATTTCATTTTGTTTTTCCTTCTTATTTTAAATATCTTTTCTAAAATCTAAAATTTGATTTTATTCTACTTTCTTATTTTAAAAAGTCATTTCTAAAAATCTGAAATATGATTTTATTCTCTTACTTATTTTAAGTATTGCCTAAAATAAAGTCTTAGCCTCATTATAAATAGAGGATGATGTGCTTAGTGTTAGGTGTCTTGTTTTTTATATCTGAATTCATGTTTTTGCCTTGATATTTTCCCCTTAGAGGGTTGTATCAAACGTCGAGGTAGTGCTTCGACTGTCCCTCATCCGATGTGGTGATCGTCTCCAAGAGTCCAAGTGGTGCTCCGGCTGTAGCTCGACCCAAACTAGATATTTATCTTACCATACTACCGTTTCCCCGCTGCCATTTCAGAATCTGGCCACTGTAACCCCCTCTTCCACTGATGTCAGCCACCGCAGCCCCTCCAACTTTTTGTCCAGCCCTTTCAGGCCCTTCCCGGCAGCCCAGTGACACCTCTACAACAACTACCTTGCAGTTCCGACCTTTCCCATCGCTGCTAGTGCTTCACCGTTTGTTGTCCACCCTCCGAAAGTTTTGGCGAACCTTCCCATCTATTGTTCTAATTCTTCTACAGCAGCCCTCACCTCTCTGACCTTCACTGTAGCCGCCGATCTAGTCTCCAATGACGTTCCTGCTTCTCTCCAGTCGTTACTATCGCCAACCTGTTGTCCTACTTCTTTCACAACAACCCCCACCTTTCCGACCTTCACTGCAACCACCAATTTAGCCTCCCCTCATAGGACTCTCCTCATCAAGCATGTTGTGTCTTCTTTGTTAAGTCATTAGTTGTAATCCTTTGTTTTGTGTGTTATCTTTCGTTATTTCGAGTCATCATTGTAACCTTATTTCAAGTCAGTAGTAAAATTATGTCTTGCATCATGGATTGGGCTAACTCCGGTATAAGTTGCGATATGCAGAGACTAAGGTAATGGGATGGTGCGGTTATTGGTTAGGTGGGAGGAGGGATGCAGTCAGCAGGGAAGGAAATACATGGGTGTGTATGTGGCTGTAGCTTGGCAGGCATGAGGGTGATGACAAGGAAGCAAGCAACAAGCAGAAAAGGGAATAAGTGCATGATAATTATCCCTGCAGGTGTGAGTTACAATCGGAGCAGCACTCGAATCATTGGAGAAGATCGTCACTTAGGACGAGTTATAGTCCGAGTACCTCCTCTCCTTTTGATACAGGTCTAGAAGGGAATATTGCCGCCGACGACAAGCTGGGCCAAAATCTGAACTCTGGACTAAAACTAAACCCGATGCAAACAAACAACAAATATATAATAGATATAGAATAGGAAGAGGAGGTCCTTCCTCTTTGGACGGCAAAGCAGGCTCCTTAAGTGGCAATCGTAATTGGAAAGGGAGGAGGGAGCGATAACTCCCGCTCACAGACCAACCAACCTGTCCACCGGCTCCCTCCTAAACCGGTCGGTTCAGGCATCAAGCCCGGGGTTACATTTACTATAGTTTTAATGACTTAGGAATCTATTCATATTCAGAGTTCATTTCCACCAGAAGAACTACATTGGCCCGAATGGCTTCCTGCAAATCATTTAAAAATAATGAACGGGGTTGTTGGGAGTTGCAGCTGATGTCCTCCGATGAATACTATGTATCAACCTTCTCAAACATCGACATTAACACAATGCAGACCCCTTCACGGCTGAAGCAAGTGTTAGCAGTAGCATCATGAACAGTTTTCCTATCATATAACCATTGTCTACCCAACAATTGATAACATGTGTCCATAATTACTATATCACACAAAATATGATCTTAAAATCTGCCAATGGAAAATTTAATTAAAACTTCTTTTTTACACTTCCATTATGTTTGTAGTTTGAATCTAAGATGGTTTGTAGGATTGTTGTCTTCAATTGTAATTTATCAACCATAGCAGTTGACATAACATTCTCACAACTCCCGCTGTCGATAATTAGCTGAGACCTTGCCTTGGACAGTGCAATGGGATCGGAAAATGCTATGTCGGAGCCAAGCGTCTTCCTTCCTAGCATTAAGACTTCTCTGAATAACTTGCAACTCCCCTTCACCTTCTTCTTTGAACAACTCCTCGAGCTGATCACTGTTCTCGTTTGCAGCTTCTCCAACATTTTATTGTTCAGGTTCTTCCACGAGCGAAATAATATGATGATTTGGATAATTTGCAGCAATATTTGACCAGACTCTTCATCTACTTCTATGAGAGGGTTGGAGTAGCTTCAATGGCAGACAAGATTAGGGAGAAGTGTCTTTAGATGGTTTGGTCACATTAAATGTCAACCATGTGATGATCCTGTCAAGTTTGTAGTTGTTTTAGAATTGACTTACGTTAAGAAAGATAGAGATAGACCTAAAAAGACTTGGACTCATATAAAAAATGATCTTACTTTATTAGAATTAAATGAAAATATGACACTCAACATGACACAATGGAGAAAAATGATTTGTTCAGCTGATCCCGTTTAATGGGATAAATGTTTGTCGTTGTTATAGGACTATGATACCGTTTTTCATGTCTATGAAATGTGGTATTTACACTTTAGGTGCAGACATGTAAATACTTGAGCAATTGAATGTGGATGCAGGAAAAACTTCCTGTTTTCTACCTATTCCCTTTGCCTTTGCTCTCTGACTCTGCTTCTTCCTTCTCTGTAATTGGGAGTTTTGCAAAAAAAATACTCTCACATTCATTCCTGTAATTTCTTTTTTGCATCTCTATGTATTTGAAGATATTTCAATAATTATCAAATGCTTTCTTCCTTTGATTACAGTTCAAATTAAAATAAATGCATTGTTTTGTAATTGTGTTTTTATACCCCCCTTAATATGCCTTCAAAGCTCCTTTTTAAGACTCTTCATATTGAATGGTACTACAGAAGCGTACCAGAGCGGAGAACTGCAGGAGCTGTTGGAGAAGGCAATGTGTTCTTGACAAGCACAGCCTTAAAATAAGATTGTCAGATCTATTTTAGTGGAAAAATTACGAGTAATGCCACAGTTATGTCTCTCTCTCTCTCTCTCTCTCTCTCTCTCTCTCTCTCTCTTTGTGGTGGGAGATTTACATGCATACCACTTATTTCTTATGTATTTGCATATCAACACAACTTCAGTTTTTATATATGTGCAACATTCTCTCTATGCTTGTAAAGGTTTATTTCATTTTTTTTTTAAGTTAAAATTTTGATATTTTTTATGTGATATGAAATATTAGCGAGGTTTAATTGTAAAAAAACAAAGTTTAGGTGTTAGATATATAAATAAGGAGAATTATTTGCGTACGTAAGACGTACGCAGAGTTACGTACCCCTTGTAATTCTCCTGTAACCTGAGTGTAACTTACTTGTAACCTCTGAATAACTTAATATGTACGCAACTTTGCGTACGTCTTATGTATGCAAATATTTCTCTTGGATATATCTATTTTTCTTAATATTAATTGTTAAATTGTAATACAAAATTATAGTTTTTGAAAAATTCAATGGAAGCAAGGAAACATTCAAAATTTGAGGTTCAATTGGGAATTTAATTTGATGGCATTATAAATTTTACCATGGTTTGAATAAAGTGATAATAATATAATATTATTTTTTTAATCAATTTAATGCCGAGTAATTACTTACATAGCACACGAAACATTCTATTTGCAAATCTAGCACCCTCTTTTATTCTTTTTTTCAAATTTTGTTCAAAATATCAAATTCCATGATAAAATTGTGACCTATATTTTTCATTTTTTTATATAATTGTAGCACCAATATATATACCACACCATGGGATCAGTACTGCGTGTGAAGTCTTAGAACGCATCTTTCCATTATTTAATTTTCCTCATAATTCATGTCACATGTTTGATGGGTGTATTTTGAGTATGGGTTGGCTTTCATATATTAAATAAATAAAATAATTTTTAATTTTTATGTATATTACTATTAAATTATAATTTATTTTTTAAAAATATTTTATTAAATAAGTTATAATTAATTAAATTTTATTTAAATAATATATTATATAATTCTAGAGCATCTAATATATATTCAAATTTAATTTATTTAAATTACGAGTATTAATAAAATAATCTTATTTATTTATTTATTTATTAAAATAAATACGATTGAGTATTTTTTCTTTAAATGCATTGATTCATCAGAATTTGAAATAGGAGAAAATAATATATAAGAAGTTCATATGTGTGGGTATTTATTGTAATATGAGCACATCAGCTCTCACAAATATATACATCTAATATTTATTTCTTAAATAAAAGAAAATATTATGTCTGTCATCTGTATGTGAGCATAACGATGCGGATCACATCATGTCGTGCATGCGACGATGTGAGGCCATATATGTGGTCGACATATGATTTACTAGACATAGGCACTGTTTGTTTACACTTTAATTTTATATTAAGCATGATTTATTAAATTTATTAAAATTGGATTTATTAGATGAGATAAAGATTGCTCGATTTTCATAAAAAAAATCTTTACACCCGGTGACATAGGGACGGATTGCACAAAATTTAAATTTAATGGAGCATGGAATTTAATTTATATATTTTAAATATTTAGTTGGATTTAATTTAAATTCAAGCTTAAATTATAATTAAAATAATGCAAGGAGACTTCAAAATATTTTTTGAGTTTTGGGGAAAAATTAATCCTTGCACAGACACCGCATGCAGAGATGCATGCGGAACTGCGGTGTCCGATCTTCACTATCGATCACACAAAGTTATATTTGGATGGACCTCAATTTTTAATTAATTTTTTTTTTAATTTTGATTGCGGTCTGCATTAAATGTGGTTTGGGGAGATGAGCGAAAAAAGTAGGTTTGGGGGAAGGAGAAAGCAGAGTGTGTGGTATGGGTTTCTCGTCCGACGAAGAACAGCGTCTTCTCACCCAACCAAAATCAAATCTCGCCGGCGATGGGGAGAGATCGGCGTCGAAGTGCGCGACGTCGGTGGTCGGAGCGGCTCCGAAGGATCAGTTCTACATTGCCCACATAATCTACTTCATTCTTGGAATGGGCTATCTCCTTCCATGGAATGCCTTTATCACCGCCGTTGATTACTTCAGCTATCTATATCCAGGAACGCCTGTCAATCGCGTCTTCTCGGTTGCTTATAAGCTATCCTGTCTTCTCCCTCTCATTTTTATCATCGGCTGGGCGCATCTTTCGTCGGCCATTGTTCGGATCAACGCTGGTTTGGTCATCTTTACCGTCTCGCTTGTCGTTGTTCCCGTTCTCGATGTTTTCTATGCTCGAAATATGAAGGGGGTTTATAGCGCCTATGAAGTAACCGTCGCTGCTGTGATTCTTTCTGGAATTGGGGGTGCGCTCGTACAGGGAGGTGTTACCGGATCCGCTGGCGAGCTTCCCGAAATCTACATGCAGGCCGTCGTTTCCGGAGCTGCGGCTTCAGGTTATGATTTGACCTCAGCCCTCTTTGAATCTTGCAAGCAAATTGTATGAGTGTTTCTTTTGCTTAAATAAAACTTTAATGAGGTTAATATAGCGACAAAAAAACTGAAGAACTTTAGAGATTTGGCAAGTTCATTTTGGATCAATTTTGCCAGTGGTGTCGTGTTTTACCGGCTTTGTTAGCAGGAGCGGATGGATGTTATGGTGTGCAGGCTAGTTTGTTTGAGCTTGTTTAGTTTATCTTACTGTACTCGTTTCAAGAGAAACCAGTGGCCCAGTGGAAGATCACTTGGTAGATTGAACTAAACCTCCTCATTCCACTTCCTAGAACCCAAAAATGTGTCCATTGTCGGAGAGATTATTGCATGAGGATACCAGATATAAATTTGCCTATGGAGTCCAGCAACCATTTGCCACGTTGCACGTGAGACCCACTGTAATACACTGGTTGGATAGATTTTTTTAGAGTAGGGCTCACTTGTCACACGACACACTTTCACTGGACTCCTGACACAAATTTCTAGTTGTTGAGGGAAGGTTGGCTCAGGAGGTTTTGGGTCAATGTAATATGAGGCTATTGATGAGCATCATTTATTTGGTTATCACAGTCTGGAACTTTCAAATTTGCTTGAAAGGTAGATGCTTTTATGACTCTGTCTTCTAAATTTCATTAATGAATTCATTTGTACAAGTTTGCACAAACTTCAGTGTTAACATATTTGATAATTAAAATGTGCGGTACCTCACATCTTATGCCAAGAACCCTATCAAGGGCTTAGAATTTATAAAGGTAAGAATAGAAGGTCGGATGGTAGGAATTTAATTTTTTTCTATATTCTTCTACAATTCAACAAATAAAAGAGTTACTAATTAAATTAAAATATAACAATATATTGATGTTACATCGTTACTGGTTATCAATGTTTGCTATAAATGTTTTCCCTTCTATAGCTTATCTTTTAGTCACTTAAAATTTATCTGAAAAATTAGTTTAAAACAAATGTGAGGTAAACGAGTCGGTGAATACCCATACTTATAAACCATAGTAATACAAGATAAACGGAAGTGATATGCATGTCAGTCAAACCTTTAATAAATTAATAAAATATTTAATGTTATTCAAAGAACTTTATTATATCAATAACTTATAAATATCATTTTATATATGTACAACAGTCACAAGAGCACCGTATAAATATTGTTTCAATTAAGACACATCAATATCAATATCCTTTTTTATATACGTACACAGATATCTTAGTGTTTCTACACTAGTACTATCAATGAGAGACTCCATCACAGTCAGTCATGCACATACAAGTAGTCAACATAAACATCTCATTGGTGTATCTGTTACATTCATTTCAACATACTATATAAAGCATACACCAAATGCATCAGAGCAAGTAACTACAACATTCATAACAATATGACCGATAAAAAAAAATATCTCAATGAGCATAAAGTATGTGCATTCGCCTTCAACTGCAAAACTTTGAGAAGAAATAAATTATTAATATAGTGTAAAATTATGGGTACTCGTATGACTTGTTTCAAACACGTTTAATTTTTGCCTCTAATAATCAGCTGCCTACAATATCGTAAAAATATAATCTTAAGCATATCCGTAATTATACTTAATTAATCTTTTAATTTTGTAACTTAAATTATTGATTAAAAGCATTATTTTAAGTATTAATGTTACTTTGACCACCAAAACTTCAATTAAATCAAAATTTATGATTTTATTCAATATTTAATAAATGTCCACTTAGATTTAATTAAGTAATTGTAAGCTTTATTTTCATATTTCAAATAAACGTTTCATATTATTATATTTATAATATTTATTAGTATTATCTATATATATGGTGCCTCCAGCTATGACGTGTTGGTGGAACAGACTCTTTGACGATCATCTCCCTTCAGGTCACGGGTTCGAATCCCACTCTGATAAGCTTGTCGGTAGTAAGGGCGGTGCTTAAACATTTATTTATATAGTTATATAGATATTTGTAAACATATCTAGAACATTATCATTAGATTGTAACGCACATTACAACAAAATAAATTTAAATTTTACAACATGAGTTTTGGATCAAATTAGGTTATTTAAATTAAAATATTTCTAATCTTTTTTTTTTTATCATCATCAAATAAAAAATAATAATAAATTGATCAACTAAAGATTTTCTTATCTTGTTCTTTCATAAATTTAATAAATAATTCATTTTATTTTAAAAAAAATAATTAACGACACATGTCACGCGATGGGATGAATATTACATGTGAAGGTTTAGAACGCATCTTTCCATTATTTAATTTTCTTCATGGTTCATGTCACATGTTCGATAGGTGTAATTTGACTGTCGGTTGGCTTTCAAATATGAAATAAAGAAAATAATATTTAATTTATAAATAAGTTTTCTTGTAATTAAATATGCTAAATCAGAAACTAATATATATATATATATATATATATATATATATATATATATATATATATATATATATATATATATNCCATCTTTTTAACTTTTAAAAAATGAAATATATATTTTCATGCATAGATAAGGTGAGCATGTATGTAAAAATTGGAGTTTTAGTGTTAGATATGTAAATATATAGGAATTGAATGGTAGGTATGTAAATCTTTCTTTTTCTATATAAATTACAAGAAAACTTCCAAATTTGAGATTATTTATGGAAGAACCTGAAAAACTGGCACTCCAAGAAAATCATCAGCAGCCTTCCTAGACTCCTCTTTCAGCTGAAAATTTTGAATGCATGCATTCAGAACTGCATGAACCATAAGCTAAGGGCCACTTTAAAATCATATTTTATTTTTATTTTTGTTTTTATTTAAAAAAATATATTTATTCGGTGTATTTTTTGTTTTTTTAAATCTAAAGCAAAAAATTCTTAATGTATTTACATATCTCGCACCAAAACTTTCATATCATCTAAAACCATCATTTCAAAATGAAATACACAATTTCATGCACAGGTTTAAAACATCGAAGTGCTATGTAAATATGAAAGTTTAGGGGTGAGTATATAAATACATAAGAATTGTGTGCTATATCTAAACCAATTAGGCCTATTTTATGAGTTGCTATTCATTTATCCATCATGAATATCCAAACAAAGTGCTCCTTGACATGATTTAAACCGTATTTAGGAGTTATCTAAAACAATAAACATTATAACAAACTTCTAAACCAAAAATTTTTCTACTTTCTCAAATCACAATGCTCCAAAAGAAATATTAATAAAATCGAGGCAACTCTAATTAAAGTTCTATGTTGTAACAAATAAAGTATCTAACTCTCTTGATGTTCATGAAAACCAATGCACCTTCATAAACACTAAGGATCTTAACATTTGCCAATGAGCTCTATCTTATTTGACTATAATCAGTCAAAAATATAAATTTCTTCATAAAAAGTGGATATACATCAATCTATAAAGATACAAAAATATCATCGATCTATAAAAAATAGCATCTACTAAATTTCAACTTCAATGTGTCAAGCCCAACTATATTTCAGATTATAGTATTTCACATACAAAAATAGCTATTACCACATAACAAATATGTTGTAACTAAGTTGAATTAGAATCATTAGAATTAAATGATCATTGCATTTGTCTTCAACAACCAGCAAATCAGCATCATCAAAATCTACATATCATCGATCTATAAAACAATGGTAGCATCTACTAATTTAACCTCTTCAAAGTGTTCATTCGCACATAACATTCATTACTTTTAAAGTTTGAAAATCTCTCTTAAAATGCCCTTTACAATTAAAATCATATCCTTGAACTTGTTACGATTGATGCTTATGCCGTGATTGAAGGTAAAACACTCTCAAAAGTTCAAGGATATGATTTTAATTGTAAAGGGCATATTCAAATGGGCGTCATAGTTTTTATCCGACTTTTTATCTCTTGCACCTTCAAGCTTAAAAATCACATTTTTATGAAAATGCAAAATTTTTATTTCTAAGTTGATAGCATCTTTGCCATACAATACTGTCACAAAATACTGAAAAAAAAAACAAATAGCACAATAGTAATAAAGAATGATCATTGTTATCAGCAATCACATTTAGATTCATAAGATATCTAGCAATAAATTTAACTTGCTAAGATGTAATTCAATGGGCATATGATCTTATATGCATAGCAAATATAATCAATGACTTTTATGAAGTTTATTGGAAATATTTTTAGTCTTATACAAAAACTCTAATTTGAACCACAACTCCACTATGGTTATGTCCTCCAAGATCTATAAAAGGTCTCATCTTCTAAACACAATTGAATCACAAAGACAATATATATATTAATAACAAAGTTTTTTAATTCATCTCTACTTTAACAAAGTAATGGGGGCATATTCAAATGCCAATAAGTGCCTTTGCAAATGCATGTTAGATTACCCACCACACATATTGGCTCTCCAAAGCCCAAAACTCTTTAACCATCAAATTTCTTGATCCATACTAATGGATTTTATATTCCGCATTAAACTCTCATGCTGATTGTTATAAAAAATCCTTACTTTTAATAGTTAATTGCTTAATAAAAGAAAAATATAATGAAAAAGTGAAGTAAAAATAAAAAGGCTAAAAACCACAATAAGCCTCGAGTCTTTCAAGAGAAGAAATGGGAAAACCGAATAAAAGAAAGAAGATATGATAAATACAAAATATTCAACAACGCTAAAAATTCTCCACTTAAATACTCCTCAAAAGTGTATTATTATGCATGCCTATGTATGTGCATGAAATCATTGTATCATCACGATCATATTTGCACAATATCCAAATAATTCTCCACGATTAAAAAAAAAACCATTCAAGTGAATTTCTTGTCTTTCACTCTCTTCTCTCAACCCCCTCTTAATTTATTTTCCCATGTTTTCTTTATTTAAGCCGTAACCATCCTTCAACTTTCAAAGCATCCAAAACACCCCTACATCCACTTGCCCCCTTTCAGCCCACAGACCTATGTCTATGCAATCAACACTTCCTTTTGGCATTCTAATTATAAATTTTGAGTAGGTAAATTTTAAATTTAAATTATGTTCCAATTTTAACTTCATGCTATCTAAAATAACAAGTTCTGCAATAATGTTTTAAAACTAATCTGATAAAAAAAAAAGATAATTTGAAATCATTGTAAAAAACCACATATTAACAATTTTTTTTCTTTGCCTTGAAATTTTTTTGAGAAAAATCTAAAATAATTGAAGTGCTGTTTTTACATTAGTTATCATCCATATTATTTAGCTCTAGTCTCTCTGTAAAATTATTATTCTATCTAATTTGATTTGTTAATATAGCTTGATAATAATGTAGTTCAAAAATAGATGTTATTAAACTTTTGTACATGTATAATTAGTACATATAACTATAAACATAACGTGATTCCGTTAAGTAA
Organism: Phalaenopsis hybrid cultivar; assembly: GCA_002079205.1. Lineage (NCBI taxonomy): Eukaryota > Viridiplantae > Streptophyta > Magnoliopsida > Asparagales > Orchidaceae > Phalaenopsis > Phalaenopsis hybrid cultivar. The sequence goes on from JXCR01146483.1 coordinate 142,614, forward strand.
ACATGTTTTATTTTGTTCTTCATTCTTTGAAGACAAAATACTTGCACATCTCTTTATGCAGGGCACTCTTAAAAACCCAATTTTAAAAAATAATGAAATGTATGTAATATGACATCTTAGTTAAAAACATAGGAAAAGACTTCGAGAACAAGCCAACAACTACATATACTAGAGGACCGCAGATAAGATCTTCAAATTGTAAAATTTATCGCCCATATCTATGAAGCTTAGATTCTAAGTACACTGATGGCACTGCATATCAAATATGTTAGCATCTTCCAAGAAGAATTAAAAATTTGAAACTCACAAGCTATTTATAAAAATTCATCAATATGTGAATGCCATTTTCAGCAAATACACAGTTTTTTAGACTAATGGAAAGTATAAGGATACATATGTCAGTCCTAACTAACTAGCATAGATTTCAACCCTTGATAAGTTATTACTTAAATCTAAATTTACATGTCTAAATCATCTCAAGGAACCTCCAACATTATTCCTCCAATGATTGCTAATTCTATGACCAAACCAAACTATTTTTATGCATTCACTTTAATTCAATGAAAAAGCAATAAAGCATCCTCGTTGGTATTATATTCAACTTTTATCAGTGTAATAAAAGATCAGTTTCCATTGATTCAACATTTACTTCACCTCAATAAGCAAAGTGTGAATGAAATATCTACATGAATAAATTCACATTTGATACAGGGAATGAACAAGCAAAGAACCAGCAAAATTCCAAGTAGGAAGAAACATTTTTGCGGCTTTTTCATGATGGCATGAAACGAACATTTACTTATTGGAAGATTTGAAATTAAATTGCAGGGGCTTTTACATATATAACACTTAATTCCGATGAATTTATATATTTAACACCTAAATTTTGTCTTTTGCATTTATGCCACCAAAATCTTTCACATCACATAAAAAATACCACAATTTTAACTTTTAAAAATTGAAATACACCTTTTCATGTATAAGTAAGGTGGCATGTATGTAAAGATTGAAGTTTGGGTGTTAAATATGTAAATATATAGGAATTGAGTGGCATGTATGTAAATCTTCCTGAACTTAAATATAGAGAACATTTCAAAGATTGAATCAGGAAACCATTAACAACTTAAAAAATGAAAGCTTTAACAAGTTTAACATCAGAGAGCGAGGCAATAAACCAAAATAGCTCATATGTTAGTGTTGGCAAGAAATAAGCCGTCTTTATTTCCAGAATAAAAAATAGGCGTATCTAGAATGTAAAAGAACCAACTAAAAATGAGTTCAAAATTCATTTTAGGGGCATTTACATATAGCACACAATTCTTATGTATTTACATATCTCACACAAAAACTTTCATACTTACACACATAGCACTCAAATCTTTTAACATCACATAAAAAAGCACTATTACAACTTTTTTAAAAGTAAAATACAGCTTTTCATGCTTAGGTTTAAAGCTCCCAAGTGCTAGGTATGGAAATAAGAAAGTTTAGGTATAAGATATGCAAATACATAAGAATTGTGTGCTATGTATGTAAATTTCCCTTCATTTTAATGATGATGGTGAAGCAGTAAGAGAAGCACATAGTAGATGCTTGCATATATGGTTATTGCAGTGAAATCCAACCCCTCAATAGTAATACTCTAAGAAGTAATTCAGCACAAATTGTTACAGAAAATTGAATGTGGAAGGAGAGAAGCAATAATTAATGGTAAATTACAACATGAAGAGAAAAGAAACTATCTAACACCTAACAGATATTACACCCAATGAAGAGCAAGGAAACCATCCGTTGCTCTGATGAAGAGCAAGGAAACTATGTACACAAAATCATGAGTCTGTCAAATATAACAGCATCAAACATTGCATTTACATACCACCCAATTCTTATATATTTACATATCTAACACCTAAATTTTACCTTTTACATTTATACCGCTTCAATCATTCATATCACACCAAAAGTATCACTATTATAGCATTTGAAAACTGAAATGCACCCTTTAATGCATAGGTAAGGTGCCATATATGTAAAAACTAAAATGTAACTGTTAGATATGTAAACACAGAAGTATTTAATGGCATGTATATAAATCTTCCAAAATAAAAATAAAGAGATGCGGTGATCAGTGTAAAGTCCATAAATAGGGAAAAATATATAACACAACTTTAACAGTCCTGAAGTACTTCAATTTAAAAATAACCGAATCTCTTACCTTAATCGCATTCAGAACTTGTTTTGGATCCGGAATGAGCCTAAATGCAACTCCGTCAACCTTTAGCTGAAAAACCTGCAATTTGCTGACATTAACAATCCAAAAGAAGCACAAAACGTGCAGCTTGCTGCTCCATCTCACAATTAATGGAGATAAAAAAAAAAAGATAGTCAATTTTCAATCGCGAACAATCCACTATAACCTTAGCCCCACCCAAAGCAATACCTTGTTGAGAGCGACGGCAACGACCTTGGAACCTTCGCTCATGTCTTTGTTCATCGCCTTCATCTGGTCCAGAAGCGTCTCGGCGTCCTCCTGCTTGAAGCAGAAGAGGCCGAGCGAACCTTCTGCTCTTATACCAGAGACGAGAACGAATTCCTCCGCCGCATTGCTGAGGGTGTACACAGGCACGCCGGAGAGCCGCTCCTCGATTGCTTCGACCGTCATGGCACGGCGGCGACCGCCTATGCCGGGCGGCGATATCCGCGCGAAAAATGGGATTCCATTAGGAAGGATGGATGGGTTTAAGAAGCTCAGCTGCAGGAATCTCCTGGTTTGGTTGCTAAGGGTTTGAATGGCGGAATTGAGCTGGGTTTTGAAAGAGGTGGCGGTGGGGTTGGATAAGATGGCGGACAGGGGGTTTGGGGATTGGGGAAAGAAGGGATTTTTATTGGGTTTTGGATCAGTTAGGGTGTTGGAATTCTGCATTTGGGGGACTCGCNGAGGTGCAGAACTCTCCTGGTTTGGATGCTAAGGGTTTGAATGGCGGAATCGAGCTGGGTTTTGAAAGAGGCGGCGGTGGGGTTGGAGAAGATGGCGGCCAGGGGGTTTGGGGACTGGGGAAAGAAGGGATTTTTATTGGGTTTTGGATCAGTTAGGGTGTTGGAATTCTGCATTTGGGGGACTCGCCATGGGAACGGCATGGGGTCGGTAATGTAAAACTCTATAGAAGAATCGGGAGAGAGGAAGCAGAGAGGGAGAGAGAGGGGGGTAGTGATTAGTGAAAGCTACAAGAGTTATGCTGTTTGAAAACTGGTGAGTTTAATTCGAGTGGGATTTAAATGTCTTATAAATCCAAATTTAATTAATTTTTAGTAATAGATTTTTTTTTTATTAAATTTTGGGTCAAACGCCAGTGTAAATCGGTCAGTGTCTTGCTTATTAAGTATGTACTTATAAAGACGAATAGAGTGATCACATCACATAAAATTAAAATTATGGTGACGTGACTACTTCATCCACCCTTATAAATACATACTTAATAAGTATGCAACATTTTCTCCTCCAAGTGTCAATATAGACCTCTAACCACACATTGCACTAATTAGATTTTAGAAAATTCAAGTTAATGTTGAATTATGTACCACATGATTTAAAAAAAAGAATTAAATATATACCACATAATATTTATATACATAGCCCACAATTCTTCTGTATTTACACATTACACCTAGACTTTCATATACACACACATTGTACTCAAATAATTAATATCACATTACAAAAAACAATATTATAATTTCATAATTATGCCAGTGAGGCAGGGTAGTGTTCCCTCCCTTCAACAATTCAAATGTTCTTACTCCAATTTTCATCTCTTGACTGTTAAAAAGATGAAAACATTTCATTTAGGGGGAGCACATGAAAATCAGGATGAGGAAGCAAAGAATCTGACCACTTCTCCTCTTTTCCTTCGTTCGTTCTCTACTCCGGTGCTCTCTCTCTTCTTCCTTTATTTCACCATGGCCGAAAGCCTAACACTAACTCATCTTCTCCTTGTTCTTAGCCTAGCTGAAAATCACTTCAAAACCCCATCCCTTATTTTGGTTTGATTAATCATATGTTTGGCCTATGTTTGGTTTACTTTAAGTGCTTAGTAATTCATGTATTATTTACATGTGTATGCTATTCACACATAATCAAAACAAATGTTAAATACATAAGAACCACGTCCTTAAGTTTGCTTTCATTTGGCATGCAAATCCTTATGGAAAGCCTCGTGTTTATATGACAGATGGAAACTTTCAAGTTTATATGCCTTCAAAAAGAAAATTTTCATGCTTATATCCCTTACAGAAAAACTTCATTTTTATGTTTCTTATGAAAAAAATTATGTTTATGTGTCTTATGGAAAGTCTCACATTTATATGTATTATGAGAAATTTCACATTTATATGACTCGTGAAAAATTTTTTTTTTATGACCCACGAAAAATTTCATATTTATCTGCCTCATGGAAAGTCTCATGTTTATATGACTCATGAAAATTTCATGTTTACGTGTCTTATGAAAACCAAATGTTTATGTGCACTACAGAAAATTTCATGTTTATGTGACTTGTGAAAAATCCCATGTTGACCTGCCATATAAAAAATTTCATGTTGATGTGTATAATGGAGAAACTTCATGATTATGTGGTCTTATAGAAGATTCCATGCATATGTGTTGACATTCTTTCCAACATCTTGTGAAAATATGTTTACGTGCAAGTGATTAATCTCTTATGCAAGATTTCATGTGTCTACGTGTACTCACTAATGTGCTTATAAAAAAAAAACATGCAAGTTGTGTGCTATTATATTTGTCAAACAATAATGCAAGTTGTGGTTTAATATGTTTCTCGAAAAATCATGCAAGTTGTGGTTTGATATATGTATCCAAAAATCATGCAAGTTGTGGTTAAATGTATTTGTCCAAAAATCATGCAAGTTGTGGTTTGATATGCTTATCTATATATCATGTGAATTCTCATGTTTGTGTTGTTTTATGGAAAGGCCATGAATGTTATGTTGAAGATCCACAAGAAGGTGTGATTTCTAAATAATGTAATTAGAGTTTGCAAGTTTTTGGGCTAAGGATAAGACCACTTTTAACTTTCAGGTTCAAGTCATGAGAATTTACACATCTAGAAGGGAAAATATTTCAAAATTTCTAACAAATAAAGTGTTTTTTTATAAAAAAAATCAATCAAATTTAAATGTGCTCTAAAGGAGAAGAATTGAAATTTTCTAAGAAAAAAAAGAAATATTTTTTTATGAAAATAATCAATTAAATCTAAATATGCTTTAAAGTTTTAAAATTATATTTATCAAAAAACTTCATGTCAAGGGATTCAAAGATGGTTTTCAAAGAAAACATGTATATTATATTTACATCAACCACTCTTGAATTGGCGTCGAGGTAGGGGGCGCCGAGCTGCTTGGCTTCTCCCGCTCCGACCGGAGATGCTTCCACTTCCTTCCAGCTGAACCGAAAAAAACTAGGTGTATTGGGGAAGCCTTCCCAACGAACACCAAATATCTCAACACCTAACAAGAAAGCCTTTTGATTGGTTAGGAAGAACTCTCGATTAGAAATGCTAAATAACAAAGCAGTTTTTTAAATGAAATGAAAACTAACTTCGTACCTTTTGTGTCGGCTCCACCGAGAACCCATGACTTTGGCGGTCGAAGAGCAGCAGCTACCGGTGGGCAGACAACCCGCACACTCGGCTTATTTTTGACTGCCTTGACACTAGTCTCCTGCTTTGCCTCTTGAGAGTCGTAGGCCCCCCCACAATTTGTTGGTCATATCATCGAACTCCTCCAGCCACAAAACCTAGTTATGAATATCGGAGTCCAAGTATCGGTGCACCGACAACGCTCCTCTTTGATCATGTCCCCGTATACCTTCAAGGATCTCAGTAGGGTTTTGACCTTCTTGGGAGCATTCACAACTGGCCAGTCTTTGATCCCATAGCCGCCTCAGTAGGAACCTTAGCTTCCAATCATTGTTCTTGTTCTCAAGTCCCACAAGTCAAAACATGGAGTTCATCGAGAACACCGTGAAACCATCATGACAAACCACGAAATTAAAGGCGTAGGTGAAAAGGTTAGTCAGACACGGGATGACCAACTGTTAGAGAAAGATGACAAACGCCATTATGGTGGTCATAAAAATTGGCATGCTCTGCGTGGGGATGACACCATAGAGGTCGAGGACCGCCTCTAACTTGCAGTAGAAATAAAATCTCAACCCACACTTAAAGTTGTCCCAATAGAAGACCAAATCATTATCATAGTCGTCATTCACTCGTTCAACATTGTCAACTACCCGGGGCCACCAACTTGTTATACATGCTGAACTTCTGGAGAAACTCCACCTGGCGTGTCGACAAAGTGGACACTTCTTCGGTTGGATAGAGTCGAAGAGCTTTTGAGAATACGTGGGTGTGATGAAAATTGAGACGAAAATAGAAAAAACCGAAAGAAAGAACTAACAGAGAAAATCAAAAGAAATGAAACAGACGCAAGAGGTTTGCTATATCCTCAGCCCTATTTATAGAGAACAGAAGTAAGTTGAACCGTTAAAGGGGTAGCAACGTCATTTTTCACTCAAAAACTCAGAAAAGGAATCATCTCAAACAAACAAATTAAGATATAAAATTTAAATTTTATTTCATAATAAAAATATTTACATTAACTGTTCGACGACTACTCGAGAAAATACATTACAAGACTATTGACAGTTGTTTCAACTAATACATTACCTCACTGAAACAAACGCTTATACAAAAGTTCAAAGCCTAATCAAAATCTATATACCATATCTATTTCAGCTTGTATTCAAATAGCTAAAGACAGCTCCCAGATGATCAACAACTCCGCCCAAAGAACAGCTCCTGCCTTGCAAAGTTCAGCTACTCGAGCACAGATCGTGACAACTACTTCCTCGACTCTTTCCAACTTGTTAACACGCTCGATCACCAAGTGCATCTATCAAGCCTGAGTAAAACTGGTCACCCAAATGAATGAGTACTCTATCTTACACTATCAATGTTCCATAAGGTCTGGGGATTCCAGCTGGCTACCTCCGCTTGGGCCCCCTCTGAGGGACCTCAGGTCAATGTAGAGCACCCTCCGCAGGCCCTTGGTCCACAACAACCTTCGCTGAAGAGGATTCGATGGTCACCATTCCGGTGATCGGGTCGAGGGCATCAAAAGGCAATATAAAGCATATTTCAAAAAAAAAGAAAAAATTAATCCAAAAAATATCAACCCTTAATATCAATGATATGATCCCAATTTTGAAATTGTAAAAGAGAATCTTTCCACACTAGTTCTCCATCCCTCAATTGACAAAAGAGAGTCGAAGACATGCTGCTTGTCGAACGGCGTCGGGGCACCAACAATCCCTCACACGATTCCCTCGACATGTACTTCTAGCGCCCTGTACGGTGCCAAAGCTTCCCTTAAATGGCGGTGCTGGAGTTCGAGCAAGATGGATTGGTTAGTCGTTTCTTCGAGCGGTCACCTTCCTCCGCCCGAGCCTCTCTCCCAAGCGACCTCTCTTCTCAGGGGCCCTCTCTCTTGGGCGGCCTTCCTCCGACCAAACTTTTCATGGGGAAGAATAAGGAGTTAGTCTGTCAACCCCACCTGATCCTCCATATAAGCCCTCTTTCTCTTCTTGACCACCATCATCTGCATTTGATCTCCTTCCGGACGGAGTTCAATGTCCTGCCTCATGTCCTTGAAAGCACTTTGGTAAGCGGCTTTGCTATACTTGTCGTCTTTGGAAGACGACTCATTTACCATCCTGGTGATCAAAATTTAGACAGCTGAGTAAAAAAAACAGAGGAACATGGGAAATATGCACCTCTTATTCCCTATTTATAGAAACCACAAAAATGTAATTCAATGGGAGTTCAATTATTGTATCATTTAATAATCATAAATATTACTCACATTTTTATATTAAATTCTCTTTTTCTTATTGAAGCGCAATTTCCAAGAATCAAGAGGATCTTAAAACTAAATACGTACATAAAAATATATCAACACGAATCTCAAAGCAATCTGACAGCCCAAAGAAGAATGACATGACAAAAACGGGGCCACAAAAAAACAACCAGACGGCCTAAAAAACCAACCAAATTGCGTCAATCAAAGATCATCTGAAGTGATTAAATACTACATGCATAAATGACACATCTTGATGTCAGAGACAATCGAGGGAATCATTGAGACAATATGGAGTCACAAGCTTCAACCATACTCAATGGGACAAATTTTTAAACTGCCCGTCGGGTTTACAATGACTCGCCATCTGCCCGATGACCTAGTTTTACTCAGCCACAAGAATTCCCTCGGCAAAATTTGAGAGTTGATCGGATCAATATATCCAACTGGCTAATGTCAACTGACCGGATCAGCCTTGCAGACTATTTTTAGAAATCCAGTCGTCCGCCCGTACCTCAAGAGTCCACCAACTGATTTTCCCTATCCATCTGGCCGACCAGTATTACCGTTCTCTTCACCTCGTTGACCCAGTAGACTGAGCCAAAAAACAAGCAAGGCCCTGGGCCAACAGGAGTGCAATCTCTAGAATAACTTTTACATGCCCTATTAAAATATAAGCATAAATTTAACTTCAATTCTTGTACTCTTTTGTCTATAAATAGGGGATCATTTCATGAATTAATGTTGCAAATTTTCCTCGTTTCAATGTTCCTTAGTGCACTCCTTTTTCCCCACTATCTCTCTCTCTTTCTCTCTTCTTCGTGTGCTATAAGCTTCTCCATCACATACTTGCTCGATTGCTTTGATATTTTTCTAGCACCTCGACGAAATCCCATAGTCTCCCAAATGTTTTGATGTATCTATTTATATTTGGTTATATTTTTTTATTTTATTGTTATGTAATTATTCTTTCTATTAATTTAAGTTAGGTGTTGCTCTAAAATTCATTTTTTTGTTGGGTCCTTCGTCTTCAAATTCACATATTAAAATAATACAATTTATTCAAGCAATCAAAAGTCAACGCCGGCGACGTACCGTTAACCCGCGCAGTTCCATCAACACTTCGGAAGCTTTCCGACGCGCCAACTCAAAGGCGGCATCTTTAACTCCTTCCTCCTCCTTCTTCCATCTCCAAACCCTTAACAGAAGCAACAGACAGAATCACTCACGCCGCCTGCCATGGAAGAAGAAACCAGCAAGCTTCACATCGTGATGCTCCCCTGGCTCGCCATGGGTCATCTAGTCCCTTTCTTCGAGCTCTCCAAACGCCTCGCCCTTAAAAACCTCCAAATCTCCTTCTTCACCACCCCCTCCANTCATAGTCTCCTAAATGTTTTGATGTATCTATTTATACATCGTTCTATTTTTTTATTATTATTATTATTATGTAATTATTCTTTCTATTAATTTAATGTTAGGCGTTGCTCTAAAATTCATTTTTTGTTGGGACATACAATTTATTCAATCACTCAAAAGTCAACGCCGGCGACGGACCGTTAACCCGCGCAGTTCCATCAACACTAGGGAAGCTTTCCTACGCGCCAACTCAAAGGCGGCATCTTTTAACTCCTTCCTCCTCCTTCCATCTCCAAACCCTTATCAGAAGTAACAGAATCACTTACACCTCCCGCCATGGAAGAAGAAACCAGGAAGCTTCGCATCGTGATGCTCCCCTGGCTCGCCATGGGTCATCTCCTCCCTTTCTTCGAGCTCTCCAAACGCCTCGCCCTTAAAAACCTCCAAATCTCCTTCTTCACCACCCCCTCCAACATCCTCCGCCTCCCTTCCATCCCCCAAACCCTAACCCCCTTCCTCACCTTCATCCCCTGTTCTCTCCCTGCCATCGACAACCTCCCCTCCACCATCGAAAACACAGTCGATCTCCACTCCGAGGCCGCTAGACCTCTTCTCAATCAAGCCTACGCCGCCTTCGAACACCACCTCATCGCCTTCCTCTCCGATCCCTCTCGGCCCCAAACCAAACTGGATCATCTACGACTTCGCCGCCACAACATGGGCTCCAACCCTAGCCTCCCGATTCAACATCAACTCCGCTTTCTTTTCCCTCTTCAACGCCGCCGTCCTCTCCTTTTTCAGCCATTGCCTCGACCCCAACTCACCGGAGAAGCTCACAAAAATACCTGATGGCATCCCGTTCTCCACCACCGTCACCTTCCGGCCATTCGAAGCTCGCCAGATCCACTCCATGCTTGGCAGAAAATCCGATCGAACGGAATCCCAACCACAGATCAAACAATTGATGCTCATCAGAACGTGCAAGGAGTTCGAGAACAAATGGCTAGATCTGCTCGGCGGCAGATATACCCCGGTGGGTTTCCTCCCTCCATCTTCTGACGAGGAGGAGAGCGAGACATGGATGAGAATACACCAATGGCTTGACGCGCGAGAGGATTCTTCCGTCATCTACGCTGCTTTCGGATCCGAGGCGAGGCTTTCGAGAGAGCAGATTGATGAGATCGGATTAGGATTAGAGCAGAGTGGACTGCCGTTCTTCTGGGCTCTGCGATTGGGTTCCCCGCCGCAGGGATTTGAGGAGAGGACGGCCGGGAGAGGGCTGGTGTGGAGAGGTTGGGTTCCGCAGGCCCGATTGATTGCTCATCCGGCGATCGGCGGGTTTCTGACGCACGGTGGGTGGAACTCCGTTGTGGAAGGGATGGCGGCTGGGGTAGCGATGGTGGTTTTGCCGATGATGTTCGAACAGGGACTGAACGCGAGGCATTTGGTGGAGAGTGGTTATGGGGTGGAGGTGGTGAGGGATGATGAAAATGGTTCCTTTTCTGGAGAGGAGATTGGGAGGAAGTTGAGGATCGTGATGGTGGAAAAGGAAGGGGTGGAGCTGAGAAGGAAGGTGAGGAAGGGGAAGGAGGTTTTCGGGAGCGAGGAGCTGCAGGAGGAATATATCGTTGAGGTTGTGAAGNCGAGGATGGTAATGGTGGAGGAGGAAGGAGAGGAGCTGAGGAAAAAGGTGAGGAAGGGGAAGGAGGTTTTCGGGAGCGAGGAGCTGCAGGAGGAATATATCGTTGAGGTTGTGAAGAAGCTACGGGAAAACAGGGAAGATGGTAGCACAACTGGTTTGATTCTATGACAGTTATTGTCCAAGGTATGTGCTTGATTTTATTTTTCTAGAATTAATAGGTGGTGAATTTTTTTAAGGAAATTTGCATCCAAATTAATGATTTTTTATTGAAATTTATATGTCTATATATATATATATATATATATATATATATATATATATATATATATATATATATATATATANTTGTATGACAGTTATTGTCCAAGGTATGTGCTTGATTTTATTTTTCTAGAATTAATAGGTTGTGAAATTGTTCAAGGAAATTTGCATGCAAATTAATGATTTTTTTTTGGAATTTATATGTCTAGTATTTTATTTATGTTATTATATCTTAATTCTTAAAGTTTATGCATAAAAAAAATATTTTTTTTACCATGGCATTTAAAAATATAACATCAAATTCATATATTTTTACATGTCTAATACAAGTGATATATATATATATATATACATTGAAGGAAAATTCTAAATTAATACTCTATAAAGTGTATTAAGTATGATGAACATGAGAAAGAACAGCTAAATTGTACATTGCACTAAGAAGCGAAGCAACAACAACAAAGTTTTAATCCCACTACATGACGTCGGCTACAACAAATAATACGGCTGGCATCCCGACATAGAATTACATTCGGATATCATTTGCATTGCGACATATGGCTGGAAACATTGGACCCTAGAAAAAGCTGTGAAATTTCAGCCGGAAATGCAGGATGGCTAGGTTTTATCATTTATCATGTGTTACAGTGGGAAAAAAATTGTAAATTTATATGGTTTAGGGCTAAACAAATAGTAGGTGAAAATAAAAAAAATATGTTTAGAATATTGAATAGGAAGAAATTATTTTGTATCGATATATTGGGAGTGTCATGATTTATTTTTATATTTTCTGATATGAAGCTAAATAAATCTTTTTATGATGTTTTAAGTTAGATTGATGTAATAAAATTTTCATTTTGTGATGATTTATGGTAATGAGTACATTTGGGAGTGTCTTAACTTAATCCTAGAAGAAAATGTTTAAATACTCAACTAATAATGCCAAAACGAGACTTTTATGATATTTTAGATTTTATTTAATGATTTTTAGGTCAATTTTGTTTCATAAATGTTTAATACATGATGAATAACAACATTTGGAGCAATGAGCAATTTGGCTAAAGAAGTTTAAGTGCCTCAGTGCCCTAGCAAGAGCTCAGCTGCTAAAGATGATCACTAATCGACTAGAGAAATAGAGGAGGCAGAAATTCAGCTCCACGCCCAGGCACTTAGGCACCCCATCCATCTCTTTTTCACACGTAGAAGACAGATGAAGTAGAACCCAACCCCAAGATCAGGCGCCTAGGCACCCCACTTGGACACTTTGCTCCTCCCCTTGGCGAATAGGTTTCTGACATTGCCTTTTGACTATTCTCACGATTTCAAGACAGTTTGAGCAAGGAGAAGCTTAAAAGAGGAGAATTTCAATAGGTTTGGAGGCATGCAATACTATATAGACTTTTAGGTTCTCTCTTAGTGAGTGTATATGAGTGTGCGAGTTTGACTTCGTATTGAGGGAATTGAGAGGGATTCATGGAGAACGACACTTTATAGAAGGAGAGTTTGATTGGAGCGAGAAGAGTTTCAATACAATTTCTATCTTTCCTTTACTTCTGTAAAGTTTATTTTTCTATCAATGAATCGTCTTATGTTTTCTTTTAAAATGTTTAGGAACTAAGTTTTCATGCTTCTTTGATTTGGTAATTTGATGATTCATGTTAAATCCATGAGATTTATCTAAGACAACTCAATGATTTAGTAAATGTTGGTATGCTAATTTTCTAAACTAAATTTGCATTCAAATTAATCACTAGAAAAGTTAAAAATTCTTGAGAAGGAATTAACTTTCAAAAGGGCAATTTCTAATTTGTGTGATTGACACGAGCATCAATGTAAAGTGGATCAAGTTTTTAACATCATTGTTGGCTAATCAAGCAAGTATACGTGTCGAGCAAGTAGTTTATTGACTATGAGTATCGATCCCCACAGAAAATGAATTAACTTTCAAAGAGATTAGTTTCCAATTTATCAACTTCAATGTCTAATTTAAAATGAATTTTTTGAAAGTTTTTTATGTTCCTAAATCGACTAAAGGCTAATATAACCATATTTTTTTGTTATCTAAGGCTGCGTTTGGGACAGCTTATTTGCAGCGGTGGCATTTTCAAAATGCCACCTTCTGTTTGGATATCATATTTCAGGAGCGTTTTACAAAACTTCTTTTTCATTTTACTATTAGACACAGATAGCGAGTAGGACCCCGCGATCCGAGTTTAATAGTGTCGAAAGACAAGCTGCCCTCGCTCGTGTGCCCTAATTTCGCAGCAAGCGGCGACATCGACTCCTCTCCGATCCCGCACAGCGATCCACGTCTCCCTCCATCTCCGGCAATCGATCCGCATCTCCCTCTATCTCTGACAATCTTTCTCACAGATAACCTTTATTTTTTTTTCTCCTTGCTCCTCTGCCGCTCCTCTGCTTCGGTTACACTTTTCCGTGGACACAAAGTTTTTGATGTACAGAAAGAGTTATAGGTTTTGGTTAGAAACAACATTCATTGGATCAAAAATTATTTAGGGCAAAATACATGCATGCATTGAGAAGACTCTCAAAAGTCATTTTCCATGACTTGGAAAGCACGAAATCCCTTGAGATATAAATAGCAGAAATTTGAACTATGATGGGTATTTTTTAAGCAAGCAAATGCCAATATATATAACAAACATAACTGTGGGTTCAGAAGAAAACAAAAATCGAACGCTGGTTGCTGGGAGTTTATAGATCCATGGACATCATTTTATAATTAAGGATGTTTTAGGATAATATATGTTATTAAGAATCTTATATATTTGAAATGTGGACATCATTTTATTATTAAGGATCTTATATATCTGAAATGTGGACATCATTTTTTTTTTATTAAGGATCTTATATATGTTATTCTTATTGGAAGCTTTAGGATAATTTCTAAGGCTCATTGTATTTGTTTAGATGATAGTTTAGAAGAATTTTAAGTTTAAAGTATAGTTTGTATTTGTTTAGATGATAGTTTAGATGAATTTCTAAGGCTCATTGAGTTTTTGTTAGATTATAGTTTAGATGAATTTTAAGTGAGCAAGATTGAACTTTATGGTTAGATGATGGTAAACTTTTTAAGATTTGTTTACATCCTTATATTTGTGTTCATCTTTATATTTGTCATTATTCTTCTTGATGTTTTATTTTACTTTCAATGCTATTGCACTATTTGATCTATTTGTGTCATTAGTTGCATTATGAATAAAAACAAAGAAGGGGCTACATTAGCAATGTGGGACAAGGATATGACACATTTTTTATAATTTCTGTATTAAGTTGTTATGAATTGCTGCAGAAATGAATGAGCTATAGTTATTAATTCCAAAAAGCGTATTTCAAATGAATGAAATGCAGAAATGAATGAGCTGCAGTTATGAATTGCAGAAATGAAAGAGCTGAATAAATGAATTATCGAGTCTAATGTTTTTGATGCAGTTATGAGCACTTATGCTTTCTCTTTCTCTCCCCCTCTTTCTCTCCATTCTTTTGTCTGTTTAAAATTTAAATATGTTGTGTCGATGAATGGAAGACTTATTAAAAACTGCCACGTGTGGAGCAACTTCGACGGCCTCAGAAATTTGTTCTCGGCAACCGTTGCTTTCATAATTTGGTAGTTTGAGAAGTGCTGCCGGGAAAGATAGCACAATTCTGTTATTAGAAGGATCAAAAAAAGGTACTTTGCACTCCTGCTTGATTGTAGAGACCTTAGTTGCCAATATATATTGATTCTTTGATCTGGGTATATTGGAATGGAGCCGGCATGTTATGCATCTGACAGAAAAACATTATCTGGATTATTGGGTGTTCTTAAAATCCATCTCTACCCTCATCTACTAGTCATGTATAATAGTGCATAAAAATTTAAATGTTATACATAGCTAGAAATTTAAATGTTATACGAAGTTTAGTGGAGGAAGGGGCATTCCTAGCCACCCTACAGTTTACTGCCGCATGTGTGTGTGCTTATAGAGAAGAGATTCTTAAATTTGGGATGGAAGATTACATACATACTACTCAATTCTTATGAATTTATACATCTAACACTTGATCTTAAATTTTTACATACATGATGGACATTAGTTTTTATATACATGCATTTCTTTTATTTTTTACATCTTCCCTTCTATAGGCAGTTTTTGTTATGAAGAAAAGTATGTTTAAAAGCTTTGTTAACTATTGCAGTTAGGCTTTCGTTGGAAGAATATTTGGGGTTTTTCTATTTTAAGGGCAGCTTGGATGGCCCATGTCTTCGTGGGAAACCGTTGCTATAAAGAGTCACATGTTATAAAATAGTTGAACGTGCTACATAATGATGTGACGTTGGGAAACCGCTCTATTTTTTTTTACTTATCTATTAACTTTTTTAATAATCGCAGGAAGATGAGCTACAAGTATTCAAAGAAATCCGGACAATTGATGTGCCGCTGCAGAATGTTATCCTTGCTATTGACGTCACGCTGACAACATAGCTATGGGCGGCAATTCTATAAGTGTCCGATGTGGAAACACGAATCGGGCAACTGTGGCTTCTTCAGGTGGGCAAACAACCTTTCAAATTCAACATTACCCCAATCGGACATCGTTGCAAGAGGTTCGGCGGTGTCACAGTCTAAGACAATCACTTGTGGTACAAGTGTTTCCCATCCTCAAAATATTGCTTAGGGTTCGATCGTGCACCAACCGAGCAAAGGTTCCCGGGAGATGTTACTTTTGCAATTTAAATTGAATTTTATAATCCTATTACTTGTTGTAGTTTAAATATGTATTTTGGTTTTAATTTGGTATCTTGAACTCTATTTTAGATGAAGTCGGAATAAAAAATTTGTATTGTTATGAAATTATAAATTTGGTATGCAACAAATTTATATATGTGTCTGTATTTTGTGCTAATTGTCTAATAAAGTAAGGGTTATAAGAAGTTCTTCAATTCAGTTCCTTCAGCTCCTGTATATTTTATTCGGTCTGAGTTGATTTTTTTCTTAAATTTCATTCAATTTATTTCAAAATTATTGTAAAATGTAAATTACTTTATTTCAATTCATCTTACACATAATTTAAAATTAATTTTTTTTTAAAATAAATTTTAATATGTGTAAACGGTCTTTTATCTAACAAAAACCTGTAAATAAATTGTTTTTCAAATGCACAAACCAAACAGCTAACAGCTTATCCAGAATAAAGGCGAAATGATCATTTATCAAGAATCAACAGTTTTCGAAACGCACAAACCAAATAACTAGTTAGCTTATCAGGATAAGCTGATTATCGATAGATTATCTGGATAAGCTGCTTATCTAGATAAGCTGCTTATCTAGATAAGCTGGATAAGCTACAACTGCCCCAAACAGGTCCGTTTGGGGCAGCTTGTGCGTTTCAGGATAAACTGTTTATCCTGAAACGCGGCTCGCAGGCTGGCTGCAGGGGTCGAACCGCGGCCTGCGTTTAGTGTAAAAACCCAAACGCAGTTTCGGATAAGCTGGCGAAGTGCACGAACCAAACGGTACGACAGCGTTTTGAAAATGCCGTCCGCACTTATAAGCTGCCCCAAACGGACCATAATCTTAATATGAAAATTCAATGCTTCTTATATATGGAAATAGAGTAAAATATAATTATGCCTGATTTTTAACATTACTTATGTGAAATTCATTAGAAAAACATTGAGGAAGCACACACTTCATCTCAAAAAAGCATCTCTCTCATTTAGTTTGCTTAACCCAATAAAGTTTCGCAGACATCCTCAAGTCAAACGTGTGATTATAGTCTCATAATAACAAAATTCATATTCTACTAAGTGATTGTGTTAATTTAATTGTTCTTCTAGGTTATAGTCGACAGTCTTAAATCAAAAGAAATTTTAACTTTTCTATTGACAAATTTAAAATTAAATTAAGCTTATAAGGTTAATACACTAACATGCAATAAATCATCGAATAGTCTTGGGAAAATCTCATGAATTGATCAAGAATCATCACATTAACCAATCAAAAATCATAAAAAATTAGCTCCTAAACATTTTAAAAGAAAACATTACAAAATTAAATGATAGAAAAAATAAGATTTATAGAAATAAAGGGAACATATAACCCAAATTGAAACGTTTCTCACTCAAAGCTAACTCTTCCTCTTCTACAAAGTGTTCTTCCCCTTGAATCCCTCTTAATTCTTTCAATACAAAGTAAAACTCACGTACTCACTAAGTGAGAAAGCCTAGAAGTCTTGATAATTCCACATGCTCTAGGTGGGGATAAAGTTTCTATAACCCAAATCTTTATGTGATCTATCTCCATCATTCTCTCAGAAAGCACATGTCCTCAAACTATATCTTTAGTGAACATCAAATGATAGTTTTTCTAGTTCGGCACAATACAAGTCTATTTCACATCTTTATAAAACTTTAGTTAGATGTTTAAGGTATATATATCAAAGGAAGTGCTAAGTACTAAAAAATCATACATGAACCCTTCAATCCCTCTATAAATAAGATTAGAAAGTATAGAAGACTCCTAAAAGTAAATGTACTGTAAGAACTGGTAAAAGTGGTTTTATCCTAGTCTTTTAGTACGACTAGAATTGAATTTAGTGGTATTTTGAATATCCGCTACAAAACAAAATTAAGAATGTTCTGGTAATCTATCTAACATTTGATTTATCCAGAAATGAAAAGTATTACAAAACATTTCTAATAAGATTACATTCCAAGATATGTTATTGACTAACAAATGGCAATAACAGCTTTAAAGTCCAACTTATCCCAAATTAATTAGGTACTGCTCAATTCTTATATACTCACATATCTAACTCCTAAACTTCAATTTTCATATACATGCCACCTTTTCTATGAATTAGAAGATGTGTTCCACTTTTTGCTTGAAGTCTTAAAAAACTCTACTGCCATTCTTGTTCTGTGCAAAGCCTGATATCATACAATTCCAGGAGCACAAGTTCTGATCTTTATTTGTTTGAAACACAAGCTCCGAACTAATGGGGCATCGAACATACATGGTAATGAGAGTTGCATGTACCAATTGGAACAAAGTACGGCTTGATCTGGGTTTCACTTGAATTAGACTGGATCAACTTTGATAGCATTGCACTCATCTTGTTGAGATCATTATTTTGTCTATTTAAATATTGAATTTGAAAGATTAGTTATCAAAAATATATCAAAGTTCATGCTTCATGATAAAAATTACTTGATCACACGTCAACGTAATAATTTATTTGTATTTTATAACAAGTTATTAAATAAGTATAATAAGTAATTTATTTTACAAAGAACCAAACAAGCTTGGGTATTTTGAATTTATTTTATTTTATTTTACTTTACATGCATATAACCGAAGGTATTGAGAGAGAACGACCAGAAGGAGAATCACGCGGTATTGCGAGAGGACTCAGGAGGCAATATCGTGAGGCTGGAGAGAACGACCGCGAATGAAATAATATATTTGAGGTCTTTCGCGGGAAAGTAAGCCAAATGAAGAGCCCCTCGGTTTTTTATTTTACGCCCAATACCGACCGTATTTTTAATACAAAGCTTTTTAACTATTTTGGGAAATATAAATTATGTGGTGTTTTAACTTTTCGTTAAGCTTAATGATAACCAAAGTTAAAATTTTTGTATTTACTTCACTTTACACCTATTTTACATCAAACCAAACAGCCCTTAGTGAGTTTGTTAACGAGTATGTTGGTATTAACTGTCATGATCTCCAAAGAAAAAAGAGGTATCAACAGCTTCTTCAACTATCATGATCTCCTCCACCTTTATTATCTATATCCAGAGCAATGTGAGCTGGACACATGGCTTGGCTATCCCTGCCATCATGATGCTCATCTTCTGCATCTTCTTCTTCCTAGGCAACAGATCTGGTTCATCCCGATCATCCCTCTTTTAGTTGTTCCTTTTTCCTTTGAAGTCAGATTCAGCGCCATCATTAAGATCATTTCAAGCAAATTCAGTGAACTCCCGAGGGCGGCATTAGCGATGCCGCCACCCACCTTAACATCATCTCGTCGGAGCTATCGCTGTCGTGGATCGAAGAAGCCGTTCATTTTTCCGACAGTATTTTTCTTCCATGCCCAAGCGTTAGAGCGAGCTGCTTTTCCAACCGGACCTTCTCCGAGAAGCCATCAGAACCAGAGACCTCTCTACATTCTTCTCTATATCCGAAATTCCTGTAGTTTCTGTTGCACCTCGCTTTTCCTTATGCAGGCACCGTCAGTCGTCGAAGTCAATTTCTACAACCTTTGTTGTGCCTCAAATTTTTCCCTGCGTAGGTGTCTGGTTCACTACACCATTGCGATTTCAACAGTTTTTCCTGCGTAGGCATTTAGGCAACTGCAGGCTTGCATTTTCAGCAAACAGCGGGCATTATTTTCTCTTTCTAATAGAAATTTTGGTTGGCTAATGGGATTTATTTTTTCTGTCTAGTGCAAATCACAGAAGATCTCCAGTTGAAATCTTAGTTTTCACTCTCTACTGGAAAATGTTGTCCCCCACAGAACCTCATAGAGCATTGGCTTCCTCGGGTGCTCTCCCATTGTTGTTTTCCATGCAGTTTTTTTTTCAGTCGCAGATCCTTCCTGCGGGATCTCCCAGTCGTCGGACCTCCCGATTTCCTTCCAGAGCCGTTGAAGCACCTACCTACAGCAGGACCTATCCCTTGATGGCTTTTCCTGCCACTGAAACTCATTCCTGTAGTCCTTCTTGTCAATGAAATTCCCTCATGCCACCATAACTTCCTACGGACATATCTGCTGCCGATTGGACCTTCGGGCTTACTCATGTAGTCGGTTCTCTCTTCTGCAGCCTTTCCCGTCCTCAGATCTCCCTCATGCAGCTTTTCTCGCCGTCGGATCTACCTCAACAAATTTTTCCGTGCAGATTTTGGCCAACTCTTCACAAGGAAAGCATTGCTCTTTCCTGCAGCAATATCGCAGCCTTCTCCGAGCACTACAGCTTTTCTAAGCATTATTGTTGGCCCTCTGCACCTTTCCTGCAACCTCCCTGTAGCTTTCTTGCAGTTACGGTTTGATGATTGTTAGAATTTCTAGTTGGCAAATTGATGCTACATGTTTTGTCAGCATACCACAACCGATGTTTTCAAATTCAAGTTGAATATGGTTTTCAAACCATGTTCAACTTGAGGGAGAGTGTTGAAATATCTAATTTAAATTACAGGATTTATTGTCTTTCCTGTTAAGACTTATAATAAGAAATAATTTATTCCTAGTCTTTCCTTAATATAAGGAGATATTTTCTTTTTATATATTAGGAATTATTTTTTTTCCTAATTTCTATTATTTTCTATTATCTCATAATAATGTAAATTAATTATTGGAGATACCAGGTGATATATCTTTTCTTTCATATCATTTTTTTTTTCTTATTATAGGATTCTTGTAAGGGTTATTTATACCCCAGTTCATATCAATGAAAGTACTCTGAATTATTTCACTTTATTCTGCATTACTCTAAAATTCAACAATAACTAATCGTTTATTGGATATTTTTCTTTTTAGGAGTGTGCATTTAGCATGTTCGAATAGATTAATTAATGGATTTACCTATTTTCCCTCATAGCCATACATCTTGTAAAACAAAAGACTTAAATTTGCTACTCAAATCATAACATTACTATTACGATTAGCCATGTCCAATCTTAACAAATGTCTAACATAGATATTCTAGATCGGCAATTGTATAAAAATGTACCATTCATTACTATCTTGATTACTATCATGCCAATTTTTCATTGCCTTGCTTTGATGCTATTCATTCTTCGTTGGGCCTGCCTCACCTAACCATTCGAGTCATAATTCATACATGCCACCATAATTTGATTGTTCATGTGCATCACATGATCTTGTATTCCATATTGCATCACATAACTTGATGATTTTTCTATTGTACACCTAGGCTCACTATCTCATCATATATCTTCAAAGAACTAAAGCAAGAATTGTTTGTGGAGAAGATTAATGCTAATGATATATGTTAGGTATGACTCGTAATATCAGAGCTTCATTATGTGGGTTGGGGGTGCGGCGGCAACACCCCGCGGTTTGATACATGAGTAATTTAAGTAATTACATCTCGTACTATAGTGTTATATATATGTCTTGTATGTAATACTATGTGAGTTGAATCTTGTATTTTGTACTCTTTTCTGAATATTCAAAAGGAAGTCGCCGCTCTGCTTCTGAGGATGTAGGCATCTTTGTCGAATCTCTTAAATCTCTGTGTTCTTCTGGATTTATGTCAATTTTTATTTTTCTTCATCCTAAATTTCTTAACAAGTGGTATCAGAGCGAGGTTCAAGGGCAGGGGAGAAAAATTTCGGCGGCGTAGGAATAAAGGAGATTTTGGTCGAGGAATTCGACGGCTAGGGCTTCGGAAGGTTCAGCAGAGGAATCGCTCGTCGTCGGTTTGCGGCTTCTGCAGTGTCGTGGGGTCTGCGAGCAGAAGATTCAAGCGATGGTTTGCCTGTGCAGTTTGGCGAAGTAGAGGAGAGGCATTTGCGAAGGAGATTTACGTCATTTTCTAAAGAAGGATCGCGCAGATTCAACGAGCAGGAGAGTCGCAAGGACGAAGGATTCGCGTCACGCAGTGAACAGTGACCATTCGAACAACAAGTTCGCAACCAGGGCAGGCAAGTGACAGAGGGAGCAGCGGAGGAGCAGAATTGGAGGGGCGGACACAAAAAGGAAAGTTGGCGAGAAAGGAAATTCAACGCTGAGATATTCCAGAGATATTCCAAGACGTGAAAAAAGGGGGAATTTGTTGCTGCACTCGGAAAGGAAAGCTGGAGGCTGCCCGATTGGAAGGAAATCGATATTCGCCCTTGTGTGATATTCCAGGTTCCAGGACGCGGAATTGCAGGGGCAGGTTCCAGAATTGCATGAGCTTTTCTTGAAGGAAAGTGGAGGCAAAGCTTTTTTGGAAGGAAAAAGGAGCTTTTCTGGAAAGTGGGGGCGGAGTTTTTCTGAAAGGAAAGAGGAGCACTTATCGGAAGTTAATAGGAAAGTTTAATTAAAGAAAATTTAATTAATGAAAAGTCTTTTTTCTGAGAAACTTAATTAAGGGAAATACTTAATTAAGAAAACTTAATTAAGAGAATATTTCAATCCTTTTTCAGAAAGATTATGTTGCTTTTATGGGAAACTTAATTAAGAGAAACTTAATTAAGGAATCTTACTTAAGGGATTATTTAAAAGAGCCCAACCCACATTGGTGCATAAGAAACTCTATGATATATTTCTTCCCTAAGGTGTACAAATTCGCCAAGATGAAGATTTGTTGGGTGTATGCATTTCTCCCAAAGAGGCTGGATATTCGCCATTGTGGAGATTTGTTAGGTATGACTCATAATACCAGAATTTGGAGTCCTTTAGAATGATGCAATGTCTCTTGGATTTGAAAAGGAGTGTCTCTTGGAATTTAATGGGTTGTGGGGAGTGAGGGCGCAGCGGAAGCGTGGTGACCCAACCCACATAGATGCAAAAAAAACTCCATGATGTATTTTCTTCTAAGGGATTGAATATTCGCCAAAGTGGAGATTTGTTAGACAATTGTATTTCTCCTAAGGGGATGAATATTCACCAATGTGGAGATTTGTAGGGTATATGTATTTCTCCTAAGGGGTTGGATATTCACCAAGGTAGAGATTTGTTAGGTATGACTCATATACCATAAATGTGATATATGCTAGAGCGGAGCGGAGCCCACAAGTGGAGTGGAGCAGGATATGTCCAATCGGGGGAGTTTCATTATGTGGGTTGGGGGTGCGAGGGCAACACCCCGCGGTTTGGTACAGGGGTATTTTAAGTAATTACATATTATACTATAGTGTTATATATATGTCATGTCTGTAACCCTAGGTGAGCTGAATCTTGTATTTTGTACCCTTTTTTGAATATTGAAAATGAAGTCACCGCTCTGCTCCCGAGGATGTATGCATCTTTGTCAAACCTCATAAATCTCTTTGTGTTCTTCTGGATTTGTGTCGATTCTTATATTTCTTCGCCCTAAATTTCTCAACAATATATTTCTAATCATTTTATGTTCAACTATTATATATAGATATAAATGGTTGCAAAATTTTTTATGCTTTTCAATTTTTTTTAGGCTTCTTATTACATATGGTGAATCAACATCTTAAAAATTAGCTATTTAAAGGCATATATATATTTTTTGTTAAGATGTACTTATTATTTTAAAAATAATTATTTTTCAAAAACATATTTTTCCTTTATCATATGTTTTCTATATCAAGACTTCAAAGAACTTAAAATAATTTCTTATATCTATTTGAAGCAGACATAAAATTGATGAATTTATGTCCCCACCATATAAATTTATAACATGCCTTTTGAGTGAATGCATGACCTCTACACCTTCTAAGAGGCTGGTTTCTAAGTCCACTCACATATTAGACACTCATGCAGCCTAGGAAATCATTTGCACATGCATGCTTATTAGCTTCATGTACACACTCACTTAGGCTTCCACAAGCACATGCTTGCATAACTTTTTGCTCTCAACTTTTACTACTGCAAATCTCTTGACCATGCACATACATATGTGCACATTAATGGGCCATGCATGCACAGTTGCGCGCATCACTTATCCATCAACACATCCACATGCACCACATGGCATTTCAGGCACATTGTTAGGTCATGGACACTAGCATGTATATTCTTGTCAATTACACATCTCCTCTCATCACAACAACTTGTGCTCATGTATTCACGTATTATACCCACACACTAATGTATGTCTGCATTCATCATGGCAACATAATATAATTATGTGAGCACAGTTTTGGCTACTGCCCACCACACAAACTAATTCGCATGTTTTTGCACACATTGATAATATAAAATACATACTCCTTGCTCACATCACAAGCTAATTTTCCTTCACAAAACATATATCTCTTTAAAAAGAAAATATTTTTCTGTCCGGGCTCAGGATGTAGCTTTATGTGTGGACTTCAATAATATGTCGTCACGTGTGCTGTATCATGGAGGTTATTTTGGAGTTTTTGAAGTGGAACTGTGGATGTTATTTCGGAGATATTTTGGGTTATTGAAGAGAAAATTATATATTTCACTTCAATAACCTCAAAATAACCCATAAATAACACATGCGGTTCCTCTTCAATAACCCAGAAATAACACTGCACAGGATATATCAAGGTTATTTCGGGGTTATTGCGGAGTCTGCGATTCCACTTTAATATTTTCAAGGTTAAATTTTATATGTTATATTATTTATTCATAATTTATATTTTTTTTATTTACAAGTGAGCATTGTTACACTACCTCACACATGTTTTACAAATTTTTTAATGTTTTGGCAATGAAAAGGAGATAGATTAACATCTCATGTAATCTTGTATTATAATTTTCATGTTATGCTATATCAATATCATTTTTTTTTTAATTAGAGATAATAAAACATTAACCTTTTTAGGGCAAGCAATCTCCCCTTCTATTTATCAAATTTCCATTCAAAAATATTAAAATTCAGAAAGAAAAATATTTTTTATTAATTTAATTGCGAATATGTAAACATATTATTTACTAAATAAAAATTTGGGGCATTTAGATGCATACGATCCCACACAATTCTTATATTTACATATCTAATACCTTAACATGACTTTTTTTACATCTACATCACCAAAATCTTTCCCATCACACACGAACACACAATATGAATTGAAGTTTAAGTGAGATACCAAAATACATAAGAATTGTGGTAAATCTTCCCAAAACTTTCTTGGGATATATATATATATATATATATATATATATATNTGATCTGTATGAAATAATTTTTCGTTAGCATGATATGATTAACACTGTCGATCGTAAATCCACGCTATCTATTTTTTTTGCATTTATTTCAATATCATAATTCTTATATATTAACTTATTTAATATCTAATGTTCTCTTTTTTATCACTTTTTATAATATATTTATTTACTTTTATTCTAGTTTATTTTATTTTTATTTTATGTTTTTAAAAAATACATTTAGTATTGTAATATTTTTATGTTTTTAAAAATTTAAAATTTAAAAAATATGTTTGATTATGTATTTTTTGTTTTAAAAAATAAAAAAATTTACTTGTGTTTCTTAGCAGAGGTAAAATGTTATCGATATAGAACTTAGAAGAATCAAATATCATCCTCAATCTATGAACTTATTTTACCCTCTTTTTAAATCCAATGTTTCAAAAGGAAAATAAAAATAGGAAGAGCGAAAAAATAATTTTGTCCACATTTCCTGACGACTAATCACCGAGCGTCATGTCGTTTGTCGATGAGGTGTATAATGACATAACGCCCGATAGTTGGTTATTCGAACATGCGGTGTCCATGCGGAATATTTTCTCGAAGAGAGTAGAGAGCAGAGAGCACCGATCCTCAATCCATATGTAGAAGCAACCATTTCCAAACAAACAACTGCTTTCACAAGCTCACCTTATTGAATTCAAGTACCAATTATAGCACACAAATTGCTAGATGGAATAGCTGAAATGAGATGTTTACTACTCAGATGATAGAAGAGTCGAACTGGACGTCAGAAATACAGTGGTCTTCCTTGGCCTTGTGGATAAGAGTCTTTGAGTTGATATGATCGAGCTTGGTGACGATGGAAGAGATATCCATAGGGAGTCGGGTGGCAATATAAAAAAGATAAGAAGATGAAGATAAAACGATTCAATTAAGCGATCACCCATATAAGAAAAATAATGGCATAAAGCACATCCAAGCTATTAAAACCTGATATTAATCACACTGCCTATCTTCAAAACTTGACATTCAAAAGGTATACTTATATGCTCAATTCATTCAACAAAAGCTCTCTAACAACATATGCCAATATAAGATTTACTAAGAGAAAAATAGAACTAGGATTCTCACTAAGGTGACTTTCTTCTGAAGAAGGAAATAGAAGGAAAAGATCAAAAGAAAAATTACAATATTAGAAAGGGGTCCAAACATAATAAAATCTAATCATTATCTTCTTAAACATTTGCTAAGCCGCCAAAGAATAAGAAAATCAATCAAATAAAAGTCAAATCTACAAACAAAGGTAAGTTAGACGACATGATCAACTAAAAATGCCAACACCTCTGACTTATTATCAAGAGTTTTTACTTAGAGTGTTAAACAAAGGATCTAAATTTGAAGGCACAATTGCAACATCCTTAGCGGAACATTTTCATTTGCTCTTTGAAAAGCTTTAGAAATAAGAGTGCTCTTAGAATATGACCTTGGACTTCATTCTTTTCACTAAAAGAATAAAACAAAATTTAGTATGCTAATTGATAAACATTTAGAATTAAGTCTATAAGACATTGGCTCATTAAATCCACTGGCAAGGGCAATAAAACAACATAAATATTTAAATATACAATTTCATAAATGAATGAAACTAAAAAAGTTTTTAAGTTATTGTTGGATTACAAATATTTTAAAGTAAAAAATTAAACAGTTATAATATTTTAATATATTCAATTATAAAATTTGTTGAATTACGACGTGTCTTTGGTTGGAGCCCTAACACTACTTTGAAGAGACTATGCATTGGCTACTCGAGCAAATAGTGCTCTAACGTTGGACCTCAATGCATATGAGCCTACACTACCTATTTCTTAGATCTATTTTGATGCCTATGCATTGCCCCTTCAACGCCTAGATGTCGTGCCACTATTATGGGTTTTCTCCCTCCTTGTCCTCTCATTTATCTAATCCATTCCCTCCCTAGCAATCGAATACAAAAAGGAGAAGAAGGAGAAGAAGGAGAAGAAGGAGAAGAAGGAAAGAGGAAAAAGGAGAAAAAAGAGAAGAAGAAAGAAGTATTTGGGTTTCCTAGTGTGTGGGTGAGATCACCTCATCTTTTTTGTTCATTTTTCTTCCAGATTTCTAAATTTTTTTCAACTTCTTCATTCCCTTATCCCATTTTCATATCTATATACCCTACATCTTTTGCTTCATGAGACCTAAAACTATGGGTGATGGAAGAAAACTTTATTTCATGCCAATAAGTTTGTTAGTATGGAAGCTGAAGAAAGATATAATGACTTTTTGGTATAAAAAAAGTTCATTTTAGAGAGAGTTTATTCAACCCAGTGGTAGGGTGGAAGGCGCGACCATGGACAGAGAATGAGAGATTATTTTAGAAACTATAATGGCGATAATTCTAGTTGTAAGAGAATTTCAAGCTAATCTGAAAGAGTATGAGGGGGAAATGTATTCGTGAGAGGGCAGAAGGTCGATTTTTATTCCACAAAAATCAATTCACTCATTGATCCACCTAATATTGTAAAGGAATTTTATTCTAGTTTTATGCCTTCTAGTTCTAACCTAGATGACAAATGATTGTGGTGTTTTGAAGATTCGTGGTGAAAAGAAGAACAATTTTCCAGCCTCCATCTTGAATGCTGAGTCTAAAGCTAGACATTACTTTATTTCTATAAAACTTCAGCCTCCCCCAAGTCTCAATGAAGAAATGAGAGATAGAGCTATATTAAATTGTCTAAAGTAAATTGTATATACAAACTTAGGATGGTGTCATGTAGTAGTCAATCATATTAGGATGCCCAAAAATTCTATTCATATAAAAACTTACAAAGCAAAACAAGTAGTCATTCAATAATTAGTTTATAAGCTAACTCAATATTCATTTAACATCTTTTTCCAATTATTATTTACCTTAACATGACAAGTTTTAAACAAAGAGAGACTTTAGATATAGTTAATTAATCATAGATAATTTAGCCCATGATTCTTAATTCAAACACTACCTAAAACTTAATTATTAAATAAATTATGATATTTCTTTGAATACATTTGAAAAATGTAATTAAGTTTTATAAACTTAGGGTGGATTAAACAATAAAAAATGTATAAAAAATATATACTTAACCAGATATAGTAATTTTATGTAAAAAGAAAATAAATTTTAAAACAAATAAAATGATAAAAAATTAAAAGATTCAGATGCCAAAATAGAAAAATTATTATATTTGAGCAGAAACTTGAGGATGAGCATATACATGATAAAATTGTGTCTAATCTTTTCTCGATTTTATAAAACTTAAAAGCTTTTTATGTGAAAATTTTTGATATTTTCTACTCGAGAGTGTTGACCTCATTTTTGGTGAGGTCTTTCTTTCCTCTTAGAGCTTAGGATCTAGTCATATAACTTTTTCTTGACTGTCCTAGAATACTAAAGATGAAACCCACTTATATAGAAATTCAAACCACTTCCTTGCTCTCTTCGAAATCCTATGTGGCTGGTCATAAACCTCCATCACTTGGAAGGTTACGACCAACTTATGAGGATTCGATGATGAGCTCTCAAAGGGTTTAGAAGCCTCAGAAACATTCATTACGACTTTCATACCTTCGCGCACGAATATCATGATTCGGGCGGTCGCACGATAAGTTTTGCAATTCACGTCATCTACGCATTTATATGTTGCGTAATTAATCAAAACTTAAATAAAATTTTGAAATGATCGATCAAACCAAAAATTCGACGAAAATTAAATTTAACACATTCATCGATAGAGTTCTCTGAAAGATCTCGAATGACGAAACAGACGGCCC
The DNA here is from genome assembly GCA_002079205.1 of Phalaenopsis hybrid cultivar. Lineage (NCBI taxonomy): Eukaryota > Viridiplantae > Streptophyta > Magnoliopsida > Asparagales > Orchidaceae > Phalaenopsis > Phalaenopsis hybrid cultivar. The sequence goes on from JXCR01146483.1 coordinate 171,463, forward strand.
GAGTGAGCTCCAAATGTTAATTTTAATTAAGAGAGTGTTCATTCCATCTTGAAGAAGTGTTCAAACAAAAAAACTCGCGAACTATTATATATATATNGAAGCCCTGACACCTTGTTCGCCCTTTCCCCTCTCAAAAACACACCGCTCTTTCTCCTCTCGGAAGATCTAGTTTCAGCCGCTCCTTGTTTCAAAATCGTGAAAAGCTTCTTCTCGGTGACTGCGAGAACCCTCCTCTCAAAATCGCGAAAAGCTTCTCTCGGCGAGAAGCCGAGAACCCTCATTCTTGTCTCAAAATTGCGAAAAGCTCTCTCTGTGAGAGCTTAGGGTTGATTGTGTTCGTTCTCTAATCTCTACTTCTATTTTTCTTCGATAAAATGTATTTGTCCTCGGCGAGTCGGCGTTGGATCGACCATTCAATATTCTTGCTTCGGTGCTTGGTTGCTTGTAAGGCTATCTAGGCGTTTTCTTTGAGCATATTTTCTTTAATATTTCATATTTATCTTCAATTTTGTCTCTTAGCTTAAATTTTTAGAAATTTATTTAGGTTTATTTAATTTTTTTGAGTGAAACCTAGGTTTTGAAGTTTTTGGGAGTGAAATCCAGATATGTTTATCTTCATATTGACTGCAGATCTGTTTTTTTTTTGTGAGCACTGAGCTCTGCTTAGGGCCTTGGGCTATTATGCACTTGCGTTATGATGCATACAGGTTTAATCATTACTTTCAAGCATGTTTTAGCATTTTTGCTGTGATTCGATTATTGCCTCTAGAAGACTAGAAACTATTGAAAAAAATATTTCTTACTACATTCTTAAAAATCAGAGTAATATTTCTTACTACACATTGTTATGTTTTTGAAGTTTTGACAAGAGTGATATGTTTGCAACAAGTATTTATTTTATGGGTGAACGATCAAAAACTTTATTTGCAACTTATGTGACACTTGCAATTGAAGCGAATTTATTTTTTTATAGTTTTAATGATAAAGCAACTGCCAAGTTAATTCCAAATGCATTCAATTTTGTTAAGCAGCTAGTTCAGTTCAAATGTTCCTTCAATTTTCTTTAAAAATGGAGTTAAAATGTGAAGTAAAGATCTAAATTAAGTAATGACTTGATAAGTTGGTGGACTTTTCTGTAAATTTGGTCAAAGTTAAATCTTGGGAGCCTTAATAGGATATAGTTACAGCTTAAGCAATCATTAGTCGCACAATGTTAGATTCATGTTTCAAAAAATTAATTTTATCTAAAATTTGATGTTCTTTTGATTACTTATTGCTACTTTCTCACATTTATAAATAGATGGTCAATGATTTTGTAGAAAAAAATTTCCTATCAAACATAAACTTTTTCTTTTAGAGTTGAAACTTATACATATTTCTAGAATGCGATATTATCGTTTAAGTACGAGACTTGATTTTTAAAATTTTCTTTTACTCAATACTTCTTTATTTACTTATTGAGATCAAAATAGAATTCGATTTAGTTGTATCTGTCACATATTTTATTTTTTATTTGTGTGCATGAAATTTAGATATGTTGTATTTATTTTGGTTTATCCCTCTTTGGATATCCATTGCTTCTCACATGGTTATGTCTTCTTTCTGTTTTTTGCCGTTCAATATTATTCAAACAATTTGCTCTTCAATCTTTGTATGTTGCATGAATATTCATGCATGTTGTCGTATTAGATTGTTTATATTTTATAGAGATTGGCTGCAACAGTATCAATATTAATTGAGCATTTTTCCTATCAAATTATTTTACTGATTTCAAATTTTTATCGCTTTCTATAATGTTCTTTCATGGGTTTCCTACAAGCA